>VSDK01022210.1:4975-80368 GCA_009767595.1 Symbiodinium kawagutii | reverse complement strand
GTGCAGCAGGAAACAGGTGCGACCGATGCGACGCGACCAAGGGGGTAACCTTGATTCTGTATGGTTCGCTATGTGGCTCATAACATAGTGGTTGATTTGGTGAATATTGGATAGTCGTGGTAAATAGTCTCAAATATGGTTGTGTAGTAGTGATTTCCATGGTCAACTATATAGTTGATAGTGGCTAACTATGGGGCACAATGACCAATGATAGCTGGTTTCTATGGTCAACTGTGCGGTTTTCTTTTGAGCAAGGGGTTTATTGTTGGTTAACAATAGGCCAGCTGTTGGCTTCTCGTATATTCTTGTTTCAACCAGACCTGGGGATTAATATGTTTAATCAATATTTTTGGAATTGGTTGCAACCAACAACCAGATATTGTTTGGATCATGTTTAGATAGTGGTTCAGCCATGGTTCAGACAATGACAAATGTACAGGTGACGAATGTGAGCGATGACTCCAAGCCAAAGGACACGGGATCGGACTGCGTAAAGGAGGAAGCACACCTATGGGAGGACTTTTTCGCTGAGCCCTACGATGACGTTGACGAGCAAAAAAGACAAAAAGGGACCACAGGCGCCACCCATGTGCGAAGGAGAGAGCAATCAAGTTGCTTCGTGACAAGGAGCGTGCAATCAAGGCATTAGACTTGGAGTTTGCTGCCAACGGCAGCACTGTGCGACCTTTCACCTTGAGCAACAAAAGTAAAAAAAAGTCGTGGTTCAGAGAATGTTGATGATGAACAACTATGCACGATCGATCCAGAGAGCGGCCAAATTTCCTACAGAGCAGATGACTGAACTTGCAACGTTGCAGTGAAGTGTTTGCGATGTGAAGTCACAAGGTGTGATTCAGGATGATTGAGAGTAGTTGACACCCTTTCGGCATCAGATAAATCACCATTGCATCACCGTGGATGGACAGAGTCACATGTCATCGACTTATCATTCATTGGCCATCGGTAGCCATTACTAAACATTCATCATCAGACATGGGCAACTAATGCCCAACCATTATCAACCACATGCGCTCAACCCGCATCTCATCGTGATAAAAGTATGATTAACCCATGATAAGACCAGTGTAGAACCATCACAATTCCGCGAATTCAAACCATTACTGTGCACAACTCGTCACTATTTCATTGAGAGCTTTGATCATCATGTTGACAATTGTGAACCATCTTAAGCCAGCTATGAGCCACTTAATGGCATGTTGCTACCTAAGGAAAGAACATCCTGTCGTCTAGCGCTCTTTTAGTGCTCGTCAATGACAAGAGATTGTACTTCATGGTAGCACTGGGCATAGTGTAGATTGGTTCCTTGCCGTCAATCATCACCCACCTATGCTAATACCAAGCAATACCATCATGTGCCATCATCCACTAAAGCACCTTGAGCCACGTCAATGATCAGACTGAAATTCCCCCAGCCACTTGTGCTGTTGGTGCAACCCGTTGGTTCAAGCAATGGAACTCGTTGGTTCAACCAGATCTAGCTGCCTTCACTAGCAGCTTGCTGCACCTCAGGTGCTCCCCTTCCCCCTTGGCGCCATTGGTCCTCCAGATGTCCAAGCAGAACCAACCATGAGCCGTGTAGACCATGTAGAACAAACAAGAGCAACAATAACAGTGGAGGCAAGTACGGTACCAAAATCATGAGTAGAATGGGTACTGTGTTCATTAATATTCTGGGTAGTTTAGATTGTAATTTGCCAGTGATTGTGTAAGTCCTGTTGATGTCTAGAACCAATGATCAGTTAGTGCAATTTACCAACAATACACCTTTAACAATTAAATCAACAACAGCAGAAACAAACCAACAATGACAGCTGAAAACAAGACAGGGAAAACAAAACCAACTGCAACCAACTGTAAGGAACAGTAATATCATTACATTGCTTATCGAAAACATAGACAAGTGTCGTTCTAGTAGGTGATGTCCAACTATAAGAAGCCATGATAGCCGATGGCTTTGGAACTTCCATTGTTTCTCGGCCACATATTTGGACTGAGCCCACGGCTAGTTACTTCTGGCACGGCAGGCAAAACCATGTGGGATTTCTACTCGGAGCATTTGTCCTCCAGATTCTCTGAGTGCTTGGCATCGATGCAAGAACGAGGCAAGGCGTTTGCGCTGTAGCAGCCAGCATCAATCAACATGATCAAACAGCATGATCTAGCCACTTCAAGCGGTTCATGTTGCACGTTTAGAAGGATCCTACTTATCAGGGTCCACCAAGTGGTTAGTGTGACTCGACAAATTGGGTTCCAACAACTCTCAGGCCTATCGGTGGGCAAGTGTAAACAATAGTTTCTATAATGGCTACAACTGCAATTAGCAATGGATGTAACATGTTTAACCAGGGGTTTGGCCATAATTCATTATACAAGTTTTTTCCAGTTGGGGATCAGCTGTTTGTCGGGGATTGTTGGTAATTTACAGTGGTGCACTGTTACTTTAAGAGGTTCACTTTGGAGGCTGTTACTTTCATTTCTTCTAACTTATGAAGTCAGTTGGCAAAATTTAACAGTTCACCAGTGCAATGAGCAGCTGAGACGTTATGAAACCAAGGTTTGGTGGAGGGCATGTTTAGTGGTCTGGAGGAACACCAGGTTCTTTTTGTTCTTTGCTCGTGCATTAGTCTAATGTTGAGAATTGAATAGGAGTCCCTCCTAAAGAATGTACGTCCAAAATTTTTGGGCAACCAAATTTGGTGGAAAAATGTCCTGAACCCTGTCCTGTTTTTTTCAAATTACTTTCAACAATTAGGCAATTCATTTAGCAATACTAAATTCATGAGAGAGAGATGTTGGATGTCCGAAAAAGTTCTCAGCCCTCAATTGATCAATTCCTAATTTAAAACACTATCTGGGAATTAAACAAATCAATCTCACAAAGGGGGTAGCCTTGAAGCCTGAGACCCCCTAAATAAAATGATTGTTTTATAACCCCCCCCCAAATAGAATTTTTTCATTTGATGGTCCTTTGTTCAAATTACTTTGAACAATTAGGCAATTCATTTAGCAATGCAAAATTCATGATCTAGATGTTGGATGTCCGAAAAAGTTCTCAGCCCTCAATTGATCAATTCCTAATTTAAAACACTATCTGGGAATTAAACAAATCAATCTCACAAAGGGGGTAGCCTTGAAGCCTGAGACCCCCTAAATAAAATGATTGTTTTATAACCCCCCCCAAATAGATTTTTTTCATTTGATGGTCTTTTTTTTCAAATTACTTTGAACAATTAGGCAATTCATTTAGCAATACTAGATTCATGATCCAAATGTTAAAGATTTCTGGTGTTAATTATCCTTAACAATTAGCCAATTCATTTCGCACTGCTAATTCATGATCCAGATGTTGAAGAGTTCTGGTTTGAATTATCCTTAACAATTAGCCATTTCATTTAGCAATGCTAAAATAGATTCTGGATTTCCTGCCCACTGAATTCCTTATTCGTCAATTTAAACAATGAGGATCTCTCCAAGTGATTTTTTATAAGATAGTTTAAAGGGTATTGAAAGAAGGGCGGAGGGGAGGATACAATTTAAATTCAAACCTTTTTGCATCCGTGTTCAAGTCCGGTTGATGTAGCATTGAAATTAAGATCTGAAACTCACGCAGGCCTGCGTCCATGCTCTTGTTGGTGATGATATCATATTTTTGGGTGATGTCATGCTTTTCGCACAAGGGGTTTCGATTTTGTTTGGGCTGGATGCTTGCGCCAACTGACCCAGATCTTTTGAGGGTTTGACGTGTTGTTTGTACTCATGTTGGTCTCAGAAAATGTGAGCTCCTTGAAGTTCGTCCCAACTCGGCAGTGCAAGAAAGCTCTGTTTGTTTTAAATAGGATACTGACAAGACCTTCTAGGGAATCATCACTTGGATCATTGTTAATATTTGGTGTACACACCTTCATGTGTATGCCTACCTGTAGAAGGGAAAATTTGTTTCAATTCCTTGGCGTTTACCAATTACATACATATTTCAATGTATATGTTTGAAGAATAGTCGTATTTATTTCAATATGTAACATATAGATTTTTAGCAAAAAGCATTTGTATTTATATATCCTTTACTTTCACAAATACATGTATACTATATATATTTATGTAAATATTAAACGGCAGTACGTATGTCAGTGGGCTGAGATCAAACCTGGAGATGTCAGCGCAACTCCACACCTGGGCAACCGATGGGGCGCCTGGTGGCGCAGCCCGGGTGCCATTTTGGCGGCCACGGCCAGGAATCCTAGTGGACCGCCAGATGCTCGCAGAAATCGCAAAGAAAGCCAACAAAGATTTGAACAGGTCCACGTTGGGAGATCAAGTTGCACGGACACACCAGGGAGTGCGTAGTTGGTTTGAAACATTGCTCATTTTCTTTGATATTTGGCAGGTTGATTCCGGGATTGCACGGGAAAGTCGGATATTGGTTCATTGACTTCTATTTTTGGGATGGCTCAAAGTCACCAACCAGGTTCCAACACGGAGTTGCAGGAGTTTGTACTGGGATCAGTCTGGGTTTTCTATGTTGTCACACTCACCGGGGTCCAACACACACAACTGGAAGGGATCTGAAGGTAGCCCAGGTGACCGTGAATACCTTGGATTGTCATGGATTGTCCACATCCTCATATAGAAACGAGTGCATAAAAAGGTCGGGCTCCCTAACTACAGGTTGCTTGATAACCAACTTTAATTATGGCCACGTCTATAATAACCGATAGCTACCCTAGTTAAGCAAGTTAGCAAGCTAATCCGCCTCAGCTTGCATTGATAGCCGTAGCAACATGTACTGACTAAGAGATTCAATACATTCAATACTGCTTGCTGTTGGCTACTGAAAAGGCAGCCAAACATGCCAGGTTATTCTGCAGCGTCAAGATAGCCATTGCAACCAATGGTTCATCAATAATTGGTCTGAAACGAAAGGATAAGCTTTTTGTTAAGGATAAACTGCGTCATTGGTCAATAATAAAACTGGTTGCATCGCATTTTATAGTGGCAAGCAAACATGATGATAGGATTGGTGCCGGTGGTCCGAAGCAAGAGTTGCAAAGCATTTGAGCGAGGAAGATCCTTCTCAACAACGGAGAGTATGACAATTTCTGGAGAGTTTGAAGGCTGCCGGGTTCCCAGTATCCCATGGTAGAATGGTAGCTCCCAGCACCCAAGCATTTGTTCACTATGAAACTGAAGATTGCACCAAGTATATTTCGTCATTAATGTGACCATTACTTCAAGAAAAGAGAGAGAGAGAGAGAGAGAAAGCCACTATCATTAGTTGACAACTACCAGCCAGTATTAAACACAATTGACCAGTCACCAGTCATTAGTAACCATTGTTAGCTGCTTATCGACCCATTCGTCAGGATATGACACGTGGGACTGGTTCTCCACCCGTTGGTGGCCCCACGATGGAAGGCTTGAAGATCGATACAAGCAACTTCTGGGAGACATCCAAGTGCAGGGGGAGCGGATGCATCCGGATTCGGCCCCGTGGCAGCATGGGGCTGACCAGCTTCCTGTGATTCACCAGTATTCATCAGGGTTCCGGTCCAGTCATTGCCAATGATTGGTGATATAACCATTCTTGATCACTCATTATAGATCATGGTTTAGAATAAATGGTTTGTAAAGTTTCCAATTGTTAAGCATCAATGACCCTAAGTATATTAACCTTGCCTTCTTATTGATTGGCTTGCAGTTGATCATTGATCTAGAATTACTCACAAGAATCACTCGAATGAGTTCCAACCCTCACCATCATGATTGATTGCTCAAGTGTCATCGGACCAAGTTGGTGGTTTCTCAAGTCATAGTGCCCCTAATTCACCCTTCATAGCAATTTCGTATAGTAATCAACCAACCTTTTTTGTGGTACCCGTATTTTGAAAAACCCTTATGTTAAGATTGCCCAGCTGTTCCGCAGTTGGCCATGACCCTTTCCCAGTCCAATTGTTGGGATAGCCTGACTGCCCATTGTTACCTTGGATGGCGCAACGCTGTTCGTGAACACTTGGTGATTGACCGCCAGTGTCCACTAGGTCATTGCTGGTCGGTGGTTTATTTTGATGGTTGATAGTCGTAAATAACGGTTGATATGGGTAGAAACAGGTCATACCTGGTTGGTGGTTTCATCATGTTTCATTTAGATCTTCTGTTTTCTCTAGTATATACTACGGAATGATTGGTGGACTAATGCTTTTCATAGGGCTTGAAACCAACCAGATTAGCTATCATTAATCATACTCAACCGTGAACTTTCGCCCGACCTATCCCTACTCTTTTGTGGATGATGGCTTAATGTGCTTAATCCATTGCTGCTTAAGAATCAATAGCTGAACAGCCATCAGCAGAGGGCCTCGCGATGGTGACGCGCATGTGTTCTACGTTCGGGAACTTTCTGCGAATCAATGGTGAACTAATGATGGCGATGGTTAAGTATCGTCAACCATGGCCAACAACCTATCACTTGCTATTTCAGGACAACGAATCAATGGTTTCCCATAATTGATGTGGGATATTTGCCGAACGGACATCAACTACACGGTTCAATATTGACAAATATCAGCTGTGTTTCAACACACTTGGCCAGCAGCAATCAAATGAAGCTGTCTTGCCCAAGGTCGCAAAAGCTGACCATCATAAACCAGTACCAACTATGTTTACTGGTATCATTCATCAGCAGTAGCAAACCACTAGTATCACCGACGGATGATACTAGTTCATTGATTTTATCATAAATTCTTCAGCCACATCACCATCCGGTAAACTAATCTGGCAATGGAAAATCTGAAATTGGTTTCCCAGGGTGTCCCTTTAAAATGTGGTGATAATACACCATTTGAGAAGTGGGAAATCCACCATTGTAGCCTTTTTGTTTCATATTACGATTTTTAGCTTCCAGATTAGTTTACCAGAGAGTAATCAGGTATTCTACCTGTAGTGAGCTCGTACCATGAATCTCAAATAACCAGGCTTAAGCAGCACAATTACCTACAGTTCCCTATAATCAACCACTATCATTATAGGTGAGTGACCTTTACTTGACCACTTACTACCAATATTCACCGCTGGAATTGACTAGTATTAGCCACTACCACCAAGAACTACTATTGATTTATCATAATTCACGACTTATAAATCCACTGGCTAGTGAACCAACATACCTAATTATATATAGTTAGTCATTGACCTTAATATGAAATTATCCTTACTATCAAGATTAATCAACTGGCTACTGAAGCCAGCAACTGCAGCTACCACCCCCCAGTTGCGCTTTGTCACAGTTCAGGGGCTGATGAACGTGCGCAGCCACATGCAGTTGCGACAGCTCCTCTTTGGAGGTCAGCGGTGGAGCTGTGTTCAAGAAACGCAAACGTATGGCTTATGATGGTAGGTGTATTTATCTTATTCATGGCTTATAAGGCTTATAAGGCTTATATGGCTTATAATGGCTTATGGCTTATGATGTATCTATTCATGAACTTATTTGTTGATCTTTTTATTTATTTGCCTACTATTGAACCATATATTGCTGATATATGGTTAGCATATATTATGACAATATAGGGTTAGTATGTGGTTAGTATTGGCATTTGGTTTTAATTACTGACCCATATATCATCTTTTGGCTCAAGGCCTTTGGCACGAGACTTGCCGGAACGTCACGTTCTGAGACCCCAAATTGTCCTGCGTTGAACGTGTTAGCAATGGATCGCTTGTGTGCTTCCCTTGGGTTCGCAAGAAGGACTGCCCGCAGGTTGCATCTTGCAAATGTTGCGGCGGGACTGTCGCAGCTGCTGCACGAAGTTCACTCCCTCCAGGCAGATTTCAGTGAGTCCGATCAAGGTCCTGCGCCAATCCCGCCTGAAGCTACTCAGAGCCCATCGTTGAATCAAGAACGGCTTACAGAGGCCAAAATCCAGGCAAGACAGCGAAGACCCAAAAGAAAGTCCATTCATCCAGTTGACCCACACGATGATGATCGTCAGCCCCATGAGTGCGATGCCAGGTTGATGGAGGAGATGCTACCGTCACCTCGTGATGCTACGCCTGCCCAGCCACCGCTTGACTTTCAAGACCTCCTGGCTTAGGAATGCCAGGAAGAACACCTAAGGGCAGCGATCCGCCACCAAGTCCAGCAGCTCCAGGCCGTTGCTCAAGACACACGCGACTTCGTTCTGAACCAAGTAGGTGAACAGATCTTCGAAGAAGTGGCTAAGTCTAGGCAAAAACACCTCGTCATCCAAGTGTTTCGGGCAAGGGCACACCTCTTTTTCTTGGAGGAATGGCTCACGCTGACTTGTGCCAAGCCGCTTGAAGCGTCTTAATGTGACTCATTGCTTTCCCTTTGTGGAATTTGTGACGCCTCAACCCTAGCAAAGCTTTGGATGAGGACCATTTAGACATGCACCTGACGTTTCAGTTTCTCACATGACGGGCAAAGCCTCTGGATGCCCTGGCAAAAAATATATGATGATATATGGCCAGTGTGTGGCTAATACATGATGATATATGCTTAGTATAGCCTAATATATGGTTGATAAATGGCTAGTGTGTGGCTAATATATGATCAATATTCGGCTATGATATTATGATACATGCTCAGTATAGAGCAAATATATGGTTGGTAGATGGCTAATACATGATAAGATATGGTAGGATTTACTAATATATTATTGATACTGGTTCAAATACGATTCATTCTATATGGCCAAGAAGTGTTAGTTTTGGCCAAATTTTGATAAAAAAGGCTTTAGAAAGGGTTGACAACGCACCGGATGTTGAATGACTGTTTTTGATGACTTGTGGTGGCTAGCAAATTGTTATAAATGGTAAAAATTGGCCCGCAGTGTTTGAGCATGGCTACTAGGTGTTTCATCATGACTAGTGTTGTCTTTCCTGGCGGTGAATCCTGGCCAAAAAATAACTGGTACCAAACGGTTTTACAAACTGGTCGATATTTAGGATAAACAGGCAATGTTGGCTAATTATTGGTTCATGTCAGTTTTTGGTAAGCAGCAAAGTCAACACCTCTGAGGGTAAGATCACCGCCTGTGAATGTTACATCAATGTTGCGTTGAAGTGGATGCTTCATCCCTGGGTTTTCCTTTCTCAGACAGGGATTGATGAGATGACAAGGGTACTTCAATAAGGTACTTTAGTCAGAGCATTTTGTGGTGCTTTGATTTTGGATGATTTCAGGGTACCCACATCAAGCAATCCCGAAAAGCACTTGAAATCGATTCAGTCGTTACGCATCTGTAAAACCACCAGCACCCTGGGCCAACGGTTAGCAAGGTTTTGGTCCACAATCGCGTGTGCAGATGATGAGCTTGTTACAAAGCATCAATTGTTCATCATGACCCATTATTAGTTGACACGTGTCGGTGATAAGGCATCAATTGACCGTGAATCAATCATCATAACTATCATTAAGCATCATCAACTAACTATCAACCAACCATCATCCACCAACCATCACCAACCATCACCAACCAACCATCATGGACCATCATGAGCCATGCCCCGTTGTTTCTTTGCGCTCGAGTTCACGGGAGATCCGAACCGTGGGTCCACCGTCGACGCCATGGTGCTGCGTGGCGCCTGGAGCAACGGTTGGCGTGGCATGGTCGCAAGGGCTGTGGTGGTCCATACGTCAGCTGGTGGTGGTAGTGTTGGTTAGTAATGGTTAATAATGGGGATGAATAGTGGCTAATAGTTGGTGATAGTGGTTATATAATAGTGGTTAATAGTTGGATGCACTATCCATTGATGATGGTTAATGTTGGCTAGTGGTGATCTCAATATGATCCAATGGTTTATACCGGTTAATCATGGGGATAATCACCAACAATAATGGTTGAACACCAATAAGTAGTTGGGGTTATTTTAATTTGTGGGTTTCTTAAAATAGGGGACCCCCAAGTTATGGTCGGTCTATTCATCATTTATTTCAGCCATGATTTGAACAATAAACACTATAGGCTTGCGATTGGCTTTTGTTCAATGAGGCTTTTCAAAAATTGTACTTTTGGTAGTGGTTATCTCATGTTTTTGTCAATCATGCTTACCGCAATATCATGCGGATGTTTTAAAGAAAAAGGAGTGAGCAATCATGGTTGCCAATGCTTCATGAAGGTCGGTGAACGGGGGTGATGCGGGAAATATGGATATTGAACAATAAGAATGGTGTAAAATAAGCAGGGTTTATAATCTAATGGTTATGCTGCCGGTTAACAATGGTTGCTGGTTAAGCATGATTAATGATGGCTAAGGGCTTGTAATGGCTTGTGATGGTTGATGGTTGGCTCACCCTTCGGCAATACGGCGGTATGTCACCAGTGTATAGCAGCCCGCAGCAACCAGCAATTGTGATGCTTAGTTTGTACAATGGTTGATTGTGGCTGTTACATGCAGCAACGATTGACCAGCCAAAATCATTTGAATACTTAACCAAAAAGTCAATAATCACAACAATTGGCCAGCAATTGGCCAACAATTCACTAACAATTCATCAACGCAAATTGTTGAAAAAAACGGGTCTCCCACATGCCCGAACAGCCGCCACAATGACTAACCACTGGCACTTAGCTAAATGAATCACTGCAATCCAGAAGTAACGAAGTATCAACTAACTGTACTTAGCTAGATCATTCATTTTGTTCAAAATGTTCTTACATTATTCTATTTTTTCAGGCAATAGATAGAACAAGGGCATCATGAGTGAGAAACCATTCGTGAGAAAACAACTACAGTATTGACAATATTCATCAATTAATACTGACTCTAGATTTGCTTGAAAGTTGTAGTGGCTGATGTTGTTCCAATAACGGTGCCGCTAAGAACAGTTCATAGACGATGATAACCAAATTTCATCAACACATTTTTGGCTTACAATTCAATTCATCCACAAGACGAGACAAAAACATATGCCGCAGTGGTTAGTGCTGGACAACTGAACAGCCATCAAGTCCATCAACATAGGTAAAGAATGGCTCATCATGTTTCAGAGTGATGTTGATGTGGACCATCATTGGTAAACAATGGCTTATCATGCTAAATGGCTTAATATTGATGTGATGTGATGTGATGTGATGTGATGTGGATACCCAACCAACAGTACAGCAATGGTAAATCATGCTTTGTGACAGGGATAGCAGATATTTGCTCCAAGTTTGGGTGGGCGGCGATGTAGCTATCACAGTGGATTGGGACAGCTACCGTGGCGTCGACCTTGGTGGCGACCGGTGGTGGCTTAACCCCACCAATATCAACGCCATCATTATTAGCCATCATTATT
The DNA here is from genome assembly GCA_009767595.1 of Symbiodinium kawagutii. Taxonomy (NCBI): domain Eukaryota; class Dinophyceae; order Suessiales; family Symbiodiniaceae; genus Symbiodinium; species Symbiodinium kawagutii. The sequence continues at coordinate 69,051 of VSDK01022210.1, read as the reverse complement.
AGCCATCATTATCAACCATCATTACGAAGCATATCGACCACAGGTATCAAGCATCATGATTCTCCACCATTTGCCTTGCCCTCTCCTCGGCTCAGGTGGTACTGTTCTTCTCAGTTTCTCAGCAAAAAGTGAGGTGTTGCTGGGTGCTGGCTGGTAGGTTGACCCAAAATTCTATGATGAAGAATGGAATCGATTGACAATTGATGGTTTCCCTGGGTTTCTCTCTAAATTTCTCGCATTGTGTTTTTTTCCCTAAGTTTTCCATAGTTTTCCTATTGTTTTCCCAGGGTTTCTCTATGAGATATGGTAACTTTCCATTGCAAACTGTTAGATCACCGGAGCGTACCAGTCAGCGCCACCTTGATTATCCATAATCAACCAAAATTCTCAACTATACATTGATCAAGCTATCTTATCATATTGATGTATTCAATTATACCATCTTATCAACCATCATTCATATTGATGAAGCATCATTGACCATCATCGACCATCATCATCCAGATGGTCCAGACGCCCAGCTGAGCGCTGTCGCCTGAAGGTTTGGTTGCCCAACACCTTTGCAGAAGTGCCACTGGACACATTCTCCAACCGGCGGACTGTCCACACTCCAGGCGGGTTGATGTCGAGCATGGCGACCGTGGCCAGGGTCGCCAAATTGATTGACTCATCGTGGTCAACCATGGTTGAAAGTGGTTGGTGATTTTGTTCATTTTGGTCGGAATTGGTTCACAGTGATCGTTCATGTTTTAATATGGTTTGCAATTGATGTTTCATAATGATTGGTCATGAATGGTTGATAAAGAACACCATCCAAAGCTGACAGTTTTTTGTTACAATTGTTTATCAATGGTTTGTGATGGCTAAGAAGCTGGCTACCAATGCCCATGGACAGAGATCTAAAATCACCCCAAGTTGGAAGTCACTCATTGATATCAATCGATCATTTCTAAGCACTACCAACAAGGATGATGAATGGTTCATTGCTAGTCACGAACCACGCATTTTTAGGATTTTGTAAGAGATTTGTGCCAACCGTCAGTTAATCATCGGCTGGCTGTTTTGTAGCCAGCAAGAGCCAACAAACAACCAGTATGAATTGTTAGCCTAGCAGTCAGAGCTATTCTGTAGAACCATTAATCCTTGATGGTTAGTCAAGAAGCAGTCAACCATTGAATCACGCTAGCAAGTAATCATTGCGACCATGATGAATCAACAAATACTAGTTGTCACTTCAGCATGATTTAGCCATGAGTCAACCACTAACTAGCCAACAATTAGCTATCATGAGTCACTTGCCATGATCCGCCACCGCTTAACCACCATTATCCATCGCTAGCCATCTATCATCTTTCAAGCACAATGTTCACTATCAACCATGATTAGCCATACATGTTGACCATCAGTAAATTCCATTGATTAACCTTTATCAGCCATTAGTTAACCTTTATTAGCCATCTAGTACCCATTACTAGTTTGCAATGATTAGCCATATGTTAACCACCATATATCAACCATAAATAAACTCCAATCGTCGACCTTTATTGGCCATCATCGACGCCAGCTTGTGCCAGGTGGGTGGGCGCCTGTCACGGTGAGGCCACCTGTCAAAGTTTGGCCCATGCTGGACTTACCTGTGACGCTGGGCATGCTGGGTTTCAGGGGTGGTGCCACCGATCAGCGAACCGTTAGGTTTTTGATGGCTAGAGATGGCCAAGAATGATCAGTTGTATAATATGGTCCTTGGTCTTTTTGGTTGACAAGAGTTTAACTGGTTGATCATCAGCATCATCATTATCATCATCATCATCATCAGCAGCATCATCATCATCATCAGCAGCAGCAGCAGCATCATCAGGAACAACACCCACTGTTGCACCAATCAAAACAACAACAACAACAACAACAACAACAACAACAACAACGACAACAACAACAACAACGACGACAACAACAACGACAACAACAACAACAACAAGTGCTGGATGACCTTTGATAATTTGAAGATAGTGCCAGTTGCGTAGTACCAGAAGTAATCCATGAAGAAGCACTAACAACTTGTTCAGAAACAACTTATTCAGAATTAGCCTATGCTTATGAGATGCCATATTGTCACAGGCTGGTAGGTTGAAAACGTTACCTACTAGAACCAATATTGACCAGCAGGTTGAGGCCTGTTGCAGCGCTGGATGTGAGCATGGCTTCTACATGAGTTTGTTTTTAATGGTCATAGTTTGCCAAGGTTCAATTGAACATTGAAAGCACTGTGTGGACAATCAGACTGTTGTTGATGGCGGTGGATATTTATTAAAGAAAAATGTTCGTTATTGATTCTTTACCTTCGAATGTAGCAGCACTGATGTGACAATATTTTTTGAACCTCAAAGTTCATTCTGATGACTGCATTGAATTTTGGAAGCATGCAAACTTGGTTGACAATGATGGAACTACTAGGCAACGTTTAAAGGAAATCACACCAGTTAGTGACTATTCCCACCTACTACGTTTGTTGTTTTTCCACGTACAAATTGATTTAGATCATCAAATATGATGACGCCTCGAGTTAAATAGGGAGACTTTTCTGATAAATACGGGTATCGTCCCGCATTGCATCCGCAAGCCATAGCATTTTTCTGTCACTCAGCAAGTTCCTTTTCGCAGGAGTGTCTTTCATTTGTCGTAGCGTTTTGGCTGCAGCACCAGCGATAGCAACAACACTACTAGTGGCACGGGCAGCATCAGCAGCAGCAGCAGCAGCAGCAGCAGTAGCAGTAGCAGTAGCAGTAGCAGTAGTAATAGTAGTAGTAGTAGTAGCAGTAGTAGTAGTAGTAGTAGTAGTAATAGTCGTCAAGGTGGTGGTAGTAGCAGCAGCAGCGGGAGTAGTAGTGGTGGTGGTGGTGGTGGTAGTAGTAGTAGCTGTACGTATTTTTGCCGCAACAGGGCAGACTAGCTCAGCTAATCTTTGTTTTGTTCACAGTTTCCTGCAAAATTAGCATTTCCGATGCTGGTCGGCCATTCGCCATCAATTTGACCATTTAAAAATCATTGGTTTGTTTCAAACAACTTGCTAAGCAATTAAGCTTCACAACCATCATCAACCAGCATGAGTGGTGACATAACCAGCTCAGTGATCAGCAGCACTGCATCACCAGCTTCGCGGCTCTCAGGAAGGCATCCAGGTGCTCCAGGCCTGTGCGGTGGCGTGTGCCCAGCCCTGTGGGGTAGCCCAGGGCGTGGAGATCCATGGGGCACGTCACGACATGGATGACCAACATGGACTGTGGCCCATTGAGCCGTCGGCATTTCAGCAGCATGTGTTGCCTTGCAGGTCCAAACTGGTTCGCCAGATTGCTTATGAATACACCATGGCTGGCAACAAAAGTGCAGGGTGCAATTTGTTCTTTGTATTCTCGAAACTTAATGCCTTTGTTTAGTGCAGGGCTCGGTCATGGTAGTAATTACGTGTAATTTCCTCTGGCCAAGAATACTTGGTTCGGAAATCATAGTGCGCCCTTTGACCTTCGACATCCTCTGAAGGCTTAACGATAACTGGCGATTTCCCATCAAATATAAACGGGTCTTTTTGACCGCTGGATCTTTGCCGCGTAATCAATGGGGCCAACAGTTCGAACATTTCTTGTAGACCCATGATTTGGGGGATACCCTCAGGGCGACATGCCCAACCTGCCGCTGGACACCACAGGTTGCGTCCAAACGACCACGACCACTGGAACGCACACCGTGCCTCGAACGACGGCCTGCACGTCCGGGAGCAGGTCTTCTCCTTCAGAACTTGTCGTGGTTTAGGTGGTTTTCTGGTCTCCCACTAGAGGCTAATTAATGGTTAATAATGGTCAATAATGGTTAATAATGGTTAATAATGGTTAATAATGGTTAATTTCTGGTCTCCTTGGCTAATAGAAAGGGATCATAAGCAATAATAATGGTCAATAATGGTTAAACAGCTGTTGGTTGGTGGTTTGATATATATATATATTTTTTTTTATGTTCCCAAATGTATTTAACAAATGGTTCGTTGGTTGACTTGCGTAGATCTTTCATGGGGGTGGTTCAACCATCAACCAGACTCCAGACAGGTGATCATCACGCTTTGCCAGTTCGGAACTGGCAGGGTGCTCCGTCACTCAAGCCGATATTTGTCGAGCCTGGATTTTTGGGTACAACAACGGTACAGTAGAAGAAGGAACCCCATGTTTACAGCGGGAGGGCTGTTCGGCGCCGTCGATCTTGGTCTTACTTGTTCGGAGTCGGGGATGTGATGTTCAAGGTTATTTGTGAATATGTTTGTTAGTGTATCTGTATGTGTTGTTTTGATTTTTTTGACTACAGGTTTATGTGTTTGTCTATGATCTACTTTGCTTATTTTTGTCTCACATGATCTTGTTTGTGTTCTTTTAGAGCACTTGCGGGTTTTACAGGACTTTATGCCCTTCTCTCACGACAGTTCCATTTGCATTCATGGTATTTGATGGTTCTTCCCTCAGCCAACAAGGGCAGGACAAAAATCATCCAAGTAAACTGTTTAGCACCGACAGCCCATATCTGTGCCTTTCATGCCCTCAAGCATGCCCTTCATTGAGCAGCAATGCTGACCATCACTTGTCATCATCAACCGCCATCGTTCAGTTCACCACTATTAACCGTGATTCACCTACTTCACGGAAGCAGTATGTAGACTTGAATTGTTTTAATGATTGATGCACGAGAAGACACTGATTTGGGAAACACGTGGTTCAGCAAACATAAAAACTACTGTATCATGAGCAGCATCATCAATAAGCATCATTTTGTGTTTATTATCATTATTATTACTCCAATATGTAACCACTAGCTGATCATTATCATGATCAAGTGTGCTGACAAGACTGGTTCTATATGATCTTCGGAATGGATCCCATGGGGCGGCTGCAGCATCAAAACCCATGGGTTTGAGACCTGCATTGGAAAATGATAATGAGGCGAACAAAGAGCAGCCATCATGGTATAGTCATGTGCAATCAAAGAATACTTCACATGGTGAGCTTATTGAACCCAAATGTAAATTGCACGAACTCCAGCAATGATCAGAAGTAGCATGTATCAACGTGGTCGGAATATCCATAGTTTCAGTTGATGGTTCGCCACTGTTAGTCAACAGCTTGCTCAATGAATGCAAGCATCGCTCGGAATGGTCATATACGATCACGAACACGGCATGTTGCCAAGACACATCAACCTACTCTGGAAAAAGTGATGTAAAGAAATTTGAACATGTGAGTACTAAACCAAGCCGCTGGTCAGCAAATAAAGGACAAAATGAAGAAGGTCGGTGTTCCGTCGAACAGACGGTATACTATTTAAACAATATCATGTGTAAGATTCATGATAACATTAGCATGTTGTCAACGCTTGGCTTACCAATATTTGATCTCGGTCAACTATCTAATCATGTTGGCCATGTAACGTTCAGAAAACATGCAGTACCTTTTCATATAGCTTAGTATGAACATGTCTGCAGGAACATTTTCTTGATATACCATTCCGTCTAGTTAATGGAATGCATCAACATAACCTTTTTGTTGGTAGTATGCTATTAATTGCCTCCTGCTAGACTATCATGGAACGAAATATGTGTACAATAGCTACCACCTTTTATGTATAGGTCATTGGGCAAGCGCTTTTTAGGCATTGCATACGTCTACGTACCATTCACTACTGCACCCGATCAGCTACCGGCCCTGCCGCCACGTGAGGTCACTCACAGCTCGGTGACGCGCACGAAGACGACAACCGAGACATGGCCGAAGCAACGCGGGAACCGGGCGAACGATCGAACCGGGGTGAACCTTTGGAGCGTCCATGGTTTCGTTGAACGCATAAAGTGGTTGCTGAATGGTTTGTGCTTAGAGAATGTGTACATGAGCATCCATAGTTATGTTCAAAAGATTATGAGCCATGAAGTGGTTTGCATGAATGGTTGATTGATGGTTAGTTAATGATCGATTCATGTGTGCGATTGATGCTAGATGTTTTTTTTTTGTTGGTTCACACTGTTTAGTGATTCATCCTGAATCCTTAAGTGTGAGAAAGGCCGGTGAATGCATATTAGATTGACGAATAACATTGGTTAAATATTGTTGTTTGATTTGTTTCCAATTGCTTAGTGAAGCATGCTTGTTCTTCCTTTTCATGCCCTTGTCACCTCCTTACGTGTCAGGATATGATTCTTATTCACAATTGACAGAAAGCATCAATAGCAGGCAATCACTACGCACTATCAATCACGAACAGGCTCATACTATATACTAGTATAGCTCATGATATTGGTTTCCAATCGGAATTAGCAGGCACAATCTATGTTTCCTATTTTTTGAGCGTTGTTGATCACTATCAGCGTATTATGATTTCCTTGATCATTATCTGTGAACATTTTTAACAAACAATCACCATTGTCCTGGTCATTCTTTCCCTGTTCCTGCTTCGCCACATTACTAGGTGATAGCATTTTGCAAAGCCGTCCTGTTGGTTGCTCCGGAAATATCCGGTTGTATTAAGCATGTTTATTTTTCCCTAGTACTAACACATGGCTGGTTGGTCAACTAATATCTTTCAAAGAAGCTACCAACCAGATGATCAATCCTGACGCTTCGTGAACCATTGCTATAAATATTTTCAAGCATCACAGCAACCAGCTTTCACTACTATTCACCATGAAAGAGGTTTTTTAAAGCAGTTCACCTCATGAACCATTGCTATAGTCACTGGATTGGTTCGTAAAATCTACACGAACACTGTGTAATCAACCTCCAAGTATCAAGGGTTTCCTGCACATGTTCGCAGAAAAGGTTGGCTATCATTCCCTAGTTTTGCCACCATAAACCTCCATGGTGTGGATTGTGATGGTTGGCCACACTGCTTGTATTTCCCCTTCACCCGCAGCATCCTGGTTGGATGGTGCTAATTATTCCCTAGTTTTGTTGCGTTTGTTGCCTACTACCCACCATCAAATCCCTCACAATCACCACCATCACTGCAGCAAGGCCACACGCACCTCTTCGTTAACCACCACCCGCACGGTGACCGCCACGAGCACTGCAACGGGGACCACCTTCACTGCGAGCCCGTCGACCACCGTCGCCGCGACGACAGAAGCTCAGTGGAGAGCTTGCCGGTTTGGTTGATGTCAGACAGCGGTTGTTTGAGCATGTTTTTTGTGGTGGAATAGAGTTTTGAATTATGAATTATGCTGTTATGAATTATCTTTAGCTGTTTGAATCAGGGTTGTTATGAATTATGTTGTTTCCGTTTTCGAAACGTTGAAGCAGTATTCACCACTATTTCATCACGGATTTGTCGTGAGCAACTGTGCATCTCTGAAGCTCTTTTAAGGTTTCTATTGCTAGGAAATGTAGGCACCGTTCATCCGACGACTCTTGTAACATAATCCCCACAATGGCCATCATAACCATCAGAATCGCTGATCATCACCAAGATCCAGCGGCAAAAGTCCAATGGAAGCTGATTACAGCTGGCTTTTTGGAAATATTCTCAGAAACTTGATTGACATTGGAAGTCATCATATACATACTGACTGCACAATTGGCATATATAACTTCAAAGCAGTAGCACTACAAATGATCATATTGCTGGCCATCCCCAATCGACAATCGTACTTGCAATAATGATAATCAACTGTTGGCAGTATGGTTGCCACCATTGATTACAACAGATGATTTGTGTGATCCACTCAGACCCACAGTGCCACATCGATAGTAAATGATGATCGATGATGACATCAGTATTTCTGATAGTGAATACCAGTGGCAACCGCTAGTCATCCTAAGTAATTGCGGGCAATATCACTATTAGTATCTATTAGTATTGATAGCGTATTATTTTTTATGTGGGCAATATGTTTCTTGCGCATTTCGATTCGCATTGTCATACACACGGTATCACTACCAACCTACAACAATGTGACCACTTGATCATAGTACTAGTCGTGATTTTTGTATGAGTTCCGGTAACAAGTCTACTAGTTAGTATTGAGTATCAGTTGTTCATTGCCGTTGGCAATTGTTACAAAAAGTAGATTTCCAAATGCTGTTCAGTAGCACTAGTAGTGTTTACTGACTAGTATGACTGATCTTAATGTTAGCAATATGGTGGTTCCACAAAAAAAGGGGTACCCCAAAATCATCTAATATTAAACATTTCTAGCAATAAACCAACCATTTTTTGGGTCCCTCGCTTAGAGAGACACCCATATTGATGCAAACCATTGGCTAATAGCAGTATTTACCGCCCTGCCGCCCCGCCAGGAACTGGTTGAAGGCCGGCAGATGCAGATGCGATGACTGGAGGGGCTCTCAACAGTAGCCATGATTGGTCAATGACTGTGGGCTACTGGTAGCTCATAGTGGTTAGTGGTGCTTGATGGTGTGTAATGGTTGTTTGTGATGCTTTGTGATGGTTAGTGACGGTTGGTGATGGTAAATGTGGATTAAAGGTTATGGTGAATGATGATTATATGGTCATGTTTCGTGAAGGCAAATGATTGCTGACGACGGTTAGTAATGGTGAGCAGAAAGGGTGCACATGAATAATTCATAGTGTGACCATGATAAACGCTGTTCATGATGGGTGAGTACTGACGGTTGACCATAGACAACCAGGGTTGATGACAGGCCATGTTAAGCATAGTGAATGATGGTTAATGATGGGTTAGTAATGAATAGTAGGCATAGGCAATATTGGTTGATGGTGGATTAAGAATGCTATTTAAGCATAGTTTAAAATGATCGTTTCATGATGAGTTAGTAGTGAAGGTCAAGCAAAGCTCATGATGGCTCATGATGGGTTGATTATGACGGGTGCCCACAGATACTGACGGTTCACGCTTAATGCTAATGTTGGTTCGATAATGAGGGTTCACCGTGATTCATCATGATATCTAATCAGACAGGTTTTTAAAGATAGTGAGCAATGATAAACGATGCTTTGGATTTGTCGATTACAAGGTTAAGCAAAGTTGATCCATGATGCTCGATGATAGTTAGTCGATATATGTTAGTTAAGCATACTCGATGATGGTAATGTGTCGTCCAATGAGAGTTATCAGTTGCCACTGGACGTCAAATAGATGGGTCTTCATTGTGAGTGGTAGATATTGGCGGCATAAAAGCGCTTGACTCCTGAACATACATGGTCACAGCACTTTTAATTGACCATTATTGACCATGAGTATTCATCACCAGTATATACCATTAGTATGAACCATTGGCTAATCAATTGCAATCGGACTTAATGTCAAGGCCAGTGATATCAAAACAATGGTGTCAATGACCACTGTTCAAGGCTGTGTACTGGATTATTTCCAAACCGCTGCGGCTGTGGCTGCATCATTTGCCATCAGGCCCTGGCAATGAGGCACCGTGAACTCTCATGAATGTGAACTATGGCATTGTATCTAGTTGGTGGTGTTAATCGTTTTCCCTTAGTATCAACAAATCACATATCAATTATCAATTTAATCATCATGCTTTAGATCTTTGACATTGAGATTCCCAACACTGTTGTCAGCCGCTTCTATTTGTTCTCAGGTATACAACTGCAACACACCAATGAACATCACCCACAATGGTGGATAATCAGGGTTTATGTTGATTGACGATGCTATAACGCTGTTTTCTCAAAATATGGAACCCTCAAATAAGGTCGGTTCATTGCTATTAATGACTAATAACTTTGATTGTAGCCAGAGGCGCCCCTATTTTTGAGAAACCCCCAAATGCCTGAAAGCAATTGGATGCAGAAGTTCAATAAAGCACTTTGGTGCTTGTTGTTTTGGGTTTTTGTTTCTGGACAAAACAGTTTGGCAGCAGAACATCATGGAGCCTGGGGATCGTGTAAATATCAATGTTGCCCATGCATCATTGCTGACCGTCATGCTTCCTCCATGATGAATAAACCACATGTCATCTTTGATTTATCATCATAACTGAATCGTTGTCTCTCTTGATCGAACATCATGAACTTTGTCGCTATTGTTGTTGTTCATTGCTAGCATCAATCAACCATCACCAAATACAGTTTGCAACCACTACTTGCCAAGGGCAGTATCGTTATGACCCCCTTTTACCCAGCAATTTGCCCATCATTATCATTCTAGTTATTTGTCCTGTTTAACCACCATCAAGTATGGTGATTATGTGGGTGTTTCTCCTAACAGGAGATCCTCTCAGTTATCATCCTTTATAATAATCAGTACTAGTAATGCACCATCCATTGCTTTGCCGAACTCGAGACAACCATGGAAAAAAATGCACCATCCATGGCTTAGGGGTTGGTTATTATGGTTAGATCAGCCACATGCAGCTATTGATGGTGGTGAACTACCAAGTATCCTAACTAAAACTCCACCCATAGCTAGGTTGGTTATGTTCAGAAACCTAGGGTTGGTTATGTTCAGAATCTGAAGATAACCTACCAATGCATCATCCATAGCTTGGGTTGGTTATGTTCAGAACCCACCATGTATGGCTAATCTCCGCTCAGTTGTCGTGGCAACTGCAACCCCTGGAGGTACAACACATGCGCCCACGACCAGCGAGACCAGCGAAGCCACAACCGGAGCGCCGACGGAGGCAACCACGGTCGAAGCGCCGAGCACGACGGAAGGCGCACGCGTTCGATCCAGGGGTTGATCTGGGTTTGATGGTTATAAGTAGCTGCTTAATTGATGTTATTATTAACCATGGTCAATGGTGGTTAATGATGACTACTGCTGGTTGATGATGGCTGATGCTGATTGATTATTGGATATTTATATATATATATATATACATATATAGAGTTTGTGATATGTAGTCATGATTGTTCAGTATGGCTTTCTATTGTTCATGATTGTCAATGGTGGTCCATGATATTCCATGATGATGAATCATGCTGAATGATGTGGGGAAACATGTTTTCTTAGCTAGTCATAGCCCCGATTTTCCAGTAGCTATAGGCAAGTTAAAGATATCCTGGGCTATCCTATGATTGTCCTTAACCAATATCAGGTTTGAGTTGCTATGGTCAGGTCCTCAACCTATAGCTGCAAGGTGGGCCACCAGCAGTTTTCTCAGGAATCAATTTTGGTCATATCTACCATAACTGCTAGTTGCCCTAGTGGCTAGCTTATGACAATACAAGACCCTGTATACATAGGTATATGTTGCTTGATGATTGGGCTCAATATAAGTTTTTTTAAGTACAAATGGCAAATATCATGAAAAGATTTTACATAGTATATATACATAGTTAATTATGATTATTACCATGGTTGTGATACATTAAGTCTTATTAACCTTGGATTACAGCATGATTCTCACCTTTGTCATGAGTAGTAATTGTCATCGATAATTATGATAATGGTCCTTGTATCAATTGTCATGAGTACTAATTGTCATTTTAGATTTAGCCCAACTTAATACTTATGACAAGGCAGGGCAGGGCCCTGATATTGTCGCTGCTGACTTTGCAGCTGATGGTTTTAGCCGCTTGAGACGTCGCTGTTCGAGATAGGGTCATGCAGCCCCACTTCGGCAGCCAGTGAAACTGGTCTTTATAAGGAAGATCCTGCTGATTGGTCCATGGGTTGTGTGGCCATGGGTTGTGTGGCCAAGTCATTATGTACCAGCATCTGCCTGAACTGATTATGACATAAACTATGAAATCAACCATGATGGGTCGTTGATTGTCCACTTATCCTTAGCGTCACTTACTAGTGGTTAGCCATGATTTCAACCTTAGTTGGAGCGTAGTTGGCAACTTATATCCACCTAGTTGTCAACCAATCCAGCGCCGCCACCAGATAGCACGTCTCTCATCCCGGCCGCCATCATGCGCTTGGCCATGAGACACGTGGCACGAAGCCTAGAATTCAGTGGTGAAGGAAGATTGATGATGGTTGGTTAGATATGTTTGTATGAATGGTTCGATATATTGGTCGACTGAATGGTGAATCATATTGCTTAACCAATCAGTTAATGTTTTATATTGGTTAAATGGTTTGATATTTCGGTCAATTATGCTTTAATGATACTGGTTCATGAATGGTTTAATGCATGGTTCAATGATGGCTTAAAGATGGTTGATGATGGATGGTTGTTTATCCATGGTGAATTCATGGCTTGCGATGGTTCCTAAACGGTAACCGTGGTGAATGATATGGCTAATGATGGTTTATCAAAATAACATTTGTGTGGTTGATTTGTTAATGCATGGTTTATTGGTTAGATAAAGTTCTTGGTCAATACCCATTAACCCTAGTGAACATTCCCCAAATGGCTAATTTGGTGTTGATTGGGATGTTTACCTACCCATGTTTTGGATGGTAAATGTTGACCCACGACCATTTGTTGATTTACTGATGATGGTTTGGTGATGGTTGATGAGAAACGTGACGGCTATGGTTGATGACGGTCGGCAATAATTGTGAATGCTCAACGGTTAATAGCTGTTCACGATGTGTCCTGATTGTAAATGATCAACCGCTGAATTGATGATCATGAAGAAGTGTAAAAGTCTCATTTGATTTTCATGCAAACCAACTCTTACCATAGATCATGTTTTTTTTAGAGATCCTGGATGCTTATATATTGATTGATTTGCATGTAATGGCATCCTACTATGCTCAAGTATCCTCGAAGCAGCATTGTCCAACCAGACATAGTATTTGATGATGGTTGATGATGGCTTAATACAGTACTGGCTGGGATAAAAGTGATGATGACAAGCAACAAGGCACCGGGCCGAAGAAGCAACGGGTAGTTGGATGTAGTTGGTTTATTGTTTGATGGGTCCTGCTTGGTACAGCCACAATTCATACAAAAAATCTTTGCAATTGACCTGGTGCACGGTTGTTGGTGAAAGTGTCATTTTTTATTTGCAACCCAAAACTGCCATGATCACTGAAGTAAAGCTTGCATGATTTTAGGATCGGGTCTTCTCGCACCAACGAGCATTGGGGGGATCCCTAGCTTGCGCATTAGTTCACCAATGATTAATAAGTGTCTTGCAGTTTGGCACACTCTTTTCGAGTATCCGAGGGGGTTTGCATTGCCACCGTTGGCGGTAATTTCTCTCATTTGAACCGCAGCTCCAGTGCACTCTCATTATCCTTCATGTCTATCCTTCGTGGGGTACACCATCGCATACTTAAAGGGTTTTGTCCCCTTGCGTGGCCCAAGCAAGAATTGTAGTTCTCGCATGTTTTCGCAGGGTCTCTACTACATACTTTCATGTTTGATTTGTTGTTAGGGACGCTGAGGTTTTTGCACAGCTCATTTTTTTGGAATGGCAGGGCGGGTATCAGCACATGGCGATAGGTCACGAAGAGGATACCATAATGTAAGTATCCAAATGTAATGTTGTAAGCACAATAGTGAAGCGCTTGCAATAGCTACAAATAATTTCCAGATCTGGATTTTTTTGCCCTTACTAAATTTAAAAATTAGTCCTTATTGATTTTTAATTGCAGAATGTCAACTTGCTCCAGAGCAGTTGCAATAATAGGACAGCATTCGCAATAGCTACAAATAATTTCCAGAAAATTCCAAAAATTTGAGATTTCCCCCTTACTAAATTGTAAAAGGGTCAATTTAAATTTAGTATTGATCCAGAAAACCAGTTCACAACCAGTACTAAAGTTGCTAATTGTGATTAGATTCTCTTCAATAAGCAAACCAAACCTTTACAAACTCAAATTTTTCCTTGTTCAAAACAGTTGCTTTCTTTTTTAAAATCCTTTTTAAAAATTGCAAAAAACAGGTCCACAAAGGGTACCCCCTTGCAAGCTCCTGCAATTGTAATTATAAATTGAAAGTAGCAATTGCAATAAAAAACAACTTCCCTAGCTCATTTCTATTTTTTTCTTCCTTATTGTTTTTGAATTGTCGTTAAAAGAAAAAAGAAAAGAAAATAAAAAAAAGAAAAAAAAAGAAAAGAACAGAAAAGAAAAGAAAAAAAGAGAAAAGAAAAGAAAAGAAAAGAAAAAAAGAAAAGAAGACAAGAGAAAAGAAAAGAAGCCTTCGGGGAGAGTCGTGGGGAGAGCCCAGATTTCAGGTATACAATTGCAAAGCTGACCCCCCCCCAAAAAAAAAAGATAGGGGGGGTATACTATTGTGAGGTAAACATTAGCCATTTTGCTCATTTTTGTGCACTTTGTTGATGTTCATCGGGGCACCAAGGTTTTAGGGTACCAGGGCTTTCTCCGCACATTGGCACCCCGAAACTATCCTACGAGAAGATCATTTTGAATTCAAAACTTAGTTCGTGTTCTTGGGAGTATACTGTCAGGCAGCCCATAGATCGCCACTTCAACACGTTCCAGACGCAGACCCTCCTTGTACGGTATTTTGACATACTAAACCTGGTATTTCATTTTCATGGGTAAATGTGTTCTTCGATATGCCAGCACTATAAAGTATTTGGGAGGCGCTGATGTGCACATCCAGCAGTGTGTTTTCGTTGGCTTACAAACACTGAGGAGTCGAGGTCACCGACGTGGACGACTACAGGGAGAGAGGGGGTCCGCGTGGTTCTGGTGGTTTCGTGCATTTTGAGCAGTGGTAGTGACCATCAGTCTTAACCATCGATAGTTAGTTCATTCTTTTTGATAAACATTGACCCTTGGAGGCAAAATATGATTAACCATTAGCATTGGCCGAGGCCAGATGTGATTAGCCCCCGAAGGGTCGTTTTTTGCCACTTGGTTCTGATCGATGCGATCAGCCTATACAGTTCGTTGGGTTGCTTTTGATAATCATTTGCAGGATGCCCTGCTTCCATGTTGAAATCGTTTGTTATGTTTGTTGTTTGGAGTATTTGGGCATTTGAATTTGTTGGTAATTCATGTTTAAATATTTGGAATTCCTATTTGCCATATGATTTACAATTTTGTTCTGGACACTCATGGTAATGTGTAATTATATATGGCTATGGGTCAGTTTTGTGGGGGAGTATTGAACAGGTTTTGTGAAAACTTGGTTCGATACGTCGTCACCCTATTGAACACATCGACTAGAAGAGTTCAATGATCCTTATTCAATACCCTTGTTCAATGTACCCCTTTTCAATACCCTTGTTCAGACCGCACAGCCATGTACTGTGCTAAAACGTTTGTTCAAGATTGTTCAAATTCAACTTCAACATTTCTATCAACATTTCCGCTGCAACTCTGACGTTTGACCACTCCCAACTGTGGAGATCCAACATGCAGCAAATAGTTTTGCGAGGGTGGGACTGTCGATGACCCGTATCCGCAAGTAGAGTGTTTTTGTCCGAGAAATTTCCCAATGGAAGTATTTTTAAATCCCATCAGATGACCCTCATTCTCGAGCATTCCCCCGTAATGAAGTATCAATAAAGAAAAATAGTTGTGCGCGGGTGGGATGTTTGATGACCTCTCTTTTTGTGGGTGGTCGAATCGGTCGAATGTCCGAGTTGCGGACAACATTTCAATGCCAAACTTTGGCGGAGGAGTATTGAGTTTTTCACCATTCATGGCTTCAACAACATTTCAATGCTAAACTTTGAAGCAGCATTGAGTTTGTTGAAGCAGTTTTTCAATCCTGACCAATGGTCAGGAGTATTTGGAGGACCCCGAGGTCTATGAAGCTTACCTTGAAGTCATGTCAAGGGCAGTGCTTGGGCAGCAGCCATGCCAGGTGAAGCTTCAGAGTTAGTCGATGGTTAATGATGCTTCATCAATGGTTGGTGCTAGCTGGCCATGGTTAATTGCCCCCATTCTTGCCTAGACGTGGGTGGGTCTACGGTTTTTTTTGGTTCAGACGTTTGACATCGGTATTGTATACCCAACGGTGTTCGCCGGGTTCTAATATATGTGCAACAATCCCCCAGCAAATCATGCATCATTCCATATCGCATCATTCTTTCAGATACCAGTCAATCTGATAGAGTGATGCAGTAGAGGTGTGTACATTGGACACACCTGAGTTTCTCATGATTTTTTGTGCCATTTTTGGCGGAGTACCGGGCAACAAGGGGGATGCCGAAAGTTGGTTGTATTGTGCAGCTGCCAGTTTTACCCTGGCCAGGTTATCAGGTTCCCATTTTGGATCCACATACCCACCCCCCAGTTGAACCATAAATAGTTGGTGCATTCATGAAATCTCCTGGGTTGACACGGATCTATCATTGCCATGTTGACCCGCAACCCTGTGCTCGTAGTCCAACGGCAGAACTCCCACTGAGGCCAATGTGTCAGCGGAGATGAAGCTGGGCACCACTGTGGACCATGGACCTTGCTACCATTGGACATCATTGGACGTGCCGCCCCAGAGCCCTCAAAGGGCTAGGTTGACAGCCTCCATAATATGGATTACAACTATGACTATGACATAAAAATTGATGGTTTGGGGCTTTTGGGGGCCACTGGTAGCTAGTAATTGAATAGGGGACGATACTGACAGCAATTGTTCAGTATAGTGGGAAGATTTTTTTGGGGTCCAAGTCCTCAGACATGGAAAAAACCACCAATCACCTTGCTTTACAGCTTACCATTTCAGGCACGGCACACAAGTTCACTTCGGAGTGGCTAAGGGGGATCTCGAGGGCTGAATATGTCCATGTCTTCCAGGGATACGCAGCTGCCCAGCTGGGATGTGTATACTTAATTGCAAGCATCATAGTGGCTATTTGCATGCTGTTACCCGCCATTTGCAAGTTTTGTGGTGAAAGGCACTATGATGACACCCCTCATTTTGGCTATTGGCTGGTGTTCCAGCCTTACAATCAAGCAGTTTTTTGATCGTTTACGCCGAGAATGACTAGCATGGCCCTAGCGTTAAGCACGTGACAGATTTCGGAGGCGTACCACGTCACAGCTTTCCAGGTGGCCCTAAGTCAGCAACTACGCGAGGTGGGGGGTCTAAACATTTTCCCCAATATTTCAGGATGGTTGATATATGATATATGAGTATTTCGGGATGGTTGGTTGATATATATCTATATATATATATCTATATATATATATAGATATTTCTTCTGGGATGGTTTCGAACCACCACCCAGCTCCATTTTCCATCGGAGCCCTTGGGAAGCACCCCTCACCATCGCAGCACAGCTGGTCCCTGGCCAAGGATCAGCGTCCGATTGAGCACTCCGAGTCTGGGTATCATCGTTGTTACCTACGTGGTCTTGGCAGCAATGGCGGGGTGGAACGCTGAGCTGGTCAGAAGGCCATGTCATGACCCAAGGGTCGGACCTACCAAGCAGGTTGCCCAGATGAATTTTGCTTGTCGCTAGGCTTGAACAAACGTCAATGGTTTTGTTTGCTTTGAATGGATTACAGTACCCTGGCAATGGAGAATCAACATGCTGGGAAAACGCGCCAGGAATGCATGTCAATAATGGTTCTGCCCCCTTTTATTGCCAGGATTGCCGCTCAATGCAGGAAATCTAAGGCAATGCCAAAAAATAGCGTGGTGCACCCGAGGGCTGGGTTAAAAATAGACTGATACTGGTGGCAGAAAGTGATGCTGATACGCAAAATCATTGTTTAATTAAGTAGATCAGAAACTCCAAGAGACATGGTGCTGAAGATTACCATCATTGGGCAACATGATAAGAGTGGGTTTTATTGATGATGTTCAGAATGGCCAAATCATGGTTTACAGTTGTTCAGATGATTCATTGGCGCTAAAGGATTGACAATGATCGATTGTAGGGGATAATTGCCAACAATAATGAGTTGACAAAAACAATGTTCGTGCATGATGGCCAAAATTGCTGTTTCTACACAATCGATGCCACAGACCCTGAAGGTGTTACATAGCAGCTCCTACTACCCTTCGAGCACTGGATGAACAAACGCCGAACCTTACGATTTCAAGATGGGCTTCACAAGGCGGTCATTAAGCCAGTAAACTATAATAAGTGTGATGAATAACCATTTCTATCAATTTAAACATGGTTGCAAGATGTTGCAAGTATTACTGTGATGAACAATTAACGATTTCTATAACTTAAAAAAACGGTTATAAATACTTGTTGCAATCTAGTTCTGTTACACTAGTGGTTGCAACTAGTTTTTGGTTATAAAAACATGGCTGTAAGTACTTTTTGGTAATCAATTAGTACTATTAGCATTATTTTTAAATATTGTTTTACTATTATTGCTAATATTGTTATACTGTTAGTTACTATCGTAACTGATGGTTACACTAGTTCTGTTCACCAACTTCGCTACTGTTTGGAAGCGCCATGTTGAAGGTGTGGGAGTCCCCAAGCGCGACCACTCAGACCTTGACGGTGCCCTACACAGAGAACGGTCCCAGCATTCCGATCGAAGCTATCGAAACTTGGAGGAAACACGAGGACAACTTTCCCTTTGGTAGACTAACCTGGCCAGGGGTTTAAACCATATTTTCTAGTAAAAGCCTGGGAAACCATCAATAAATGATGGATTTTCCGTTGCTGTGTTAGATCACCAGAGGGTACCGATAATATACATTTTACACTGGTTATTCTATGTTATTCTAGTGTTTCCTAGCGTTTCTACCAGTGATAACTAGTGATAAGCAGCTAGTGGTTATATCTAGTGTTTCTATGTTACACTGGTTATTCTAGTGTTTCATAGCGTTGTCCTAGGTAAACCGTGGTTACTATCACTGGCTTTACTCATACCGATTCTGTTTGTTTGAGTTATGATACTCCTATACATAAAACGCCGGTTATTCTATCATTCTAGTTAAGTTTTTTATCGAACCCGGAGTGTTTACTAGGGTAACTACTCGGAAAGAACAACTACACTCAAAGGGCTTATTAACCACCTTCCCATTACGGGGTCCCAGCTTGCTGAAGATGATCATGGTAACAAAGTTGGTTGACCAAAAGTTTGATCCCCAGATACTCTATGAATGCTTTACCTACATGAAGATATACTAGTTTATAGGTAAATGTTGGCAATTGCGCAGAATGGTATACATGATTTTTTCATTCAATGGTGTTTCAGAATGGTTACCTAAAGCCTGTTATTTGATCTACAAGAGGTGATACCTCAATGTTGGTAAACATGCCCTACCTGCAGTATTCGGCATCCTTCAAGTCACAGTCCTGAGTCCGTAATGAACAGCAGATGCTGCCGTCGAACGCACGGAAGTTGGCTTGATGACAACGCCAACCACTTGGTGTCCAGAAAATTGACCAGAGAAAGACTGCCTGGCTTGGTGACGCCCAATGATTTAGGCTGTTGGATCACACCCAATGATTCTAAATAGAAATGAAACTGGATCTCTCATCAATCTGAAAATGTTTCAATCTAAACGTTGATTGGCAGGGATGTAACATGTTCATTCTCAACATCAATGTTACATCCCTCTCAACGAAGTACTGTTTTGGCTGGTTTTTCACTCTTTGGATATGAGGGATTACTTGATATAACTAGACAAAACTGATATTGAAGTTCCTCTATCATTCATGCAAACTCTTCCCTGCACACGTTGGGCTGCACCTGGTGAAGGTGTGATTTTGATGGAATTCACTGTTTGGGGCCCATGATTTCCCAAAAGCAGCTCGCAGGAATGACCCTCACATACCATTGAAGGCAATTCAAATATCAAACATAGTATCAATCATCATCATAATAACATCATCATCATAATCATCATCATCATCATCAGCAGCAGCATCATCATCATCATCATAATCGTATCAACTGTGATATCGATTATCATCATCATCATCATCATCATCATCATCATCATCATCATCATCATCATCCCTTACCAAAAATAGTTTGAATGCTCACTTCAAACAGGTTCGTGAACCGAAGTAATGAAGTAGGTAGGTTACACAGCTGGCTGTACCTAGTGAATAGTTAACTATGGTACTTACCTGGGCTCGTCCCAATACAACCTTGAACCATTTGCGCAGTCGAATTGCCATTGGCACTTGGCACCCAAAACCTTCCTTCTTAGGGTATAGCAGTATAACATGCTATATAGTCCATATTTTTTGGGATGCTTCACACCTTTTATGTTTGGTCCCAAGGGTAATCTTTTATCCCCACTTGCCCTCTCACATCTACATCTGTCAGCTGCTAAAGGCAGGGCCAGCCCTAGCCCTGGGGTCGAAGCGCGCCCTGCCTGGCTCAGCACACAGCGGTGCTCCAGGAAAATCGGCTGGCAGAAATGACCATGGTGCAGTTTAACGAGCCTTGGGCAGGGTGGCCACGCTTCGGCACATTGGAATAGCCAGTGGGCTGTTGGAGTCAGATTTTCCAAAGCTATAATCACTGGGCCCCTAAGAAGTCACAAGTTGGTGAACACAACTACCGTAAAAAAAACAGTTATGGTGGATATCACTCGCGTCCGATGGCTAACCGACTTATTACTCCCGCCCGCCTTGAAACCAAGACAAGCCAATTTTGATGTAACAGTGGGGAAGACTGTGAAGACGGTACCCTTGAACAACCCAAGCTTCTGTGCCAGCTGTGTTTTGTTTCATCTTTGGAGAGGAAGGTGTTGGCCCCTGTTTTTAGAACTACTTGATCCTGGTCATGATTGGATTCATTCTTTGCAGCGACAGCAACAGTTGCGAGGATTCTCCCGTCTAACATTTCTTATTGAGGCCCTAGCTGCTGTGATTTGGTATCATTTGCCGGTTGCTTCAGTACTCTTGGCACTCCTTGATCCCTTAGAGTCACGTCAAAAAACCAGCAGGAATTTTGATAAAGGTCTACCTGGCCGATTTGCAACAGTAAAGCTTGCGGGCCGCAGAGATAGCCGTTAGACATTGCTTTCAGTGCTTGGGAAGGAGTACTGATCGCAGTCAGGAATGTATAACAAGAGGTTGCTGGCGTTCAGTTGCATCAACTTGTACTAACTTCTACTTCATGGTGATTAGAAAGGGGGGTTGGGGTAGCAAAAAGGTAACAGATTTGCAACAGCTCAAGCAAAGTCTTGCAGAAAAAAAAGTTACCCCATTTTTCGGCCTTCTTTGTTGCCGTGTTTGATAACATGCTCTATAAACACGGACCCAAAAATGCGCGAAAGTGAAGCAAAAGGTTTTATTGCTTAAAAACTAGAGGGGTCCGGAAAGATCCTTGGCCTGTGCGGGATCAGCATTGAAAAAGTGGGAAAGGGGTGGACCGAAGCTCACGACAACCAGGTTTTGGACATCAGCAACCTTTTAGTTGGATGACACGCAGCTGTACTTCAGCTTGTTTGGAGGTGCAAAGGTGCACCTACGTATGGAATGACACTAGGGTTACACTGCAGGCCTGTGGGGTGTAGAAACTTGGCCACACGAATGCATGCGCCACACGAAGAATCCAGTTGACCATTAGGCTACCATACCCAGGGTGTCACCTGCCCTTCGCTCAGGAAATGTTGGACGCCCAGATGGATGTTGTCGCTGGAAATGGACACTACAATCAGGAGGTCATTAGAAGCTCGTCAGCACAACAGGTGGGTTCCGTGCTACTTGGGTCCCTGTGTTGGGTTGACTTCCTTCGGATGATGAACCCATGGTGACTTTGTCATGCAGTGACTGCTAAACCACCCGTGTGGGCCTGGGTGGGTACGTACCATTATGTGTTCAGCCCACTTTTGTGGCATCCGCGATGTTGGCCAATGGGGCTTCACCAATGGCCCATGGAATTGCATGTGGACACAGCCGTGATAATTGCGGATCTTGGGCAGCCGCGATTTGGAGGCGGTTGATGATACCGTTTGGGGAGCTGGTGATTCAAAACCTCGTTGATTTCTGAACAAAAAGCCCACAGATGTACCGAACAGTGATGTTTCAGACCAGCACTTTGTTCAAACCAGCTTTTCCCTGCAACATTTGACAAAATGACACAAGTTTGGCACGTGGGTTGCCAAATTGACATCAAATCACGAAGGGAAACAAACAAGCAAATCAAAACCACCAACATCAACTGGTAACCAACTGCCATTGATTATCGGTCGGTTACCTCAGCAAGAGCCTGCTGTTTGAGGTGTCTCAGTGGTGGAGGACCTCCCAGTGGCGTGGCATCGGCGCCATGATGAGTGGTTGATCTCATTACTCACTGTTCAATCCACCAGCTGGTTTTTGGTTGTCACGATGTCATGGTGTATTTGTATGTGGTGAATATGACATGCCCTTACTATTGATTACTGAGTTCAGTATTTGGCATGTCTTTGGTTAAAATGATAGATTACAAGTGCATGATAATGCGTTAATGGCTGATTGGTCAGCATTAGGCATTTGTTGTTGATCATGTCATGTCTTGGGGTTAATCGTCGCACAGATGAACATTGTCGACCATTCATTGCTGATCATTTCTCAACAATTATGATGGTCACTGACCAACGCTACATTGCAACGATGACGACAATATATATATATATATATTCATATATGATGTTTGGTCATGATTGGCTGCAGCCATTAATTTATCAAACGTGCATGGTGGTTATTGAAATAATCATGGTTACACAGTGGTGGTTGGTAACGCTTGTAAAACGGATCATCAGTGGTGCACCAAGCTGGTCCGCAACGTTATCCTCATCATCATCATCGTCGTCGTCGTCGTCGTTGTTGTTGTTGTTGTTGACCACAACCATCGTTGCAGCACGAACATGTTTCGAATATGTGCAAAATATGCTTTGAGAGGCTGTTCGAGATCACCAACTGGTTTTGATCAACCTTAATTAATCATTGCCCATTGCCTGATGAATTGTGGTCAATTTGGTGTCTTATGATGTTCAATCAGACATTTGACATGGCGTTGCTGAACATATGATCTATACAGTCAGCCGATACCCTGGTCAGCCAGTATTAATCAACCTATTGGTCATAAGTAATTAAAAATCAACCCTTTATCTATATACCATAATTTTCCATCATTCATCATGAGGCACCACCCAATCTTGACAACTACATAAACGAGATTACTAACCATTATTGATTGCACCATCATTGCTAAGCAAGCATCAAAATAACTAGAGCGAAGCAGTATGAACCACGGCATGGTGGCCAGCCATCATCCACAAAATGCGTCATGAATCAATCATTAGCTGATTGATTACCCAAACATTAGCCATCAATGAAGTATGAATGTAAATCATGAGCCACTACCCACTTTGTATACCACTATCAACCATTGGTTCACCACTGTCAGCCAACGAATTGACCACCATCAATTCACCATTGTCAACAAAAAAATCACCACTACCAACCTTTGGTCAACCATTATCAAGCATTATCAGCCATGAATTGATCATTATTAAACTGACATTGTATGATCTTATTAGCTAGTCGTGAGTTTTCATTATTGAACAGACATTGTTGGATGAATTATTAGATCAAAAAGGTTGTTAAAGATGTTCTTAGATTATTCGACATATTTGAATTATTAGCATAACAACCAGTTTTCACTGTAAGGCATTGTTAAATTAACCAAACTTCCGCGAGTTTTCTCCTACCATTGGCCATGGCTCTTCCCTCCAAGGTGAACGCGGTTCCTGCGCCGGCAGTGCGCTTTGCTGCGGCGGTTACCGCGCTGGTTCCGCTGCTGAGCTGAGCAGTGCTGAAAATCTACAGGACCAGCTCAACAGGAGGCAGTGTAGATCCAGTTATTTGGTGGCATTTTTGGATAATAACCACTGGCCACTGGTCAATAATTTTGTAAAAATAACCAACAACAATGGTTGTCATGTAAGTTTGGTCTATTTCTCGCCTGTAGCTTAGCTGCACTTGTTTGACGGCGAGGGCAAAAAAATGGTTAAACAACTACTAGGTGGTTGTTCTGTGTTGTGATCATTGTTTTGGTGGGCCATCTCCATAGATTTTGCCAAGAGTGGACTTGTGTTTCTGTGCGTGTTTGCCTGAGAATCAGAGAACCCTTCGGCTGTGGTTGATCTCCATAATCTCAGATCACCACATCTAGGTGATAAATGATCCCATTCTGGTACTTTGAGAGACTGTTTCATGATAGCGCTTGTTTGGCAATCATGCTGACTTTAAGCCTTACGCAGAGGTTATGGAGATGTCATCTATCCGTCATGGGCTCCTGATTAAACTCTTACGAGCTGCGCGATCTGTTGAGTAGCAGTCAAACATGTATTTGTTTCAGCGTTGTCATCTTCAACATGGTTGAAAATTGGCTAGCTCAATGACGGTAAGTCACTGCATCCACCATAATAGGATCCTGCATGATGCCCTATCGGCAAAGACTGTTTGATGGCTCTGTTGCTTGAAAATTATTGATGTTCAGCAGCTGCTTGATGGGCATAGATGGAATCCCGGTACCCTTACAAAACGTCCACGAAAGGAACAAAGCACTCTTCTGCGTGGGGATGTTTGCGTATTGATTGGATAGTTGGTTGATGTTGGTTGATGTTGGATGAGTTGGTTGTTGGTTGATGTTAGTGGCTTTCCCACGATTGTCAGCTGATGAAAGCACAAACCGCTCTGACCCCCAACTCACGATTGGGATGTGTGCTTGGTTTTGAACGGTTGACTGATGATTGTAGCTTTTGTTAGAATATTGGATGGTTACAAGTGATGGTCAATGATGGTTAGCCAATATGGATTGATGATGGTTAAGACTGGTGAATGATTGCCAGAGCAGGTGATGGGCAATGACGGTCAATGATGGTGAGTGACGCGTCCATTGTTTGTGATTCATGCGCAACTATTGTTAGTGGTTGATAAGAGGCAGTAAGTATCCAGGGGCCACACTATTAGTTTTCCTAATGGATATTGGTGACTATATTCGATGCAATTGATCAGCTAACTTTTTGTCTGTTTTTCATTTCATTTTTTTGCCACTTATCTTTGTTCGGCATTGTGAGACAATCAAACTCATTTGGATCGCACTGGTGCCATTTCAGATGATCACATGAGTGATCAAGGGAACAATAAGCCACAACTTTTGGCTTATATTGTGCGCCACCATGAATCTCATTCGTTATACACTCACTTGTTTGTTATACACTCCAGTCCTCTCTGTTTATTTCTATCAATACTGCCCTCCCTCCAGTTGGTGATCTTATCTTTCCGATTTGAGTGCCAAAGTGGCTCATTTTTTCGGGTTTCAATGCGGACCGTTTCCAGCCTCGGAAATGAATCAGCATCGACCTGCTGGTGGATTACCATCGCTACCATCCACCGCAGCTGGAAACCGCTCGCCGCTGGAAATGCCGTGCTTCGGCCCTTCCGCTCCTCAGAATTGAGGTCCGCGAGAAGGAAAGGATGCAGTGTTCAGAAGGGTGGAGGTGAGGTATACGGTATACATGCGATTTTTGAATTAATAAAGGAGGCGAGTGCTTGTTTATAACAAAGTAAACTTTGAACATTTTCTTTTGAGAGTATGACTAGTTGGCTATATAATCAGATGTAGCTTTCAACAGGAAGTATCCATCCATTTGTTAACCCACAAGTTTTATGCAAAGGCTAAGGCTCACCACACCACTTTTTAGCATCGGCTTTGCTATAATGATGGGAATACGACTCAAAAATAGCAACTCCCGAATTGGTGCACTATATCATTCTTGCAGTGATATGACTGAAGGAAAACAGCAGAAACAAACAGCTGAAATAAACCTGTATTTGCACACATATGTAAATGTATTTGCAGACCAGGACAGGCGCACGCACACAAACCTATATATATTTTTTGATTTTGATTTAGATATACCCACTTTGATTCGTAGATTTACACGTATGTTTACCAAAATTGTGCATGCATCACAACTTGTAACGTAACGGATTTTCTTTTACCACTGTGGCCTTCATTTCTTTGCTCAGACATTTTTATGATTCCAATCTGGTGCCCCGCGTGGCCAAAGAACCGATGGCCAGCTTCATGACCAACCTGCGGCATCAGTAGGCAACCTATGGGCCTATGGGCAATTGGCTGTGGCACGATCAAGGTCCCATATGATCTGTTTTTAAATGAAGGGTTCTTGATCCGTGGGGGCCATAAATGGCCGCCCATTGCGTAAAGCACACAACCAGCCAGCATTCCAGAAGGAGGCCAAAGTTCCTGACAACCCAACGATGACCTTGCAAAAGAACAACGGGATTTGTTGGGGACGGTGTCGCCACTACCCTCACACTATGATCCACAGTGAATATCCTCCAACAATTTGCATACATCCGTTCAAATGTTTTGGAAATCTGATCTAAGACATGCAGCACTTTGTCAACCTTAGGGCTAATGATCACCTAAGCATCATTTGCAAAGTTCGCAACTAGCAATAGATTTGGCCACGAGGGTATGCCACTTCCGGTGCTCATCATGAACAGCTCCAGAAACAACCTTACGGCCTCGCGTAGATAGAGGGGCTTTTCCTACCATTGCTGGTGCTTGTGCAGCACTAACGGCTCACCATGTGTGGTTTTGCATGGTCCTTGAACTCGTACTGACAGAGATCTGGCGATCCATTTTTTGAACTGAAGACAAATAGACCATAAACATGGCTGGCCTCCACATTTACATTAGTTTAGCCATCATTTTAGCCCGCCGTAATTCTGTCCAACACATGCAAGTACATGTTTGTTCCCAGCCGCAGTTGAGATATGGGTGCCTTTTGGTGCTGTTCTAGTAATTTACGAAAATCAAAAACAAACAGTTTGCAACTGGCAGTGCCCAGATGTTCCATGTATGGCATATTTACCAACTCATTTACCCAGAAGATGACCTCGTTTTGTAGGTGTATATAAATATTCTATGTATGGAGCATATAAGTGTTTCTCAGAAGGGGCTCCGCAGTTATCCTTCTATATTAACCAATGATAGTGATCCATAGCTTTTGGGTCCACAATGGCTTAAGAAACCACCATATAGTTGTTGGATATGATTCCCTATCATCAATCAGTTTTAGCCAATATTAAGGCCTTTAATGCTTGTTGTCATTGTTGGCTATCACCGGTTCATTAAGCATTATATCTTTGGAGGAGAGCCATCATGTGCAGCTTTTGTTTCCCCAGCAAGCCGTCGCTTCACCAACCGATCGCTGCGTCCACGCTGCTGCGAACATTAATTGTCCGCCGTGGGTGATTTGTGCCAGAGTTCCAGGGACTGGCTTGCTTGCAATGGGTAGAAGGGTTTTAAAGGCTGACGACAGTTCCCAATAGTCAATAATGAAATAGCCTGTATAACAATTATGATGGTGGTTAATGGTCATAATGGTTCACAATGGTGAGATCACAGATCACAACTGTCAATCATGGATTTGTTGTCACTTGTTTTCTTCATAGGAGGGCATCCCTCCGTTTAGCCATGGCATTCTTAGAAAAATGGTCGTCCGGTATACCGACAGGTTGTGTTGGTCCGCAGGTTGGTCACAAAGGGATCGGCGGCTAGTTTGATAGATTTGAAAAACGACTGAGGTAACTACCAAATAACTATGAATCATTAATAGGTAAAATATTACTATAATTAATAGGTAACTATGAATTGTGATTTTCATCAATCTATTGTTATATCATTATTATGTATCAATAAATAACTATGAATGGACACTTATTGATGCATAGTGAATTGCAATGCATTTCTTTGGTTGATAAGTGCGAATGGTACATGTAGATTGATTACCTTACCGTCACAATGTTTGGCTTATTTTCTAGACTCCTAAGGCAGTAGGGGGTCTCAGGACTACTGTACTTGTAGACAGAGTTTCCTTTTCGTAAAAAAGAAGCCATATTTTAATTTCTCAGGATTCTGGGGCAATGTCCTCAACCTGGCTTCTCGCATGTCTAGGTTACACAAAGTTTGTTCGTTCCACAAAATTGTCTAACATTATTACAGTATGTTCGTGTCCGATTTCAAAAGTTTAAAATACGGAAGACTTTTGCTTCACATCAGAGGTCGGTAACGCCAAAAGACCCTTCTAATATACAGCCGTTGACAGTGGCACAAATCTCTAACTCCCAAAAAATCCTCAGAACTTAGAAAAGCGCGCAACCGAATAAAAACCTGATCACGTCACTGGTGCGGACGGGCATGTACACCAGCACAGGTGGCCTATGCAGTGACAACACAATTCTGCGAGTTCCGGTTGTTGAAGATGCGACCGAATGAGGGGCTGATGCTGATATAGGGCTCGACAGGGTTGATGGATTAGATGATAAGACATACATTGGATTTACAGTTTAAAAAACAAAAGTATTTTGATGATTATTGATAGGAAAATCCGTGGCTGTGGGTCAAAGCCCTGGGTCCCTTGTTCGCCCATCATTAACCATTGCTTTCCCTATTTTTGTTGGTGGTTATCCCCCATCTAGTTGGTTGATTAATATTGACCCATGGCCATGTGCCACGAAGATGTGTGGGAACTCTGTCTGGGAACTCTAGAGGAGGTGGTAGGCTTCACTCTGTAATGGGACTGGCTTAGCCCATTGAAGATCCTATGCATTTGGCTTCGGTGAAGCCATCACTGTCGCTGCACGGAAGACAAACTTCCAAAGCACAAAGACGAATCAAAAGTAATGGTTGTTAATAATGGCAACTAATCATGAACCGTGGTTTGTAATGGTCACTAACGGTTAATTGGTTAGGAATTATGGTTCACAGGCGTTGTAGTTCCATATTTGCACATTCTACTTGGGTGTGTATACAAATCTGTCAAATCGATTCAAATCCTAGCCAAACTCATTTATATATTCTCCCTACTCATCTGCACGCACCCCCAATGTGTCGGAGCTGGCAATGTGCCAAACCACGAAACACCACCCAGCATGTCGCTCTTGCAACGTGTCTGTAACAATTCGTGATTTATATCCCGCTGGGGGTCTCACAACATGAACTGATCCTCAAAGATAGGGGCAAAATGCTGACCACATTCCAATATGTCAACCATTTTTCATCATTGATTGCCCAACAAAAATTGGCCATTTGGACAACCATGATCAACTATTGATTGAATGATCCAATTTAAACTGAATATTGACTTGGGCTTCTGAAGCTGTGAAAGCGATTGAGATGACGACCCGATTGATGATTTTGACGGCTGGGATGCTGCAGTAGGTTCTGTTCCAAGTGCTGCCAACGAAGCAGCGGGGCATTACAGCTACCAACCTTTTCACCTGTTCCCTGCGATGTCATGCATCTCACCTGCTGCCTTCATCATTGAGAATGGTCATTGTGTGTGTGATGAAAACTACACTGCTCCGTGAAAGGAAACCACAATTCCAAGTAATAACCCACTAATTCTAACCACAATTAGCCATTCCCAACCATAATATCATGGTTTAATTGTGGTGATTCCATGTTTCCGGTCACCACCTGATCTTTGCTCGCTGTCTACCTCCTTGGCTATGCCCACCAGTTTGCTGACGACCCTCCCCTCGACTTGGACGGAGTCGGGGTCCATTCAACGGGAAACTGTCGGATGGCGCCCTGGGGACACCTTGAAGCACGGGTTATCCTATGCTTCAATGATTGATTCCATTCTTGTTTGGTTGGTGGTTTCTCAAAGTACGGAACCTCTAAACTAGTCGGTTTACTACAATAAATATACATCGCCAATAATGGATGATGTGGGGGGGACCTGAGAAACCACCATATTCCAAAACATGTTCTCCTCACTCAGAAAACAGCAACTGGCTGGGAGACTTCACAGTTTTGATGCGTGGTTTTACTGTGCAGTTGCATTTGCACACAGCTACCCCGCCGATTGAGTTTGGATCCCATGGGTTGTACTGCTGGTCACGCTGTGCTGGTTCAGCTCAACTTGTCAGGTGTCAAGAACATCTACGACGAGGATGACAAACTGCAGGCGCACGCAGTGTTGGCTTAGCCCCTGAGAGAGACGGGCTGCAACAGCATGCTTGATAGTTATTGATTATATGTGCAGGTTGACACAGCTATTGGATGCTATTGGTCACATGGTCGTCGATCTTGGCTGTAGCCGTTGGTCATAGCAATGGAACATTCTGGACATGCTTCCAAGGTAATGGTGTGCACAAAGTCCAGATTTGCAGTTCGAATTGTAGATTAATCGCTACCGCTTTGATGGCTTGTGGATACTGATAATTGCTTTATGATTAATTGGAGTGGTAAGAGCTTTGGACATTGTCATACATACGTAGCACATCATATCACATTATTATATGAACATTGAATAGCCCCTTTTCATAGATTCGATTATTGCATGTATATTGTCAATATTTTTGGCGAGCTAGGGTACATCCCAAGTTGGGCAGAAGGATTACTCTGCGTTAAATTAGGCTGGGAGTGGAAAGCTGGTTTACCGGTTAAAACTGGTGATTTCCAACTGGTTATTTTTCTGAAGGGTATGTTTCATGATGTTTGGTCTCTTTAGGACAGTTCTTAGTCCTATTTGGTTTGATTGTTCATTTGTTGACGTGCCTACGTATCGCTCTCGTAGCCAGCGTTGATACGTCCACACATCGCTAGCCAGCTGAGTCTAGCTGAAGTACTGTGGAGAAACAAGATGTAGCATTGCTGCATTTTTTTGAATGAACAGGTGGTGGTTCAGAACATAAAGCAATGAATGTGAGGCACATGAGCCATCATTGATCAACAGGATCGACTATCAATCATCAACAGTCACCAGTGTCATCCAACCATCCTCAACCACAACCCCTCTACTGTTAA
This sequence comes from Symbiodinium kawagutii, assembly GCA_009767595.1. Taxonomy (NCBI): domain Eukaryota; class Dinophyceae; order Suessiales; family Symbiodiniaceae; genus Symbiodinium; species Symbiodinium kawagutii. The sequence continues at coordinate 38,429 of VSDK01022210.1, read as the reverse complement.
ATCATGTTGAATGAAGAGTGTCAAACCTGGCTGATAGTGGTCAATAGTGATTATTGATGGTCGGTAATGGCGAATAATGGAGAACAAAATTCAAGATTTTACATTTGTTGTTGACCATTTCGGACGTTACCCGCCGTCATTAATCATTATCGACCATCATGAACCAGCATTGACCGCTGTGAACCATCATTAACCACTAGTCTGTGGTAATCATACTAGCCCATTAGTCATTGTTGACCATCATTAACCATTAATCATTATCAACCACTACTAAACCCTGGTAACCCTTGCAACGAAGCTGTACGTCTCACGTTCGTTCCTGGCGTGACAGGTCACCAAGGACTTTCGGGTGGCCAAGGGCCTCAAGGCAGGGCCCAGCCGTGGCGTTGCGCTTCCACCGAAGATTCGTGTCGCACACAGCCGTGATCCCGAAGTTGCACCACCGAACCCACTAGCTCCATGTATGGTATATTTACCTACATGTACCTATGAAATGACCCAAATGTAGGTGAATATGCTATACATGGAGCATTTGGGTAATGGTTTTCTAGGGAAACCGTAGGATTTTTCGATGGTTCACTAGGTATCATAGTGGCTAATCATGGTTAATCATAGGGGGTAATCACCAACAACAATGGCTAAACAACTATTATATGGTAGTCTTTTAGAGTAGGGTAAATTATTGTAGATGGTAGTAAATTAGATGATTTTGGGTTTCCCTATTTTGAGAAACACCCAGATGAGAGTGTTTGTTTAGAAGGGGTACCCAAAAATTGGGTGGTTGCGAGAGAGAAAGAATGGTGGGCTTATTGTTGTAGCACATGGTTAATAAAGAATAGATCAGGGGTAGGGAGAAACCACCATATTACCACATACGCATGTGACACATCTCCACATGGGCCCATGGACTCATGACTGTGCCTCCACCTGCGTTTGTGCTTCTGGCAAATGATTTTGAGTGTACAAATTTATCATGAGGTTTCTTCCAATAAGGAACTCCAAAGTGGTTGATTTATTAATAGTACATGATGGACATTTGGACGGTGGTTTCAAGCATTTCTCCCTGGTGTTACCAAATGGATCCAAATGGCAGTTGTGTGCGGCCAAACGGTGGGTTGGTTGACTAATAGTTTTCATAGGGGTGGTTCAACCACCATAGGTATAGTTTATAAGCACCATGATTTATTCCAAGCTGGCAGTGGAAACGCGGATGATTATGAAAGATTCTTTTCACAGCGCACGGGATCATCGCCCGTGTGCTGGGTGTTGTATCCGAGGATAGCCACAGCTTGAATTGGCTGTGGGTCAATATGAATCAACCAACGTTCATGGAGGATATGATGGTGAAAGCTTGAAAACAGCCTGGTTAATGATGGGGAACCAGGGGTACAGGACTTTGACCCACAGGCAATTCCCGCCATCAATAAAATCACTGACTAATGTCAACCACTATTCAGCATCAACCATCATTCATATCAATTTCTTCCACTCGCGATTGGCATGAAGCATTACTGAGCTTCAACTTAATATTGTATTAATAAATATGCTTATAGTCATGTAATGATAAATCTCATTTCAAACCCTCAACTAGGGTTAATAGTGAACAGTGAACGACCATTACAAACTAATAGTTCATAAAGGGGTTCAACTAAGCTAGGGTTAATGATGGTTAATTCATGGCTTGGTCAGCTTAGTCTCAACCATCTTAGCGCGATAGCTGCCGGTTGCACAGCCCGGTCAGGCAGCAGATGGAAGGCATTTGCCTCCGTCCACGTGACTGGGCTCTGCATTAGCAGCCGTTGATAATCGTGGTTGGCATAGATGGTAGCAGCCATGGTTTACATGGTTTTTAAGGGTAAATAATCCATGGCTAATAATGGTTATATCCCAGTAGCTCCAAAACAGTCAATGATGGTTAATAATGGTTATAGCAGCTAATACAAGGTTTATATGGTTTATAGCAGTCAATGACGGTCGATAATCCCAGTAGCTCCAAAGTACATGGATAATAATGGTTAGATCATGGTTAGGAATGGTTCTTATGGTTATGACTAGCCATACTCACATGGTAAATAACACTCGAAGCACTCGAAACACTCGAAGCCGTTTTGGCATCTCTGTTTGAATTTCCACTGAAGCTTCCTATAACCTGTTTGGGTCTACCATGATATAAAGAAAAAGGTTCCTATACCAAACAATTTGTATGCTATCCCTTATGTAAGCGAAAGTCGGCCTGAAGTTTTGGCTATCAGGAAGAAACACAGGCTTTGTACAGAAACACAGACATTTTAGAGTACACAAGAGCCAGGGTTAGGTGTGAACATACTGTGGTCAAAAAGATGTATGGCAAAACAAGTTTGGAAGAGGTGCTACAGAAAGCTGTTCACAACTCAGCCAATAGACTTCCAGCCTCGATGTTTTGGTTGCAATGGCAAGGCTCAGAAAGCTCCACCGAGGGCTCGGTGACTTCGTGGTCGAGTCCCGTGGCTTTCAGGGAGCTGTGGCACCGATGGCGGCCTGGCTGGTACTTCCTGATCTTCGTTGTGAATGCCTTGGGTGCTGCCTTGCTGTTTCCTGTAGAATGTACCACATGCTGGCGTCGTCACCCTTTTTCTTCTGCTTCGTTGTGGCGTTACAGAATATGCTTCAGTGGTTTGATGCTGGCCAGTTTGGGATCTGGTTGCGTGGCGGCATTTCTGAAGAAAAGGGCCGGGGCTTCAGCTCATGTCCGATCGGCCGGTGGCTACGCCATCACGAACTGGTTGCAATCCATTTTGGCCACCATGACATTGAACCCTCTCGATCACGGGGTCACATATTATCAGTGGCAGGGAGGGCAGATTGCAAGTCGCACCTTCATGGTCCTGGCAGTTTTGAGAGCCTTGCTCTACTTGATCGCTTCGTTCTGGATGCAAAAGCTCATCGCTTCGCGGCTGGATCTCTTGGAGCAGTCTTCCCATCAGAAATTCTGCGGTGGTTGCATTCGCAGGCTTGTCCAGGTTCAAGCACTCACTGGCACTCTGATGGGCATTTTACTTTCAGCTTCAGCTTGTGTTTTTGGGGCGCAGATTGTGCTTATTGCAACTGAGAATTACAACGATCACAGTTTCATGACTGTCGTGGCCACACTCATCTCAAGTGCTGTAGCAATTGCAGTGGTGACTGTGTTCTGCAATGTGGTAGCAAACATGGTGGCAGCCTGCTCCTTAGCAAAGTCTTTCCTCCTTTTGCGAAGAATCTTGGGCGTCGCAAAGCTCAAAGCTGCACCGCCTCCAGCGAGGGTGTCTTTGGGACGAGCCCGACGCTTTGCTGCTCTGCAAACGACGGGCGTTTCTTTGAGCCTTGTGCTCACGATCTTGGTAGTTCCATGCATGCTTTTCGGTAACTCTTACATGCATCCTTTTTCGGAGTATTTTGGCTTGGCGTATGTGGTGGCTTCCATTCAGGCCATGGATTTCCTTGGGAATGCTTTGGCCGTGCTTCTCTTGTCAGGAGGCCACAGGTTCCCAAAGGTTGACCATGTGCCTGACCGCCAGTTGGGCTGTTGGGCAAGCTTGCGCCAGACCGGAGCCCCACCGGAACAGGAAGGGGGTTGGAGTCCCACGTGGAGAGCAAAAGTTGAAGAGCTCTCCTTGCGGGGTATGACTTTGCGCAGCCTCTTGCGTTTCTACGACAATGAGCTCCTTTCCATGCCAGGCTGGAAATTTGTCCCCAAGGAACACAGGACGAGAGATGTGGTCCGACGGGCAATCATCCCTCTCACCAGCAGGGAGGAATCCGCATACGCGGCTTCGGCTTTGAACAGGGAGGGTCCTCAACGAGCTCAGGTGATGGTAACACACAACTGGGGAAACTTCTTCAACGACCTTTTGGCCGCAGTTGTTTCAGATGCTCTCGGGGAATGCAGCTTCAGGATGGTCTCGCAGTTGCTGGAGGAAGACTGCGCTTTTCTCACTGAGATCCTGGGCAGTCGCTTGGACGACACCTACTGGATTTGTGCCTTCGCAGTGAATCAGCACATCTCCATTTGCCACAGCAACCCTTTTGACCGTGATCCCTTCACAAACGAGCTGCATCCAGTGTGCGCCTGCAGTAGTGTGAACATCTCGGATCCTGATGGCCGCAGTGCCACCTCTGAGATCAACAAATTCGACGACATGATGTATCACCTTGCAACCACGGGAATCTGCAGACAAGTCGTGGCAGTGGATCAACAGCTTGACTTGTTTCGCCGCGCTTGGTGCGTGGCCGAAATTGCAGAAGCCAAAAGGTTGGACATGACTCAGTCGCTCAAGCTCCTGTCCAAGGCCACCATTCAGCAGCGTGCTCGGACACTAGAAGACTTGGATGTTCGCAGCATGAATGCTTCATCGGCAAAGGACAAAGAACTCATCCTGGGGAAGATCAAAGACATAGATAAGTTCAATGCAGAGTTGCAGGGACTGATTTTTGACCCGAAGTCAGGCCTCGTTGCATCCTGGTTCACCATGGATAGTTTGCAGCAGGTGGGAGAAGTAGGCCGGCTGATTCGCTGGGGCCTTGCTGATGCTGGCACGGGCAAAGTGTGGAAAGTATGGGAAGCCGCTGAATGATTTAATTTGCAAGACCTCATTTTTAACTTTTTGCCGGCATCTCCCACAAGAAGGAGCCGCGAGAAGAAAACAAAGCATGGCCTTGACTAGGGTACGATTTTAGGCTAAGAAGCAAACAAGCTATCCTAAGCAAGCAATGAGTGTCGCCACATATATGATCACAAATGGTGGTACCTGCCCAAGCCAATCCACAAAGCATTCCAACAGATACTCTTCGGGGATGTTCACCGCTATCTTGAGGATCTCCTATCGACCGAATGATGATGAACCCGCTTCGGCGATGATCAAGAGCGTTGCAGCACTGATGGTCCAAAGTACAAATTCAAGGCATGTTTTAGACCAATCATCCATTGATAGCATAACCAACTACGACCAACTGATCGGCCCATTAGCACCTGTGTTAGCACCTGAGATTTATCGGGCCCCCAGGCAGATTGTGCTCATGTTTGAGGTTGGAGCTGCAAACCATGGGTTGGTTGCATGATCAGGTCATCCAACCGGTTGATTGGAAGTACACCCAGTTGGATGACCTAACCGGCCTAACCTTGATTGGAATAAGCCCTGGTTGCCAAGGGCCATGACCAGCAGGTCGTCCAAAAATTGAAGTTTCTAGTGATTTGGACGTGCAAAATCAGCGATTCAGGCACCTGATATCCACCCCAACTAGGAACCACCCGTATCCAGCATCAATGGGGCCAATTCACCAGCCACGATGAAAACCAGTGCCCCTTACTCAATAGCCATAAGTTATATAACCATCCTCCATCAACCATAATCAATTATAACCATAAGTTGATCCACCACCATCATCCATCGACTTGATGGCGGGACCATCCATCAACCATAATGATCCTCCACCAGCCTCGCCGGTGCTCCTGCTTAGGAGTTTCAGCATCCAGAGCTGGGGTTTGGAGCCCAGCGGTGGCCGCAAAATGTTCACCAAGAGCGGCTGGCCCTCCACCAGGAAGGCCCCCTGCGGCCGCGCGGTGCGGCGCTCGTAACCCGAAGGCTTGGTGAGGTTGAGCAGTGGGGAATGAACGGTTAATGTTGGTGTGGAAAGGTTGATAAATGGTGAGTGGTGGATAGTTTTATAATGATTAAAAGAGGTTTATGGTTTAAAGGCTTGTAATTTTAAGTTAAGAATGGTGAATCATGATGAGAATGCTTAATGAACAGTGGTTTATAAAGGCTCAATAGTAGCCATGGTTGACTTTGTGGTAAGTGGTTGATGTTGAATAACTATTACGAAAGCCAGCCGGGAGGCATGCTGAGTTCTTTTTGCGAGCAAAGCGAGTAAGGGGGGGTGTAAAACCCAGGTTTTTTTTTACATTGCGTGGCAGGGCGGAGGTTTGCTGCGCGCAAAAAACGTGGAAAATATCAATGGTTTTTGTTGCAAGGTGGGGAAAAACGTTGTAAATACTATCGTTTTGGTTGGCAGGTGGGGAAAAACGTTGTAAATACCAGGGTTTTTGTTGGCAGATGGAAAAAAACGTTGTAAATAGCATGGTTTTTGCTGGCAGGTGGGGAAAAAACGTTGTAAATACCATGGTTTTTGTTTCCAGATGGCGAAAAACATTGTAAATACCATGGTTTTTGTCGGGAGGTGGGGACAAACGTTGTAAATACCATGGTTTTTGTTGGCAGGTGGGGAGGGGCCGGGAAGCGTCGAAAGAGGGAGAAAAGGCGTTTGTTTGGAAACCCAGCTGATGCAAAAACATGGTCAAAGGCACGGCTTTTTACATTCGCGTGGCAGTGGCGAAGGTTTGCCGCGCGCCAAAAACATGGAAAATATCAATGGTTTTTGTTGGAAGGTGGAGAAAAACGTTGTAAATACCATGTTTTTGTTGGCAGGTGACCATGCGGGGAACAGACTAACCGAAGCAGTTGCACTGTCACTGCATGGCTGTGTTTCCTCAATGCTGCGCCAGACAAGCCGTGATACCAATGCCCGCCAGTGTATTGGTGCAATATCGCTGGTGACCGATCTGAAGCAAAATTGTGTGTCGCAAGTTTCCTAAGACCAACTTGATGAAGAGACAGGAGTTCTAATCGGCTTCTTGTGAGTTTGGCCACCGTTGTTTGAGATCGACCCAACCATCCAGACCAGAAGCTTAATGATTGATAATAATCCTACATACTTCACTGCTCCGGCTTCACAGATTAATGTCCATGGGACATCGGGGTCTCCATGCCTTTAAGTCCTTGCTAGTTCGTTAAATACTCATCACTACCCATGCCTTCAAGGCACTGGTTAACCGGCACCAACACACTGTCACCATAACCGGCACCAACATAATGTCGCCATTACTTTTCCTTAGCCTGATTCCTCTCTAAACGGCTTCTTGTAATTCGGCCACCGTTGTTTGAGATCGACCGAACCATCCAGACCAGAAGCTTAATGATTGATAATGTTGACATAAGGATGATGATGCTGATGATGATGATGGTGATGATGATGATACGCTGATGATAATGATGATGATGATTGCCTCTCTTCCTCCCTCCATCTCTCTCTCCCCACATCTCTCTCTTTATCTGTCTCTCTCTGTGTTCTGCTTTTGCTTTTGCCTCTGTTTTGTCTGCATCTTTGTCTCACTCTATCTCTGTGTTCTATCTGTCTCGTGCTGTGTCTCTCTCTCTCTGCTTCCTGCTGGCTTTCGTTCCTCCCTTCTCAGGTAGTGGTTTAGAAGTTGGTTAGTGCCAGGTTGTCCACCTCCAGATCCGTGATGAAGGCATTTCTTGGATATAGACCCGAAGGCATTTGCAAGATTTGACCTTTGCCGATCAGAGGATATCATGGTTGCTACAATTGGGAAGCCGTGTTAAAACGCTGTTGTGTTGCAGACGGCCCATCCACGTATGTGTTTTTCTTTGCCGTCGCTTGCTATTGTTTGCTTGTCACGAGCGATCGCTGTGTGTTTTTGTTTTGTGATCAAGCTAAATGGCTTCGGGAAAGAGAAGGTCGGCATGCAACAACATCAGCAGTTGCAGTTGATGTTTCAAAGGATCAGGTTCCACTGGCTGTGATGTTTGACATAAATCGTTGTGCAAAACAGATGCGCTGAGAGAGAAAACGGTTGACAGTGGCCACCCCAGGTGGCAAGTGATTTAAGACCTTGTAACTTATGACCAGCACTGGCTTGTGGTTTGGCTGGTGGTTGGGAGGGAGCTAAGGAGCCAGGGGTACGCCTAGGGTACCAGGAGTGAACCAAATACTAGAGCCACCGTTGAAGTTCCCGTTTCTTGGATCAGGAAGCACTGGAGAAGCTGCAAAAGGACGATAAGAACAACGCCTGCGCCCTCAGAGCTGATGCAGCTGACATCCGGAAGGACAGCCAGTGTGGGGATATTATCCACAGGTAATGCGGAGTGGTACCCCCCAGTTGTAAGTTGGTGAGTAAGCCATTTGACTATAGTTTAATCTTCCATACTTAGTAGTTACCCTAGTTGTAAGCCAACTTGGCTAATTATACAATTTCGGGGGTGCTGGTTGGTGGTTTTAAAGATGTTTGTTTTCGCCAGTATTAGCAAATGATTCATTGATTGAATTGACTGACTCATATTTGTCATAGGAGCTGAAACGATCAACCAGAGTATATTCGTATATTAACCATGTTGGTGATTGACACGAATCCCTCGTAATGGTTATCAACCATAGTAAGGGACCAGTATCACCCACAGTCATTGACACATGTTGAATGTCGGTGAGTCATGGCATTGTCAGCATTTATTATGATGAAACATGGATGTTCGTCAGCTGCTGCCCACGGTCATGCCCCTGATTTCCATGGATGATAGATTCGCCCAACGCTTAACAGCTATACGCCAGGTGGATCATCCAAGCATTCAACGTGGTCATCCGAGGGGATGCATCTTCCATGTGGTCGATCTTGTTGGATGCCTCAAGGATTTGCAGGTGAAACTTCACCAAGTGTTGCCAGTGAATAGGATGACAGACAAGGTACCACAACTGGTTGATGTATTTGTGTGGAATTTTGCGGTAAATAAACTTGTCGCTAGCGAACGACTTCGATGTTTGGTGGACTTCAAGAAGTTCAGATAGTTCAGCCCATTGCATGGACTCAGCCACCAACTTCAAATCCGATATGCTGCCGCTTCGAGGACCTTACAACCAGCGTGACCTCATTTCCTTCTACAGATGCAACAGATGGCATGGCCCCTGCCGTATGATTTTGGGACCGAACCCTCAACAGAATGCTGACCTCTCGTTCTTTTGCTCCCTTATAGAAACATTTCCAAACAGGGATCCCATGAAAAAGGCGGTCAGCGCAGCCAAAGCTTTGATTCAACCGCAAAACTTGATGTACCACCAGAAGAGAGTTGCATTTTGGGTGCAGTTCTCCGAGCGGAGATCAGAGCAGCTCGACCGGCTCACCATGGGATATGCGCTCGCATCCGCCCACAGCAAGAAGCACTGCGAGCTGCTCTTGAGCAAGTCCCCGGTGCGGTGGCTGCAGTCACTGCAGTGATTCAGGGACAGAGAGCAGCTCCGGGAGGAGGAGGAGGTGGTGGTGGGGAAGTATCAACGCATTTCTTAAGGAACAGATCGTTCACCCAGAAAGACCAGCGATCCGGAGATGTATGGAGAGCGCCACCATGGACGGTTTTGACAGCCGCTGACATATTCGATGCGAAGATACAGGATGAGACCTGTCAGGAGACAGTGCTTTTGCGCAACAGTGCTGTGCCAAATGGCACGGTGTTATGGGGCACTGCCTTTGTGGTGCGCTGTTGTACCTGCCAGCAATTACCATCATGTTGGAACCATGTCTTGAGAATTGCCATCATTGTGGAACCGCCTCTTTAGATGTTTTTAGCATGCAGCAGACGAACCCCGGTTTGTTGGTTTTCTTTCCCAAAGGGCTTGCTGAAGGTTTTTCCAGACCTACTTTCTTGCGAACTTCTTGGCCTGCAGCAAACAGACACCAAATCGACCAGCATCTCCACCTTGAACTGTGCAGTTGGTCAATGATGCTCTGAACCAAATGCATTGAATCATTGCACTGTTTATTGTGCGATGATGCATGCTGGAGGAAACTTGCCAATAGTGCCTGCATTGGACTGACGCTTACGCATCTTAGGGCGCTGGCATTGCTCCCATCCCCCCACCACCCTCCGGGCATGGGTGTCGCTTTACACATGTTCTTTTTTCCCAGTTTACCATTGAAACAACGCGGGCGCTTCTCAAGATAGGGGTGCCCCCTGTCATCATCCAGCTTGTCAACCATTCATAGCAATAAACCCACCACTTGAGAGGGGTTTAGTCACCCTTTTTATAACTAAAAAATCCCACCATACCGGGTATCTTTAGGATACCAAACTCCATCACTGGCCTTGTCGAAACCACTGGCTGTGAGTCACACCCAGGTGAAGAGCCAGTTGGCGGCCAAAGGATGGGAGCCCGAGATGGTCGACAAGGCGGGACCCCCGCCACGGAGCTGGGCGGCTCCACCCTCTAGCGCTGCCAGGCTGCGGAAGCCATGGAGGTCTATAGCCAGATGGCCTCAGTGAAGGCCAGGGCAACGGGAGTGGAAAGCATCAACTCATGAAGTATCACTGGCATCATCAAATTAAAATTTGTGCAACCTACAACTTAAATCAATTAATCATGCAATTCAATCATGCATCCAAGTCGATCCAAGTTTTTTATATATTTCATTTGGATCAACTTCAAGATTTGGAAAGAGGTTTATTTCGGATGTTGGAATCATCAAAGTCGATCAAAACAAATATACATTTCAATATGTGAAGGTTTTTTTTCAGATATTCTCAGATGATGTCAACCGCTTTGCTCAGATGAGTTGTTAGCCGACTATGTGCTGTGAATACGGGCGTTTGAAGACGCTTGCAGGATCGTACGGGTAAATACAGGTGACATTCTTACACGTGTTTATATGTGCATGTGTCTATGCACATGCTTGTAAGAATCCCAAAGGCTGCACCACAGGTTACATTGCCATTCCTCACTTTTTTTTGGTTTTGGTTCAAAACTGCTGTATATCGTTTTTTGTTGTGTGTTTTTGGGTGGAGGCCAATGATAGGGCGGTCATGAAAACCAAGGTTTTGGCGAGAAAGAATGGGGATGTGTTTATTTTCATTGGGACGCTTTGGTGAGTGTTGATTGTTTCCTCACTTTCTGGAAAGTCCCCCGATTTGGATTGTGTTAGCACTTGTTCTAGCCATCTTTTGCTTGTTCTGTTGTCCTTCACTGCACTGGTTGCCAGTAGTTTCGGCTTGATTGCAGACCAAGAAAAGTCGAGTCAAAAACTGCATTCCTGTCAAACCCATTCCTCGCGCCAGAAAATCATTTCGTGCTTTGCTGAACCTATGCAAGACCATGCAGCGGCCACAGTCAGGGAGTGGGTTGTCCACTGTTGGATGTGTGGTTTCAGCATAACTTTGGCTTTTGCAGCCTGAGAAAGTGGCTGTGTCAAGGGCTGTGCATGTTTAAACAAACAATCTCCACTTGTTACATCACGTTACATCCAATAGGTCAATGTGGCTGGCTGGAGGTCTTAAATCTTAAACATTGCTTCCCTTGATTGACCCACCAACAAATGTTTAAGGTTTGTTAACCATTTGACAAAGGGTTTTCCAGGTTTTTCCCCACCTGACATGGTTCGTTGGTGGGCTAATATAAGCAACTGGTTCACTCCATGGAGGAAAAACGATCCATGTAACGAACCTACATGAAATATCAGCAACTGGTTCGTTGGTGGACTAATATGTAGGAGGCTGACGCCACCAAGCAGTCATTGGGGCAGGTGCCAAACTTTGATCACTGCGAACCCTTCGGGCATGGCGGCCATGAGCTATGCAGATGGGAGCCATCTTCAATTGATCAAGGACCACGTGGGAAGAGAATTATTCCATGGTTTTGTGGGATTGTCGTGTCAACTGACCGGGCCTGGGGCCTGCTTGCAGCAGCGGAGGCGGCATGGTGCTGCCTCGAGGCATCATTGCACCAGCTGGGCGTCCCTGCATCAGCCCACTGACACATGTGTGAACTGGAAACTTGTTGCCCCTGGTCAGTCAGCAACTGAAGTTGCCATAGCGTAGCAACACCTAGCTAGTAGCCACCAGCTGCCATGCCGATAAAACACATCGTGTCCGTCCACAATCAAGGTACCTATGAACCATCCAATTGTAGCCATTATCACTAGGAAAGGCACGACTTTTTGGGGCACCCCATCAACAGAAAAGTGAAAAGAGACATAGTCTCTTTGAGTTTGAAGACGCGCCAAGACGTGCACGCCTCCCTGGAAAAGCTCATCAATTTCTGGTCTGTGCCAATGAAGCCGGGGGAAGAGTTGTTGAGCGGAAAGAAATTCGTGCTCACAGCTCCCGCAAAGTGTCTTTCCAACCACGCCGCTCCGAAACAAGCAGCTATCGATGGCTCAATGGACGAGCTCCGGCCTGGCGCCAAGCGCAGGACCCAAACCTCGTGGCAGCCGTGCGCAGGCCACTTGGGACCGTTCACACGGATGAGAATCGCCCAAGACTTCGACTCGGGAACATCGTCCTAGATTCTTTGATTCCAGGTCCAAAATTACACAGAGCTGCAACTGATGCATGTAGAAAACTCGTACATACTGGAGGTAAAAATCATCCACTTTTGCTACATTTATCGTGCATATATGCATATATGATAGGAATGATTATTGGTAGAACCATATTGACAAACTACATGTTTTTTTGGATAGATCGCAAGCTATTTAATTAAGTAAAACTGGGGGTCGGTTGTGAACAAATGAATCTAAGATTCCTAACCATCATCAACCACCATTGTTGGTGGTTATCCCCTAGTAATCCCTATTGTTAACCATGATTCCTAGTAATCCCCAGGTATTCCATAGCATTCCCCCCAGGAATGATTCCTAGTATTCCTAGCATTCCTAGTAATCCCCCTAGTATTCTGCTAGCATTATACCCATGATTGCTAGTTATCCTTTGAAACTACCATGAAAGCCATCCGGATCCACAATTCAATCAATCACTTCAGATCTATCGCCCAAGGCCTCAGTGGAGGATCGGATCCACCCTTCTTGGTCGTGCTTTGGTGGCGAGCGGGTGCTGGCTGAGCGGTTGGAATTTGGTGGCGAAGTGATGGTGAAGTGATGGTGAAGTAGTAGCCATTTGATGGTGAAATCGAGGTTAGTTGATGGTTAATCATGCTTCGTTGATGCTCATTTCATGATGAACTGATGATTGATGAACAGCTAATTGGTGTTGGATTGGTCTTTCATGGATGGTGAAGTCACGGCGAATTGGCTGATGGTCGATTCTGGTATCCTTGAGTGTGGTTCATTCTGAGAGGTCCATAGCATGATATTTAACCTGAATGTTTAGGTAGTACACCGTAGTAGGAGTTGTTGGAATGGTAATGTGCGGGAGCTTGTGAACGTGGTTGCTGGAGATTCGCTCAACAGCAGTGATCAGGAGATAGCAGAGACATGTGTGTGTGTGTGCGTAACTAATGCTGCAATCAAGCGGATATGTATTTTGTCACGTCTCAGGAAATTGTCACAAAAACACGTAAAGCCATGCATGCCCATTACGAAGACTGTGAGGTTCCCATCCCACAAAAGAAGCATGTGACCTACTCATTGCTATAGACACATCTAGTGGCAACCGCTTTCAACAAGCTTCTAGCCGGTTATTATTCAATCAATTTATCTATCGTTCGATCTATCTATCGATCTATCTATTGATCTATCTCTCGATCGACCTATCTTTGACATGTATTTCTCTGTTGGTATCTATCAATTTCTTTTCCGCATTTGTTTGTCCGTTTATATTCAAATTTGGGTCTCACTGCTTGATGTCATATCATTCTGGCACTTTCTTTCTGCGCCAAGCATATGCCTCTCACTCTGCTTCTCGGATGCTAAGGCCAGACGAGTAGTGTGAGGTTTTTTCCGAACTCAGTAATAGGGTACCTCAGAACCGGTTGGCTTATTACATTGAAATGACTGATCTTGGATGATTTGGGGCCCGTATTTTGAGAAACACCCATGTGATGGGAATCCTTGGTCCGAATCTGACCCAGTGCGCCCAAGTTGGAATAGCACAGGCAGGGGTCCACAATGTTCATGGGACTTCGCTCAGGATGGTGAGCAAAGCATCATCCAACAGCTGAATTTCTGTGTGCAGGCCAACCCCCCCCAAGTTGGCGCAGGATTTGTCAATGATGCTAGTGACCATCCACACCTGAGCAACCAGCACTTGTGAATTGATCATTGGATGGCAGATGCTGTGGCACTAAGTCCCCAAAGGTAAGTAAGAGCCATGCGGGTGTTTCTCTAAACAGGGGTACCCCAAATCATCCCATATTATCATCATGCTTTATTAAGGAACTAACTATAGTAGTTGTTTAACCGTTATTGCTGGTGCCGTATGATGAACCGTTATTAGCCACTATTATACCTGGTGAACCATCGAAAATTCCCACGGTTTTCCCTATAAAACCACCATTTTTGAGGTCCCAACCATGGCTTACCCCCATGCACCTTCCATGGGTGCGGGCCCGTGGGACCTCGATGCCCAAGGTATGGCACCACCACGGGCCGCTTGACGTGTAGCAATCCCAACCTGCAGGGCTTGCCTAGCGAGGCGAGGCGAGGGGAGGACTGGTCATTCAGTGGTCCAGTCCTGTTGGTGGTGTGATTGACTTTTTGATTTTCCCGACATGGCTATGGGTCAATATTAATCAACCAACTAATGGAGGATTTCCACCAACAATCATAGGGAAAACAATGGTTAATGATAGGGGAACCAGGGGTACAGGGTTTTGACCCACTGCCACATGGGGGTTTCTCAAAGTAGGGTACCCAACAGCCATATGAATTAACAACAGAAGCCATGATCAATTGAGACACTAGCCGGCATACCTACCATGAAAGTTGATTGACCAAATTGACCCATAGCCATATAAGCTAACCTTGGTTAATAGTCATTTCAATGATCAGCCATTAACCATGGTGGTTTCTCAAAGCAGGGGTCCCCCCAAATCATCCTGTATTAACCACTTACAGCAATAAGCCAACCATTTTTGGGGCTCCCCATTTTGGGAAACCACCACGTGCAGTTTTTAACAAAAGTTTGGTTGACTGATATGGTTTCTTAATGTTGAAACCGGTGACAATTCAAACTAAATGCATGGTTGACAATGATGCGTACTCTTTCTGGTAACTTATAGAGACAATGAATGCATGGTTACCATTGTAAAGTCAGCTATATTGACAATGACAGAGAATGACAATCATGGGTTCAAAACACATACTTTATAACAAATGGTTATATTGATTATGGCAACAGCTAATGTGAGGAACAGCATTAATTGAGGCTAATTTCCGTTTACAATTTACAATCAGATGGCTATTAGTCTTACAAATTGTAGAGTTGTTGCTATTAGTCTTATAATTTTACAATTTACTTTCTACTTGCTAATCTTCAAGGTTTCTTACGCAACAAAGATTAGCAAAGTTTTAACCTTGGCTGCGGCTGGAGGACACGTACTCGGTGCGGAGAGCCTTTGTCGCGGCCGAAGGCTCTGGGAATGGCGCTGGCGGCTTGTGGCGCGCCAAAGATGGCTTAATTAAGCCATGTTAGTTTAAGTGATTGATGTGTATGAACTATTTGGTTGGCGTTTTTTTAGTTCTGTTTTTTTTTCCCTGGTGTTAGGTTCAGTGGCTGATGGATCAACTAATGTTTTTTTTCATAGGGGTTGGTCAACCACCCACCAGCCAACTTAATTTCAACAGCTGGATTGCTAAGAATCATTCCAGGTGACATGGTCGCTGCAGTGCAGGCTGCTTGGCATTTTGGTTCTTTCTTGCCCGCTTCCAGCTGGCAGCAAGGATAGCTCACCAATTTACCATGGCGGCACGATTAAAATGGCAGGCACCCCGAAGAACCACCGGCTTTGGCCAAAATTGTTAGCCACAGCGGCGTTTGATACTGATCGTGTGCGTTAGGTACTCGTAGCTGATCAGGTTTCTCGCCGCTGCAGCCTGACAGACGGCGGTTTCTGTGATCGGATCAAACCGATTTTCCACTTGAACCCTGGCCCTGTAGCATGGAGATTCCCTACCTGTCGCGAAACTTAAGCTTCTCTTCTTTTCGATGGGTTCTAGGAGGGATCAACCTGCACATTTTGCTATAAGATATGAGAGAAGACATGAAAGTTACTGCTGGTGGATGCTGGTGGTGTATTTGTTGCCCTGCTATCTTGGGACTACCTTGAGATTAACGCGCAGCTGTCTTGATCAGTTCTGAAACCATTGGAACTGCTGGAGATTTCTAGTGGCAGCATGTTGATTGTTTCGGTAGTTGAAAGTCACCATCAGCTTATTTATAAAACAACGAAATCAGGAACAGTGATTTGTAGTCAAAAAACGTTCAAAACAAAAATCACGCACATCTTGAACAGTACGACAATTTCAGTGGAGTGATGCCGTTCTTGAGCATTTCCATCAGCTATATTTGTTTGGGCTGTGTGTTGTTGATTCTGAATCCATAGACCATAGATTTGGCCAGTACAAACCAACCTGTATTGACCACTAGAAACCACTAGGTCATTGTTGCCTATCGCTCCACAAATATTGGCCGTTACCAATCATCATTGACCACCCCATTCTTGGCGAAAAAGTCAGTGATATTTGCGCGCCCGGCACTGACGCGCGAGGCAACACTTTCATCATGGCAGACTATTCTCAGCTGGAACTGCGGATCTTGGCACCTGGGTTGGAGCTCAGCGGCTCCAGTTGTCATGGTTCAGTTGGCACATTTGGACGATCCAAATTTGATTGGTAATTCATGTATTTATAATATTAATATTTATTTATTTATTCATGTTTTCATTTATTTGACTCAAGAAATGGTTAGTACTATTTTGAATTATTTGTTATTGATGGAGGTTTCGGTTCAAACAATCGCAATGCAATGCTTAATACTGTGGCTTTTAGTTTTGATAGAAGAGAATGGTTCATAATGATTACGGGTTTAATCTTCGATCCTTAAGTTCATAAACCACCCATACATTTGGGATACATCGCCAGCGATTGAACAGGTAAATAAGTTCTTGCCGAACTGATTTCATTGGTGGAGCTGCGTTAATCTCCCTAAGTGATTTGTGATACACCACCTAGTGCCGTTGCACGGGTGGTAAGCCAACACTCACAGGGCCGGTCCCCTGATAGCTGGGGCCAACCCATCTCCCAGTGGATTCTCCCCAACAACCCACGACACCCTCTGGGACTGCTGCTTGATTCAGATGTTTTCGTGGAATGTCCACCAATTATATCCACTTAGGTTTAGGGGCCATCCAAAAACGAGGCACCCTTCAACACTACAGTATTTGGTAGTTAATTGGCTACTACAGGTCGCCTCATGTTTTTGAATGTATTGGACAACCCCTAGAGAAGCAAGACACACACACACACAGTCTCAAAAGAGAACCGCCTACGACTATCCCCTTTACACAACTTCAGTGTGGTACCCTAATGCGTACTATTTCTTCTTACTACCTTCATTTCCGAAGTGTGGACACTGGCTGCCGCTTCTGTGCTTGGTGGACATTTACCTCTAGCCGTGATTGCTTACAATGGCCCATGTCCCTGCAAGCATGCCCAAATATCAAGCACGCAAAGCAACATCCGCATCACTTTCTGTTCACCAACAAACTGACATCACCCATGATGATGATGATGATGATGATGATGATGATGATGATGATGATGGTGGTGGTGGTGATGATAATGATGGTGGTGGTGGTGGTGGCGAGGATGATGATGATGATGATGATGATGATGATGATGATGATGATGATGATGATGATGATGATGCTGGTGGTGGTGGTGATGATGGTTTTATGCAAAATGATTCTTTCAGGGATCAGGGATCGCAATTATTGGGGCCTTGTTTCTACCACTGCTAATCCTGGGAAGTGGCATCACCAATTGTTGACCAAATTCTTCCCCAGTCATGGGCTAACGAAACTGCATTTTGCTTATCTGAAGCTACCATCACATCCATCGTTGAAATAGGGAGGGTAATCTACCAGTTTATGGATGAACCCATGATGAACCATTGCACGTTTCAATGCCAATTTGCATATCCCAGATTATCCATGTATCGTCTTGCCAACTTCATGTATACCATTACTTTTCTTCACATAGTTAAGCATAGACATTTCCATGGCTTTCCCTATAAAACCCACAGTTTTGGGGTCCCAACCATGGCTTTTGCGAAACCCCCGCGGAGTATATATCTGGACCGAGGCCCACCTGTCGCAGTGCGAGCTGGGAGTCCCAGATCCGCAACCGCCCATGCTGGTAACATGGGAGACAAATGGGAGATTTATGATTCACATGGGTTTATGAGATATGGTATGAGATTTTAGGTGGTACTTTATGGCTAAGTTAAGTCAAGTAGTAGTTATTGAATGATTCATAATAAGGCTGAATTCCCAGCTGTATGACCAGTTGACCATGGAAGTTCCGGCTCTAAAGCAAGCACCAGCTGTGCCAGTCATAGATGTCTCGTGATTTGCCATCAGACATGGTGGGCCATAGCTCAGCAGTTCCCACAGATGACAGGCCAGGGATTCCACCGGTGCTGTTGCGCTAAAACTTGGCACGGCCCAGGCCTCTAAGGGACAGCCATGAACTCTGCCAAGGTCCATGAAGAAGAACTTCCTGAACGGAGGGGACTACCACTCTGAGGCGGTGGCTTCTGGCCAGGGCGTGCCGCAAGGTCTTGATGCAAAGGGGTGAGAGCAAGGGGCTGATTGGGGTGGAGCCTACCAACCCAAAGGCTTTTGCATGCTGCTTTAGTTTAGTCGTGATTGTTTGCAATGGGTTTTCCCTGATCAGGCGAAAGAACGGAATGGTCGACATTGGTCAAGGGTAGTTAGCAGCAGGAGTGGTGGCCTGTAGCCCGTGCCAATGGGGCTAAGTTTTCTTCATGGTGGGCAGTCGGGCGTCAATGAACATCCGTATTGGGGGGTTGCTGTTTCAACAAAACATGAGGCATCATAAACCAAATTTATATGATACGTTCCAGTTACATTGATCGACTTTTGTCATCATGAACTTGAACAATTGTGAGCCATCAAAACACATGTGTTTCAACACTTGCCTGATGTTGGGTACCGCAGTATTTGTTTCAGTCAGTCATGATTGCCAATATGCATGGCTTCAGCTCCCACTATCAAGGGATGAGCCAACAAATCTTGTTGGCAATCAATACGACCAAATGAACCAAACTTAAGCAATGTCAATTGCCATTTGTATACATCCACTTGCCCTGGTTGACTACAATTAAGTGCCTTTATCCATCTTTATCCAGGGCTTTGACCACAACTATTTACCAGTACCAGCCAATATTGCTCAAATCAGCCATCGTTTAATCACCATTTGTGAACCATGACTAAGCCAAGTGATTAAATCATCAGTTAACCAAGGCGACTGAACCATTCTGCTAACGATTACAAATATGAACCATGTGTTAACCATTACTAGCCACATTAACCAATGTTAGCTCACATTAACGAAGGTTTGATTATTATAACCACTGAGCTTTCCATCCTTCGGCGCCGGAAAACCAGGTGGCTGCAGATATGTATCCGCACATCAAGGAGGTGACCGTTGGTTTCTGGCACCGCTGGGATGTGGAAGTTCCTGGGGTCGTCGGTTGTCGTATATGGCTGATGTGGGTGATTCTCCAGCCATAGCGGGCCCCTAAACCCTCCAATATTCGCCATTCATAGTAATAAACCAACGATTTTGGGGGATCCCCTTTTTGAAGAAACCCCCATGTTGATGAAGGTTGTTGATGTTGTGGTTGTTGTGGTTGATGGTGTTGATGTTGTTGTGCTTGTTGTGCTTGTTGTGTTTGTTGGTTGTTGGTTGTTGTTGTTGTGTTTGTTGGTTGATGTTGCCAAATGCATTTGTGAGTGCTGGTTGTTTTGTCCTAGTGGTTGTTCTCAGCTCCGTCATGTAGCAAACATGAAGCAACCACCCAACATGTTGTTTGCTGTGGGTGGTTAGTCTTGTTCATCCAACCCATACCACTAAGACCAACCCACTCGGCAACAATTATATAAACGGGGTCATCAGCACCAGAATTGAGGAGCAATCATCAACTGCAATCAGGTTTGATATATGGTTGGTATATTTCGATTTAAATATACATAATTGATAATGTTTGAATGTTTATGTTTATGTTTGTTCAGTATATGTGAGTATATGTATATTTGCATTTTTCAATATATATATATATACTCAAATATCTATTTACTGTATCTATATTGATTTACGGTTCTCCACATATACATATGTTTTATAGTATGTAAATGTAGATGTATAGTCTGTATTGATATTTATGTAAATGTTTATATGTTTTTAAATTTACATGTAAACAATCCATTTACTGTTGAAGACCCTTTGGTAGATAAAGCTGTTAGTCAAAAATCACCCATTGATAGCTTGCTTGCTAGCGTCATTTAGCCAATAATCAATTCACCCTAATGCTCCTTAACAATCAACCACCGTCAATCACCCTAGCGTGGCTATTACTCAACAACCACCCTAATGGTACCAATAGCAACCTGAATCAACCATGTTAGGTCATAAAACAGTCATCTTTCACCCTTGATGACTGACGAATGCTGACTAACCTACCTTCATCAGTCATTAATGCTAAATCAATCCACCCTAATTATTAATCCGTTCATAAAATGCTCATAAGTAAAAACCCTGTATCCCTGGTTCCCCAAGTTTTCCCTATCTATGTTAGTCATTATTTTCCATTGTTGGTTGGTTAACTGCTTGACCATTGACCCATACTCATCAACCCTCACCGCAGCTGCCAGGCCATCCTGCGGGGTGACGTGAGCACCCGCAGTGATGCAAAGGTGCCAAGCGTCAAGCCGCTCGGTGAAGCTGATGGCTATGGGTGAGTTGACGGCTAAGGTGATGGTTAGTTGTGGTGAACTGATGGGTAAGCTGATGGTTGGGTGATGCTTGGGTTGATGCTTAAACTGATTAGGTGATGGATCAATTGATGGCTAAGTTGATGGTCAAATTGGCTGATGAGTCGATGGCTGAGAGAATGGTGGTTGTTCATTGTTGATACTAGTCGGTGATCATTGTCGATCATGGGAATTCCGGAGGTGAGGAAGGTCTCTGAGAGTTTAGACTAATCATACAGTCAGTATGTTTGCTTGTTAGCGATGGAAGCGATTGGTCCAATTGGTTGAAGGTTAATGTGGTTATCTACATCCGATGGCAATGCATAGCCAACAGTTGATGCATGCAAGAGCAGTCAGACTGTAACCAACAGCAGGCATGATGGTTTGATAGCAGTTGGCAATTGTCGTATTGATGATGCTTGATACTTGGGGTTGCATCATCTTTACCATGTCCTTTGCCTGAGTATCCGAAATACTTTTGACACCACATTGACATGGATGATTTTGGCTAAATGATTTGTCAAACAAGGACAGTCGCTCTTAGTGATGGTCAAGCAGTGTCTTTAAGGAAAGCGTGGCAAGACGTCCCACAATGCACAACACTTGTATCTACACGTGTTCATTCGGGAGGAAGGGCATGAAAGAAGCTGAATGACACAGAGGTAAGCAATGTACATTTGCAAGCACATGCATACATTCCTGATGATTGTTTCTCAAAATTGGCGACCCCAAAATGGTTGGTTCATTGTCATCAATGTTGTTTTCTAAGGATGAGTTGGGGGTCCATATTTTCGAGGAACACCCACAATATCCCACAATACATTTCTTCATTTACTTATGTGCTGTTTTTCTCTTGGTCCGATTCTGATCCCAAACGATTCATGACCAACAAAACGATTCATACCAAACGATTTGGAAAACTGACGCCACTCAGGTCGGTCTTCCCGAAGGAGCGCTCCTCTGCCAAAGCCGTGAATTTCGGCGCCTTTGGCGCAGAGACCAGGTTCCAGGGCTACCCATGGATGCTGCAAGCTTAACGGTATCCAGTGGTTAGAGATGTCGGTGACACCTGGACCGGCACCTCGTAGCCAACCAATAAAGGTCATGGTTCATAGGGAAATTACTAGTTTTGGGGACGCATCATGTTTGGACAAACCTACAGGTAAACCATTTGGTTTAGTGATGTTTGATCACCAAGCGATATGTCGCCAATCATAAAGTGATGTTTGGTGACCATTGGACTATGATTGGCACCAAAAGGCTGTCAGTCAGTTTTATAAGCCTTTGTGGCATTATTTGTTGGTAGTTGTGTCTACCTTTGCATTAGCGTTCATGTTTGCATGCCGCTTGTAGGCGCAAGCAAGACCAACCGAGACAGGTGGGCCCTCACCGCTTCCAAATGATCGTACAACCAAATCCTGTGGGTTATGCCTGTGGCTGGTTTCTGTTTTTGTTCCCTTCTCTCCAGGCTGGCATACTTGACAACCAAATCATGATGTTTATGTTTTTGCACTAGTGTTGATCGTGTACAACGAATCATGAATGATCACCACGTGCTACAATCAAATGCTGATATGGCTGTGGGTTGAACTCCTGTGCCCGTGGGATGATCACATCCCAAAACTGAATACATTTAGAGTATACCGGTCCATGTTTGGAGTATAAATTGCCCACAAGCCATGGCCATACAACGGCTTTGCCAAGACAGTCCACCCATGTTGATAGGCATACTTTTTTTTAAAAGAACTCATGGCTACATAACAGCCATGATCATATGGTGGTTTCTCAAAATAGGGGTACCCCCAAATCATCCATTAGTTGTCATTAATAGTAATACACCAACCATTTTTGGGGTCCCTATTTTGAGAAACCACCATATTTTCATACGGTGCACCACCCAGGGTGTGCGTCACATATGCCTAGGCATCGTTTATGGGGCACAGGCCCAGTCGTTGGCTGAAGACTTGAGACTTGGCTGCTGCTAGCGGCGACCCGCATGGGTCAAACCAAGCAACCCCAAGCCGGGGTGTTTCGTCAGTTAGTGGTTTCTCAAGCCATAGGGAGCCCCAAAAAATGGCTGGTTTATTACTCTAAATGGTTAATAGTGGATGATTTGGAGGTACCCCTATGGCTTGAGAAACATCCAGTTCATCAATGATCCACTCGTGGTTCACTGTGATTTATCTATGGTGGATTGATTAGTGGTGGGTTGATGAATCAGTTCATTAACCAGTTGTGCACTCCACAATATATGTGGCATGCCGTTTACGTATGCATTTTGATTTGGTTGCATTTTTCCCAGTATTTGGGATGGCCGGTGAACTATTGCGTCTACGATAGTTTGAAAACCAAGCAGCAAAAGGTTCGCTAGGGGCATGCTATGGTTCACTAGTGGTAAAACAAAAATTGAGCATGCTCGCATCCTAGCAAATCCCAACAATGATTCCTAGATTGATCAGTTTGAAGAGTGGTGCCAGGATCCTTTTCACCGGCCGACAGCCGTGGAGGAAAGTCACCAACAGTGACCAGTTTCATAATTGATCATATTTCATGCTGAAATATGCATTTGGTATTTGTTGATATGTTTTGTTGTTCGAGCCCATGCCCGCCTATACCCCATTCAAATTATTGTGCATTCACATGCGTACATATTTTCTTTGCATGTGATATTTTGCTTACTTGTTTCACATGCTGCCGTATGCAAAGTGTATATTTGTAGAAACATGTCCATAGATGAATTGTTGTGTACTTACGTCAGTGATCCCATGACAATTATGGTTTGCACTAGCATTGCCGTGACCCAACCTTGACAAACGTCCATCACCTGGAAGTTTATCCATGGGCACAGATGTTCGGCCCATGTTCGGGGATGATGTACCTGTGATTGGTCAGAGAGACTCTCATCATTGTTTGGCTGAAGTCCTGTTTTTTGGGCAACTTTGTGACTGAACTTTTCCGGGAACCCCGCATATTTGGCAACTCCATATCATCACTGACCTTGCACTGACCTTTCAGACTCGGTAGCGGATGCACGCAGCATGGCACATGAACGACCCGAGGGATATGAGCGTCGAGGAAGCCGAAAAGATGATGGAGGCAGCGGCAACTGGAGATCCATCCACCAAAGGGACCCTTTGTTTGATGGTAAGCCAACAATTTAAGGCTGACAGGGGATGGTTTGTTGCTGTGGATCTACCGTTGTATTGAAACTGGTACAGCAATACGTTCTCGTTGAAAAAGTGTGCATATTTTTCAAATAAGTATCAATATGAAAATACAGATAATATACATACATGTATACTCCCGGACTAAAAGATGGAAGATATTGTTTGGACTAGTCGGAGGCGCATCTTCTATCTGAAGTGAACCCGTCGACTGGCCCGAAGCAATTTCAAATAGAAGATATTCATTTTTCAAGGGTTCACCCAGACAATATTTCTATTTGAAACGGACCCTGGATTGTGGTTTTCATTCATTGAATTTCCATCCGAAGAGCATCATTCCAAATAGAAGAAATACACACCGGAGTTTCTTCTATTTGAAGCGGACCCTGGATTGTGGTTTTCATTCGCCAAATTTCCATCCGAAGAGCATCATTCCAAATAGAAGAAATACTCACCAGAGTTTCTTCTATTTGAAAGTGGTGGCAGCACTCACAATCGTGCTCGAATCCACTACCTTGCGTTCAGGGAACACACCATATTAGTGCCCCTGCCTTGCATAAATAAATTGAACATGTGCACTTTGGAGGGTGAATTTGGCACTCGTTGCAACTAAATCCACTACTTCGGGTACTGGGAGCACACGGTATTAGTGCCCCTGCCTTCATAAATAGTCTCAAGATATGCACTTTCAAAGGTGAATTTGGTACCTGTTGCACCTGAATCCACTATTTTGGGCACAGGGAGCACGCCATATTAGTGCCCCGTCTTGCAAAAATAGACTCAAGATGTGCACTTTTGAGGGTGAATTTGATACCTGTTGCAGCTAAATCCATTACTTTGGGCACCTGGAACACGCCTTTGTTCAAATAGAAGATATTGTTTGGGTTTGACTGGTTTTTCGGGAATATTTTTTATTTGAATTGGACCCCGGCATTGGCCAAAATGACCATCTTCTATTTGAAAAATTGCCTCAATATCTTTTATCTTATCTTCCCGTAGTATATATGTACATGTTATCTCTGTTTGTAGTCCTTGCAACGTTTGACTATCCTTGCTGCCACCGCTGGCATTGGCATGCTGCTACCGGTACACCAAACTGTTATGGGGGCAGTGCTTCCTGGCATCACCCCTGGGTTGATCACCCGGGGCGATGGAATACGCCCGCACCGGCACCCAAGGCGATATTTGTTGCTGGTTGCCAAATGCCCCTAAACAAGTTTGATGGTTTGATTTTTTCACAAATGACATGATAGTGACAAATTTGCTTGACAATGGCCACTTTGATTATACACAGTATCAATTAAGTCGTTTGTATTTATCAAAATTACGGCTAAAGTGAAGAACAGGAAACATCAAAAGGTAAACCTAAGATTCCTAAGATGATAATTTTATGATCATGATCCATGGCCATGATTAGCTATGGTTCGGACATCATCATATATTCTGCAGAGATTGGCAACATTAGCGTTGGCGAACTGGTCGGCAAATTATGGGGAATACACTGGTTATAGATGACATTATGTTAACTGAAATGTTGTGATAATGAGATCTCTCAACTCCAGGTAACACTTTGCAACTGGAACCCGTTACAGATTATGTGACACTATTTTCTAAACTCTAGCTAATGCTCTATACTCTATACTGTGAATACTTCTTTCTTCAGAGTATTAACTTTATTTATACTATTCACAATCATTCGTATAACCATCATGCTCATCGATTTTCAACGCTAGCTTTGACGATAGCTTATAACATCTTATAGCCACTGGTGGCTATAGCTATAGCGGTTGCAGCGCGATACACCATGAACAACATATCAAAACTGAAAATCCCCCCCATGCGATTGGGGATCCATGTTGGTGGTTATGTAATCCATTGTGATTATTCTCAAAAGCCGGTGATTTAGGATTTCATATCAGTTTGCAGGTTTGATTTGTGTGGGAAGTTCCTGTTGACGAAGGCAGGTCTTCATGCGATGGATTGAAGGTCACCATGTGTCTTGGTGACATTTTTTTCAATCAAACAATAGCAACGGCCATGGTGGCTTACAATGGTTTAATGGAATAAAAAAGATGATAATTGATCATGGTAAATTAGAGGGGATCAGAAGTAACAACAATACGTATCTATCTCGCATTTGATTTGGAATGTGAAAGCCTTGCGTTGACCAAAGTACGGTATATCCAGCACATGGCAACAAATTGGTACGCATCAATCAATCACCCAGGAGCCACCCATGAACCGCCCATAAACTAACCGTTTCCCACCAGCCACCATTGACAACCATTGACCAACCAGAAGCCAACCATTTCCAACAAGGAGATGAACCATCTCTCTGTGAATCCAACAGTGGCACCTCCAGGCCTGGTTTCGCAACAAGAAGGCTGTCAGAAGGTGGGGCCGTTTCAGCTGCGGCTGCGGCTGTGTCACTTGGTTGCGCTACAAATCACCAGTTTCAATGGGAAAATCAGCGCCGTGTGTAATCGATTTTTGACACAACCAGGTTCGTTTGCCACAGGGAAACCATCCTTCACCATCCTTAACCATGAATCATGAAGCATAGCTTTGAATAATCATTAAACATCATCAACCATGGCCAACCATTAATGAATGTATCAACATTCATGATGCCTTTCATTGACTTGAACCATCATTGACGCTCACATTTTTTTGAGTGTCAACATTGTTGGCGGAACTTGCCAACCCGCAATTCAGGACGAAAAGTTTGTTGAAAAATGACACGCGGCCAATGGCAGATCCATAAGAGGCCACCCATGCTCGGGAAAGCGCCAGGTATTGCCCTATAATTTGAGTGGATATTAATATATGATTGTGGATCTTCCACAGGTCAAAACACTCAGAACTTGAACAACCTTGGCAGCTGGAGGTTCTACTATTCCCAGCTGCTCTGGTTACTTTGGCTATTGGGTTCGGTCATGTTGCCACCGTTCTGACGACGGTGGTCCATATATGGATGTCCTCATTTGATGTCTTGCTGTATGAGCACATTTGCCAATTCAGCAGGTTTTGTTTGGTTTCAGCACATTTGTGTTTGGCGGTTGAAACAAACAAAGCTGCTTATCAATATAATCTCGGACGATGAACATAATGTAGACGATTGTAGACGAGTGACGATGACTATTGCTGCACGCATGGGCACCAGCAATAGCAAGTTGTGTATTGAATCTACGACTCTGGATTTTTGAAACTGTGCATAATTGGAAATCCATGAAAAAGAAAAACGTGAACATGAACCCTTGACATTAACAATAAATTTGCGGCTTTTAATCCGGCAAATCTCGTGGCATGAGTATGTATATCTATGTTCACTACCCCGCATCATTTACAATTTTCAACCTTCCTCAACCATTCAAAACCCTGGTCAACCTAACGTACTATGGATCCTTGCAAGCTACGGCAGCTGTGGGCCGTCCAGGTGGATTGCAGATGTGAAAGCCTCAAGCTCTATGGAGGGGAGCCTTGGTGGAGCTGTTTTTGCAACAACGACCCACAGGCTGCAAGGGTAAGGCATGGTGAAGGATGGTTTAGGATGGTTAGTGTCATGGAAAAATCTTCCGAATTTTGCCGCTGTGAAACAAAACCAAGAACCCATCTACCAGTTGGCAAGGTCCTAGTGTCATTGTTCTTGCTCCGGTTGCTCTCATCTTTGATGTCATTTTTGATGGATCTTTGTTTACAAATTGCATAGAACTGCCAAGCACGCGATATTTTGTTGGAATAGACGGGAAACCAATTACTGTAGGCTGGCTGTGAAATGAACAACCCACGGTAGAATTTATTTTCCACATTATACTCAAATTAATGCGGCTACAGTATAGTTTAGCCAAGATAGATGGATAACGACCCACTTGTAGATTTACCCGGGCATTGACTATCTCAATATTTTGCTGGATTTTTTCTAGCCTGGTGTAGGATAGTCGATCGGTTCCTGCAGGGCTCGTCTCTTGCGTTGCAAGGAAGTCCCGGTCCCTGCTGGGCAAGCATCGACACTTGTTCCTCGGCCATCAATCGGACGGCAAAAAGCGGACAGAGTGAAGCATCAGTGACTCCAGATACTGAATTTGGATCATAGCAGTCAGGGACTCCAGATACTCAACAAATCCATTCGGGCTTTGCAAATTGCTATGAATGATGGTGACCTCATACCGGATCGATGTGTGTACCACCGGGGTTACAGTGGCCGTTTGGGACAGCTGTGGAGACCTCCACCCGTTGGGCACTGTGAGGCCTTTACTCCACGAGGATGTCCCTGAGTGGCTCCTGGGTTGCCAGCGGCGTGCGCCCCGTCCGTGGATTGGCACAATGGTTGATGATGGTAAGACGTTGAATGGGTAATGATTAATTAATTAATGATTACGATGTTGAATGATGGTTAATGAGGTCAACGGTTAATAATTTTGATGGTTAATGATGATTCGTTCATCATAGTGATGAATGATGGTTAATGATTACAATATCCCATGATGTTTGATGGTTAAATGCTGATCAATGTGCTAGATTTGTGTAGCGGGCAATAATTAGTCAACAATGATAAGGAATACGATGGTTAATGATCAGCTCATGATGACTCATCATTTTACATTTTAGAAGAACATATTGCATAAGCAACCATACTGGTCGACGATGGTTAATTACTAGGTACTGAGATATCCAGCTGTCAATGGTTGATAATAGGGAATGATATCCAACAATACTACGAAACACATGTTCATGATGGTCAATGGTGGTTAGTAATGGTAGGTCCTGCTGTCAAAGAGGCCGCCAGCGGTGCTTCATGGTATCGGGGATGGTTGATATCAACAATCCGGATGAACTGCCAATGATGATCAGCAATATGTTGGATCCAGCTGTTAGCAAACATTCATGGCCTTAGCCAACTCAATTAGCAGTAATTTACCGTGAAATACAGGGGGGGTGGTTAAATTCACGGCCTGGATCTTCCATTGTGGTAGTTTCATTACATGACCGCCGTCATGGGTGGTTGTAAATGTGGGATAACTTGTCCACCAACTAGACTGTACAAGTTGATGACAACCATCACCAGATATGCTTGACCATCATTAGCCATTGATCGACTATCATAAAGAGTTGAGTAAACATGATGAACCATCAAGGAGCCATCAGTTGACCATCATCAGTCATTATAGCACCACTAGCCGTTGCCATAGGACGGTCATTACTGAACGGTCACCAACCATCAAAGACAAGCAGCAATCAACATCATCAATTGACCATACCTAACTACTAAGCGCTACAATCACTAATCATTATTGCTAACCACTATTAACGACTATTACCTAACCACTATAATTGTTAACCACTATCAACTAACCACTATTAACCACTATTAACTAACCACTAAAGGCCCTAATTAACCACTATCAGCCCTACTTAACCACTATTACCCGCTACTTAAACCATTCATGAACCACAACGACTACCCATCGTGGCCCACTGCAAGCCTTGGAACTTCCAGGCTCAAGAAGCGCAGCTGGGCTGCAGAGCAGTTGCTCCAACGGCGCGAAGGAAGTGCCATTGTCGTGGGCAAACGAATGGCTGGGAACGGTCAACAATGTAGTGGCTAATGATGAATGATGGCTTATAGTGGTCAACAATATAGCTGTAAACAATAGTGGCTTATACTGGTTTTTAGTGGTTAATGATGGCTTAAAGAGTGGTTTATAACCATTCTGGTGGTAAATAGTGGTTAGTAGTGGTAGTGGTTATAGCGGTTTACAAGTGTAAAGAGTGGCCTATAATGGTTGATAGGGGTTTATAGTGGCTAGGATTTTTTGAGAATGGTGAACAATACTGGCTTACGTTGGTTGGTAGTGGCTTGAAGTGGTTGATAGTGGTTAATGATGGCTTATAGTCATTAATGATGGTTTCTGATGGGCGATATGTGGTAAACAATACTGGCTTATAGTGGCTTTTAGTGATGAATGATGGCTTATGGTGGGTATTATGTGGTAAACATTTTTCGATAACTATATACAGTATGCCGTGATGTTTTCAAGAGCAATGAGGCTAAGTACTAGTCAGCTATAAGGAGAGGTGAGTCATGGTTAGTTATGATGCTAGTTCGATACCTGTTGGCGTTGATGATCAGCTGGATGGCTTGCTGGGTGGTGAGCTATTCCAGCTGGTCAGGGCTCCTGGAGGGAGCAACCAAGCCAGGGATATCCAGGGCTATCCCGGATGAAAGGGGGAGCGGTGCCAGGAGCTACAGCTGGAGTGGTGACCAAATGTCTGTGACCTGGTACAGATCAACCACTGACCAGCAACTCACTGGCACCACCATTTTAAATTCTAGTAACCATCAATTAACCACCAGTGAAGTCGACTAGCCATTGGTCAACAGTGAATTATCCATCAATGAATTGCACATCACCACTAACTAGCTATTGATGAACTATTGACTTATCATGAAAGTCGAAAGTAGCCATCAATTCACCACCTATGAGCCATTCATGAATCACCATGTTTTGCCTCCTAAAGCCGTGAATTCGACATTCATTATCCATGACTGCGCCACCAATTAGACCACCAGTTAGCGATTGATTAACCATCAGTGATTGATCAGTACCCAAGATCAGTTAACCTCTGGCTGTTGCTTGGGAAGAAAGCTAAGAAGCCAGACGTATCCTTTTTGTCGTTTGAAAGGGGAAGCGGGGCTACAAGGGTTGCTGTAACGCAGTGGTAGGTAATCAGGACAGAATGCTCTGAATAGATACTATTTATCAATCAAACATTGACCATCATCCATAGTCATTAACCCATCATCTCACCATTATCAACCACCATTATCATGAACCATGAACGCTTATGAACCACCATTATTAACCTCGAATCAACCGTCATTCTCACCCATCAGTCACCATCATTAAATTAAACACGATTAATCATTCTCAACCATTGTGGACCACTATTATCAGCCATCTAGTTTATTGGTTTTCACCTTTTTATTTCACTGATGACATGAAAATGGTTTTAAATTGGTGAAGCAATATGCGTTATTGATCACCGTTTTTCGCGCTTATTAACCAGGCATCATTCTCTTAACCCATTCAACCATCTAACTTTCTCATGGTGGCTAACACAATCCAACCCGCTATTCACCAATACTAAACCATCATCACCAGTGGACCAGACCATCATTAGCAACCACCATTATTGACCACCATTCTTAATGACTATTAACCCATTAACAATCATTATTAACCCATCTAACCTATTTGTAACAATTGATAATTACTTTCACCCATTATTTACCCCTGAAGCGTCTAACGTTCAAAAATTTTTGAACTTTTTGAACTTTAGCCACAAACACCCCGCAAACATGCGCAAACCACACAGATCGTACGAAACGTGCCATTTGGATCAAACGTTCAGTTTTCATCTTCTTTTACTGGACATCATCAATTATGATCGATTCAGAGTCTTTCGGTACCGCTTCACATCAAACCAAACAATTGGTCAGGTGACCATCCATGAATCCTACAGATCCTAGGTTTGTAGGTGCATGTGCTCACCAAAGCTGATCATCACAACTCATAATTCCATCACCAGCTGCTCTATACCTTTCCCTGCTCTCCTGGATGGGAACTATGGCTATGCCAAAGCTGGAGGTGGGTTCCCCCATGCCCTGCACCGCTTTTTTTTCCATTGCTGTGCAGCAAAGTGATGCAAGAATGCTTCGAAGCGTTTGGCCACAACCTCGGATGGCCCGTGTTCTGGCTTTCAGCGGCTCACGGCATGACCACGATATCCATATGCATGGCATATTTGCACATATATGAGTGTAACACTATACTTTTCTCGTCGAAGGGATGTCTCGGACGTCTCACTCTGCTTTGGCGATGCAATGGGAGAGAGATGGGGAGATCAGAGATAGAGCTCGCAATTTGCTGTTGGTTACTTGATTTGCAAATTGGACATGTTCAAGTCTGCGTGTGTTTTAGGCAAACTATATGTTCGAGCATGTGTGGTTTGAGTCAAATGGTTGAGTCACATATGTTCCATACCATCCCTGTCGTTTGAGGTGAATGTGCTGGGAGGCATCATCGACAGGGATGCAGTTAAGAACAACATAGCTGTGTTGCAGGTGGCGGCCAAATCCCTTGGCCTACGTGTTGGCATCCACACGTGCACAGTGCACGTGCAGGCGTTGTACGATCTCATGCAGATCCCTTGTCCTCGAACCTTTGGCTAAATATGATATGCATATGCGTGCAATAGCGCTTCGTAAGAGCTTTGAGATTGCATATACTTGAGATTGCACGCGTGCTTTGCATAAATATGCATATACGCAGAGTAGATCACACTACTTTAGCACTGCGTAGCACTTCTTGAGAGCTTTCAGATTGCATAATAGATTGTGCGCGCATGCTGCACCTAAGGAACAACTGTTGAAACCCAAGGATGGGAGCTGAAGCGTCTCCTTTCCTTTACCAACTGTCGCTTAGCAAACCGTCCCCACCGCCCACGTGACGCCATGCTTAGATCTTTTCTAGCTTCGATTGGTGTGGAGTGGCCAGAGCCACCAAATCCAGATGCTGAAGAAAGCAATGGGTCCGGGTCATCTAGCGAAAGCGATGAGTTTCAAGAGGATTCAGAAAGTGAAGATGCCGAGAAGGATCCTACGGTGGAAGAGCCAAAGGATATCAAGATGACCCCAGGTAGGGAAGTGTAATTTGTTTCCATGCCAATGTGTAGATGTTTCAATGCATGCGCGGGGTACAGGAGTATACGTTCCCAAGTGTATATAACAAAATCGATGTTTATCATATGTATGTATATACATATAGCTATCTATGTCATGATGTATGTATGCAAATTGTGTCATGCAGGTGCACTTGCTGAGGGTTCTGGACTGACTTCGGAAAAAGGGTCTGCGGAGACTCCTGAAGTTGCAACCCCTGCGAACCTGACAGCGCCTCAAAGCCCGGCTATTGTCACTCCACCTCCTAAAGTTCCCGTGGTTCCTTTGGTGACACCTGGCCCGATTACTTCGCAGGTTTCTTGATTTAATAATTCTCTTGGACAAAATTACACGTGGAGGTGTATGGAAGTGAGATGAGGTATGTTATATGTACTATAGTTGTCATTTTTGGGCACCATGTACCATTGATAGGGGCGTATGTCCTAAGGCTAGTCTCGAGAGGAAGAGGCGCCAATTGGAGATGCTCATGGAGTTAGAGCAACGGTTGAACACCCTCTCTGAGTTGGAAGCAATGGCCAAAAAGCACATTGAAAAGCCAGCGGTAGCGCCACCGCCACCACTACATGCAGGAGCCATTTTGTTTGTCTTCCATGTGAGCTGGCTTTTGTCGCGCGCATCATGTATGTATGTATGTATGTATGTATGTATGTATGTATGTATGTATGTATGTATGCATTAATCTATACGAAGTTCATCTCTGTTCTCTGTTTGGTTTTGCGCAATCGTGCATACATCCAGGACGGAATGTTGACCTCATGGATACCCTTCCCATGGACCTTGACGATGTGGATTCCATCTTGGCCAAGGACCCCACTTGGAATTTTTTACCATTTATAATTGATATGTTTCCATTGACACAATTGTTCCATAGTGACTTGTGAGTCTCCAGGAAACTTCTGCGAAACTTTCCATTGAGGATACTTCGGGAAAATCTTTTGAGGCATGGTAGAGTATGGTACTT
>VSDK01022204.1:187696-250122 GCA_009767595.1 Symbiodinium kawagutii | reverse complement strand
AGCCAAAGAATAGCATAATCATAAACCCTATCAATGGGCTGGTAAGAACATGGCAAGCCTCGAAAGCACTAGACAACATAGCTTTTTAGTGTCTTGATCATCCGAGCGTTCATGCGCTGTCCACTGACTCAACTAGTAGCTTGAAAGGCCCGCCCAGACTATTCCCCAGTGGCCCATGAAAGTCAGCTGTGAAAGAAAAGAAAGGCGGAACTGGCAGGCTCAACTGACGTTTGATGAATTTAGAAATTGCTACCTGGGACATCCAAAAGCAACCACATCATTCATGAAGCATACTCAATAAATCATCGATGATTCATCAGTGATTAGTCACTGGCAGCAAGAAGCAGCAACCAAGCAGCAATAAACCAGCAATCATACAGATTTGAAGCAATAATCAACCATCATCAACCAATCATCAACCAACCATCAACCAGCAATCAACCAATCATCAACCCATCATCAACCCTTCAATGAACCGGGACTGAACGGTCCCTACCCAGTCGGCACGTCGCCAAGGGCCTGGAAACTCCCACGCCCAGCCTGTTGGTCGAGGGCACCTGGCGCTTCAAGGGCCATCATTTGAGGCGTGGCGGTGCATCTTGGGGCACTGGTGGTTGGAGACACCCTGGTGCGCCATGGGTTGGTATGGTTGATATGGTGGTTAAGAACTGTGGTGGTTAAGAACATTTAAGAACTACAGGGCAAATGCAGCAAGATGAATGCATCCAATGTCCAAAGTCGTGTTGCCCAATTTTTGTCGGCAAGCCAAGGTATATCGATTGTTGAACCCTGATTTCCCCAGGTGAAAATGACCACATGGATTCACATGGGATGTCAGGCCCATGAGCACCAGCATCTTCTTCGAAGAGGAGAGGACCAACAGCACGGAGTGCAAAGATTTCGGTGCGCGGCAAGATCTAGTGGTTTTGTGCTGGGGATGAGCTAATGCTTGGAACCATATCAGCAAATTGATGGATGACCGAAGTGATGCTATTCCATCTCTGGCAGAATATCTGGCACGCCCGCTTTCAGGTTTTTCATATTCCTGGGACAAGGCATGGAAGAACCCATCTTGGCAGTGGTATTTTCTTGATCCCTCGTGTGCTTCTGGGCGGTTGTAGATATGCATATTTCACACCGCTTTGTGGCTGTTTGCGATCCAATTCCCAGCAGAGCCTGTGGCGCCAGTCATTGTCTTGGCTGCCTTGGCTTTGGATGGCACGCCCCTATTCTGAAGAGGGCCCTAATAATGCCTTCTATGGGGTTTTCCCTTGCGCTTTTGCATTGATGTGACTTAACAATTGTGACCTGAAGATTCCTGAACAAACACAAGCATCCTGTATACCAGTAGGCCTCAATGATACTCAGCAGCAGAGAATCACCAATATCTTGTTGGTCCATTTGTAACACCAAGCCCATTGTCACGGCCACCACCAACATGTGCTAAAGAGCAACAGGGCGTGTTATATATTGTCATATACCTTCACCATCCTCTACCATATTGGCAGTAGGGACAACTACCCCTATAAGAACGCCAGAGACAACATAGACATCAACCCCAACATCAGCATAAACGCCGAGAGCCGCAGCACCAGCAGCATCACGAGCAGCATCACCAGCACCAGCACCAGCCGTGGCAGCAACAGTAGAGCAATAGCAACACCCAATAAAGCAGCAAACGGCACAAAAATCGAAATGTTAGCAGCAAGAAGAACAAGAACAACAGCAACTACAACGTACTACAACCACAACCACGGGGATAAGAAGTGCCACACCACTGGTGCCGGGGAACTCACCATGAGTGCCATGGAACCCCGTAGTCTTCCAGGTACATCGTGTCATGTGGTTCACTTCGACCTGGATCGCACCAGCCTGGCGAATCACATGGAGCGAGTGCGGGAGCCTGGAAGATCAGCGCAGGGAGCTTGCGATGGTGAAGTCGAAGGAAGCCGTGGGTAGAAATCGGTTGGTTGGTTGGAGGTTGGTTGGAGGTCGGTTGGAGGTTGGTTGGAGATTGGTTGATTGGTTAGTTAGTTGTGTTTACTGTTATGATTTTGACATATCACTGTTGCATTGTTTTTGCTGAACAGTCGGTCCATTTTGAATGGTGGTGGTGCTGACGAAGAGGCTGAGTAGGTTCCTTTGCTTGTTGTCTTGGTCAAAACCAAACGGGAAACATGGCATTGCTCCAGAGTTGGGATCAGTGCGCCATAGATTTGATTTGAGTTTGATTGAGTACTGTTGCAGACCTTGCTAGTTGTTGTTTGTCTCTTTGGCATGGTGCTTTAGCGTAATCACAGATTCACGTGGGCACGCAGTGATTCTGTACCCCACTAGCGAGCCCAACACTGATGTGTTGAAATGGTTCTGGGGCGTTCCCAATGCATAGATGGACCTGATAATGTGTTCAAGCACCACTAAGCGGTTCAGGCTCCGGATCCTATTGTTGATAGCCTTTGATCGAAGCTCTTCAGGTCAAGGCAGTCGAAATTGCAGCACTTTGAGACACGAGAGCTCCGTGTAAAGGAAAGATCTTGGAGTGAGGGTGTTCTGGTGTTAGTTTTCGCATGTTTTCGCTGGGTGATTTTAGGATTTTGTTGCAACCGTTACTACTCATCAAGAACCACTACCAACCATTGATGGTTCATTTTTCACCACCCTTAGCAACCAGAATACAGTATAATTGTTGGCTCGAAATGTGAAACCATTTCCATCCAATCCTGTCACTACTGCTCCACAAAAGACCACTGTGTCTCGATCTAGGCTTTCATTCGTGCGCCCAAGTTCAAGCCATTGCCAGAGGACCAGGTGCAGGGCTGCAATCTGGCTTGGAGTATCACCAAGTATCATCATCCATTATCAACAATTATTGACTATCATTACCATGAGACCATTATTGACCAATATTGACCATTATCGACCATTTTTGACTATTATTGACCTTCCCACTTAGCAGCTCGAGGATCATTTTTGACCATGAATGGTTAATCATAGTCAATTCATGAATTAAGCATTATAAATTATAAACCACTGGTAATTCAATCCCCAGTTAATGTAAACCATTATTAACCATCACCAGTGGTTGTTTACCACTCTTCACTGCTATTCACTACTATTGAAAACTACTAAACATTTTAACTGATCTGAAAGTTGAAAATCAACAGGCCACAGAATTCATCTTCGACTTGCAGGTGTTGAACTAGCGTGGATTCCGAAATTGCACCGTGCTCAAAAGGATCAACCAAATTGCAAATATCAATTTGCTGGTCCAACTTGGTCCCTCATCCTGGAGGACTTGGGATCTTTTTTTTCACGATGATTTCTACATAATCAAAGATAATATCCATATGACATACCATTTGCTTTGTTTATACTGCCATATAGTTTCTACTACATGCGCTCTTTTGCGTGTTGTATGCTATGCAGCATGCATGCATGCATGCATGCAAAGTTTCTATATTTAAATATATATACATATATATATATATATTTGAATACACATACTCATATATCCATTTGTTTTTTTATGTGTTTCTATTTATTGATGCGTTTATTTATTTGCTGCTATCATACATGCGTATATATACACAGGCTCTGTGTAGCAGCAGCTTCTCCTTCGGCTGTTCAATGGCCAGGTTGCCGATGAAGAGATGGCAGAGATGGTTGGAGCCGAGGCTGGATCTCAGGGTGCTCTGTAACAATGGTAGGCCCTTCAGGTCTAGAACCAACAACATCCAACAGCCATAGTGATCTTACACCAATCTTGGTTGATTGGTTGGGTTGGGTTGGGTTGGGTTGGGTTGGGTTGGGTTGGGTTGGGTTGGGTTGGGTTGGGTTTGGTAGGGGTTTTCCCACCAGTTCAAGGCTATGCCATGCCAAAGATTGATGGGAGGTAACATTGGAGACACGAGAACCAACACCATGATATGTGGCATTGTTCAAAGCACCAAGCCACCAAGCCAAAAAAACAACAATCACGCGTGGTGCGTGGGCAAACTGAATCTTGTTAGATGGCTTTTTAGATCTTTTCAGGTTTTTTGGTCGTTTCTAAAAGAGTGTTCTTGTTGGAAGTGGTTGGTACCTTGTCATGTCGTTATGAGCTTTGCGGCTCTAAAAATACGTCTTTTCACTATCCATTGTTCGACAGGGTGTTTTTCCTTGTATCAATATCGGAGGTTTCGCTACCGGCGGGACTTTTTTGGCTAGAAATGTGCAACTGGTTCACAGTTTCAAGTAATGGATCAATTATGGACCATGATGGCAGATCCAGCTGTCAATAAACTACCCGCAACGGTCTACCAAAAGTAGCCAGTGGTGTTTGCCCATCCAATGTG
Organism: Symbiodinium kawagutii; assembly: GCA_009767595.1. Taxonomy (NCBI): domain Eukaryota; class Dinophyceae; order Suessiales; family Symbiodiniaceae; genus Symbiodinium; species Symbiodinium kawagutii. Next base: position 245,788 of record VSDK01022204.1, on the reverse strand, counting down.
TTTCAGTCATTCAAGTTGGACCTCCCATTGGGAATGACTGGTTGAAATGTGGACCTCCCATTGGCGATGAGTGTTTCAAATGATATCGCTGTAGATTCCTGATTGGTCTCCCGCAGCCAGGGCAATGTCTGACATTCTTACGAGCCTTGATCATCCATGTCATGCTCCAGACCTGCATCTACTTGGCTGATGGAATTGCATCATTTCCCACATTCTCATCGAAGTCATTTGGATTCAAAAACTGTGAGTCATTTGTCAGGCGACAGTCAAAAAAGATCTGATTGACCAGCATCATGAATCCTGTGTTGAATCTCCAGCCACTCTTAGCAGCGCGCTCGCGCTCAGCCAACCCACGCCCCCACAGGAAGAAGGAGAAGGATTGTAGCCTCAGTGGGAGAGATGCGTCTGGAAATTCTCGGGCAGATTGAGAAACGAGCCGAATAAAAACCATTTTCTCCGCTTTGTTTTGCATTTTGGACTACAATATCCAGTTGCCCTGCACGCTATCCGATTAAAAATTTGTGCTCATCTGACGTTTTTTCAGGAGAAAAGGCGAGCAATCAATCAAATGTTGGGATTGCAGCAACGAGTTGCCATGTTTTGACCTTCCCTGCGGTGCAATCAGTAACTCTCGCAAGCTGCGGTATCCCAACGAATCAAAGAGGCCATGACCTATGATTAAGAAGATAATCAAAACGTTGGCGACCGGAGAATGATATCAACTTCAGTATCAAACCGTGCGACTTTGCAGGGAAAATGATTGAAATGACGTGCAAATATGTCAACAGCTACCTCCAATCATTGTTGCTTCAGTTTCACGTATTTTGTTTGTAGCAGATCCTACTGCCAACGTTCCTCTCTAAAATGGGCCATTTCGTGAGATGCATACAACAGAGTCGCTTTGATAATGTGCACGTCGTAGAAATATTTACATGTACATACGCGTGTGTGTGCTTACTGGAAGTACCATTTTCATTGGTACCAATCATGTATTGAAGTCATATACAAAATCTTGGTGGCTAGCGTGGCAAGAGTTTAAGTCCGTAATTTCAGGAGCCAGACAGTTTATTCTGTTTGCTGTACTTCTGTTGAACCACCAAAATACCCTGCTCAAAAACAATGACTGCAATCTGCTAAACCACTATTGTATTTCTCTATATTTCTCTTAAAGCGCCAGAATAGAGGTATTTTTACAAACTGCTCAACAGCAAGTAATGACAGTCCCGACTGTCTAAAGTTGTTTTGCCGAAGTTAATCAAAGTTCTGCCAGATGAAGCACTTGATCGCCCTGGTATTTGACTGTTTAGGCCCAGCGGTCACCTTTTCTCTCAGGAGAAGGTGGTGCAAACGCTAGCGGTGTGAATCCAGAAGGCTCAGACCCAATCAGATTGCCCGGGTCGAATTCCGAAGTGAACACTGGTGGTTCATAGTCAATGCTTAATGATTGTGGATGCTGGTGCTTTGTTTGGCCGTTAATGGTTGGGCTATGGTCCTCCCTAATTCTTGAAATAAGTTGGATGTGCGCGACTTGTGGTATGAATTGGTGGTATCTAGAGTGTGGATAGTAGTAGTGAGTAAGTGATAGTAGTACTAGGAGAGGGATGGCATCATGTGGGCCGGTGGTTTTGTGATGCTTGTCCAATCTGAAGGGTAGGTCCACAGGATGTCAATGTGATGCAATCGACCCTAGACTCTCTAGACACTTGGCCAAGCTGATAAGAACCCTGTCAACATCCCAACCAACAGAGGTCTATACTTCTATCCTTCACGGTTGGAGATCACAGGATCGTTCTACTGCTTGGATTGCCAAGTTGACCTTCACAGTTGGACCTTGAAAATCGTGGCTGGATCATCCTTGGAGGTATCCCCGTAGGGTCTCTGATATATCGGTCCTCTTTGGTTCTATTTTAGCCTCCCCCCCACCCCCCCCATAATAGTACAAGAATGGTTACCCCCCGTAATCGTACAACAATGGTTACCCCCAGTACAACAATGGTTATTGACTCATGGGTACTCTTAGCAGCTGAGGGGCCCTGATCAACCATGATAACTTACTGAGGGAGAAGCCTTAGAGTTATGTCAGGGACGATGGTCACCAGGGTTTGGGTCTGGATGATCATCCTTGCAGCTTTGAGTGCGCCTTTGTGTGTCTGAAGTTGTTGAGTTTCTGGGTCACCGGAACACCATCCCAAAATGATCATGAGCAGGAAAACCAGCCATTTTCGTGACAGGTACCCCATGGTTCAGGTGGAGGTACCCTATTTTGAAAAGCACTCCTACAGAGAGGCAGCAAAATAGCATAAAATAGTATGATTGTTCCTTTCCTCATGATTCCAATGATTCCTTTCAACTATGAAAATTTGACCAGTTTGACCCTGATTTACAACCAGCTCTTGCCCTTCAAAGTCGTTGCCACTGCCCTCCCGGCCCCAGGTGCGACTACTGCGGCGCCCAAAGTATTGGCGTCGCCCAAAGCGTCGCCCAAAGCGTCGCCCAAAGCGTCGCCCAAGGTGTCTCCAAAGCTGGCACCGAAGGCGGGACCTCCTCATCCAACAGACCATTAACTCTTGAACTGCGAATAGACCAAGCCGTGCCCTCCTTGCGGCGGTGTCATCTTCAGCTTTTGGTCGTTGTCACCATGTGACCATGAAGCAATGATCAGCCGTTTAAGCACCAGTCCAAGGCAAACAGCTTGATGTGGAGAACCACCACCCGACCTGTTCGTTGAATCCAGGGGCAACCTTCCATTGACCTTTTGGCAACCTTGAAAATCACCATGTTTCACACGCAAAAAAACGTCAAAATCACCATTAAATTCATAAGCAAACCCATGGTGGAATTTTCAATGGAACCAGCTGGGTGAGCGACCGCCAGGACGAGTTCCTGCGCGTCCGGAAGCGCGCGCCCAAAAGGAGCGGTTTTTTTTTTTTTTTCCGTGGGTTTCACGGGCGCTTGGAGCGATAGTGCCAGGGTGACAGGAGATGCCCGGGGAACCGTTGGGGGACATCACTTAGACCAGGGGAGCAACTCACATCACTTAGAGCTTCAGGTTGATTCGTTTTGTCTAGCTTTGTTGATTGAGATTAGCAGCTTGTGAAGCAAACCGAGACTCGACTTTGCAAGGATCCATGGGAAATAGGTCGATCGGTTCCAAATAGGCAAGAGCATTGATACATGACGGATCCACAACAACCGTATGTGCACTATTGTAACTCCCGAGTTGAGCAGCAATTGCCAGATAAAGGTCTAAATCCCGACATTATTCAAAATGCATATATGATCAGTTCTGAAACCCTAGGTGTCTCTAGGTACCTACTACTTCGCAGATAAGACAATGGATTGAATGGATCCGTTACGAGATCCACCACTCGAGGGTGAAGATGCTAAGCCGAAGAATCACAACTCTCTGGTAGCCGCTTTGCAGAGTCAACCAGATCTGTTTGGGGTGGCACAGACCTTTCTTCAAACCATCTGCACCCGGGTGTTCCTCAATAGGTAGAGCTCAGCATTCGACCTCTCACCGGTTACATTCGAACAGCTGAGTTTCAACAGCAAACGCTGGCAGCCTAGCTGCACACCTATCACCTGATACAAGCGTAACGTGGAGAATATGTAGCCTTTTCAAAAACGTCCGAGCATTGGTGAAACAAATATTTGTCCCTTGCAGTCCAATAGCTGCAACGGATTGGGAGAGCTCATCCGATCCCAGCCGATTGGTCATCTCATGTCATCTCTGAAGTCTGGAGTGCGCCCGCTGACATTGCCGGCCGTCCAGGAGGATTGTTGCTTCATCTCACTCCAAGTGACGCAGACCGTTGGAGAAACACGCTGCTATGAAATCATTCTGGTTTATCCAGACTTCATTGACTCAATTGGGGTGATTCTGTGCCTAAATCATGTATGGATGATATGCAGATTTGGATAGACAGATCGATAGATTGGTAGATTAGATAGATTCGATAGATTAGACATAGATACATGCATCATATTGGATCATTTTCATATATATATATATATATATATGCTCACCCCCCCGGAACCCCCCTTGCCATGATCAAAATGTAAACTTTCTGCGAGTACGCTGATCGGCTCTGAATCCAAGATGCAAGATGCTGGACAAGAAGCTAAAGCTCTGGATTATACTATGGGAGGGTGGAAGGGGGCCATCAGCACAGTAAAAAATCATATATTTTAGTTATCATCTTCTTCTCTATGACTATGATTCTCCCTCTCTATTTCCAGCAATGAAATAAGTTATCTACTATATTTATTCTTTTCTTCTCCATGATTGCCTCTCTCTCTCTTTAAATATTGGAGGTAATAAGAAAAATCCTCTATCATATCTATTCTCTTCTTCTCTATGAATCTCTCTTTCTCTCTCTTTATATTCAGATGCAAGATAGCACAATAAATTCTCTATAATACTTATTTTCTTCTTCTCTATGGTTCTTTGTTTCTAAATTTAATAAAGATAAAATAGACTCTCTATCATATTGGTTCTCTTCTTCTCTATAAATCTATCTCTCCCTGTCCCTATGGGATAAAATCATTGGTTTCCTTCTTGTCTATGAATCTCTCTCTCTCTCTAGAATAACAGATTCAATTCTCGATTATGTTCATTACCTTTTTCTCTCCGATTCTCTCTCTGTCTAAGATAATCAATCCTCCAATACTTTCTTCTTCTCTATGATTCTCTCTCTTTCTCTACATGTAAAATTTGAGCAAAGTGTCTATTATAGTTATTCTCTTCTTCTCTGATTTTTTTTCTACATATATTGTAGTTTGGCTAATTCTCTCTTATATCTATTCTCCTTCTCTACGATTCTCTATCTTTGTATATATAGTAATTTGGGAAATTGCCAATTGTATTTCCAAATGAGGGAGTGGGAGGTGGAGACATGAACAGTGTAGAAACACAATGTTTTTAGCATGCTTATGCATTTTTCAAATTTGGAGTTTGTTAATCAACTGTAAGACTTGATATCTGCGAAACAGCAGATGTGAAACAGCAACGGCCCTCCCTGTGACAAGAGGCGCGCATGAAAAAAAGCAACTCAGTCATGGTCAATTGATGGTTAATCAACTTAGGGTTCATGGTTCAGATGTTGCCATGCGGCCGATGGATGTCAATGGCTTTCCTCGATGAGCAAGGGGGTTTGCACAAGTCTGAAAGTATTGAAACATGCCTTGTTGTGAAAGAATCGCTCGAAGCTCATTGATGTAGAAAATCCAATAGATTTGTATACATCTACACGCCCGTATATATGCATACTTCGGAGTTTGTAAGTCATAAGCATCGGAAATATCAACATGTTGCATTCAGATGATCACAGGTGTGATAGTTCAAACTCGTGGACCAGGAAAATATAGGAATCTCGAACGTGAAAATCATGAAGACCTGGCGGGACACTAACAAAACCAGTGATTTCTTGATCGACTATCAAGTTTGTGAAGCTTTGGGGGTTTTGGTTGATCAGTGTCCATCACATCGCAAGCAGACTGTCAACATATAAGTGTCCTGCATCTGGTCGCACCATCAGGAGCAAATCAGCTCAAACTTGGGGACACGCCCGCTGTTGCAAAGCAGGAGGCCGTGGAAATCATTGGCAGTGTGATCGTCAGGGGCTGTTTGAAATTTGTTTCAACGCGTGAAACACGACAAACATCCTTGCAGCTGCCAGGCTACAGATGATACAGCTATTACGGTATCTTACAAAAAAAATGTTCCCATTTTTCTCCATCATTCACAAGGGTTGGAAATGAGGTGATGACAATAGAGGCTTGTGGCTCAGATAAAACCATTTTTTCCCAGAAATTCCAAGAATCTCAAACATGAAGATTGTGAAGGCCACACACTCCACCCAGAGTTGTTTGTGCTGTTTATGATGTCTATGTTGTTTTGCATGCGCCCTTTTTCCATACCGGCGCATTTTTCATGCACCATGGTACGGAAGGGGAAAAAAGCAAAGAGGGCGATGATGGCAATGAAGTTGGTGGCGGTGTTCCGTTACCGGATTCAGGATGTCGAGGGGGTGTGGGTATTGCGGGTCACGCAAGGCCACGAGGCATGCAGGGAGGCCGAAGTCAATATCAGTCAGCAGAAAATGGAACAAATGCGCAGTTAGTCGATGTGAACGCAAACTTTTTCCTGGCCCTCGACCCATCGAACGAACCATCGGAATCCATTCAATGGAATGTAGAGAACATTCCAGCCAAGCAGAATTTCATCATCTTCATCGCTTCCAAGCTCGTTGGTTTCTGTTGTTTGTTTTTTGTTTTCCCACTACATGATCGCCAAACATATCATTCATGCCAGTCACAGCTTTACAACTCAAACTGTTTTCCTGGCAATATGGTAATTGTCGCAAATGTCATTGAGAATGATGATCAATGCAGCAATAGCAACAACCTTGTTTGTTCCTTGGGCCAGTACCTTTTGTTCATTAACAGAACTATTAGAGGTTGGCTGCGTGCAGCAACTTTTCGGGTTTCAAGAAAGGCGCGCTTTATAAAGCTGCCTTTTTACAAGTTTCGTTCCTGCGTGCTTACTCCAAAAAATGTTTTGCGACATTTGTATTGAAGTGCTTTGGCTGCCGAAGATGTCCTGACAGGTGTCAACATGTCATGAATAAGCGAGCTTGCCATGTGTTTTTGAGGAGCTAGCGGCCGGTTTGCAAGCATTTCAAGAGCATCAATCGCACGATGAGTCTGACCATCCGCCATATCAAGTGTCGAACCATATTGGGGAAGCTTTTGGGGGCCGTTCAAAATGATGATCAAGCTCAGAGCCGACCTCACTTGTATTTTACTAGTTGCGGGTCGCAATTAAGTGTTTGATAGTATTTGTTCAATCGTCCAGACGTGATTTTTGTGGGTGAGAGTGGGCCACTGAAAGTGAGAAGACTCATGCAGATGGTAGGGAAGAAATGGACCGCATGTGCCCTTGAATTGGTGACGTGTTGCTTTTTTCCCGAATGCGTAGCACGGGTTCTCGCTTCATGTCATAGTGGGGGTCTGGGGTGGGGTCGTGTTCGTTCGACGTTGCGTCTGTGTCCGCAACCGTTCGCAACCGTCCGCAACCGTCCGCAACCTTCCGCAACCGCTTGCGGTAGGGCCGTGAGGCTCCTGCCAGCGGCAAAAACGTTTCGAGATGGTCAGTTTGCGTGTTCTTGCATGTCCCGCAACATCGTTTCGCATGACAGGCATGGCACTTTGTGACATTTCAACATGTTTCATGCATGACGTGTCCAAAGTCGACTTTGTATGGCAGGCGCAATAGATTCTGCACACCCTTCATTTGTGTGATTACATTTTTCATGGCAGGCGCAGCGCTTTAGACATCCCAGCTTCATTTTTGTGGCAGGCATCGCATTTTGTCTACGTTGATGACGCTGTTTGGCGCAAAACGCATTGGCGCGGACGCTTCCGGTGTTTGCAACGTGCAAAAACCGTGGCAGGCGTGGCGCTTTCGTCGCGCGCACTTTTCGTGGCCGGTGCAATGAATTCTCGACTTTCGTGTTTCCGGAATCGTGTTCCACACTGTGAGGCGCGCGCAAACGTTGCTTGGAAGCGTGTTTTTTTTGGCCCAATCACAGTGGCGCGGCTGCAAATGAGCTTCGTTGACGTGTCACTTTTTTCGTTCTGCGCATTCCAAATCGCGCCAAAATGCGTCTTCGTCATGTTGCTTTTTTGCCTTGCCTTTCGCTTTCCGCGCTGTGAGGCGTGCGCCAAAGTGCGCCAAAAGTTTTTGCTTTGCGGCTTCCATCTTGTCTCCTTGCTCGCTAATCGCAATGGAATTGCTGTATCAATTTGTTTTGCTGCTGTTCTGGGCATCGTGTCTTGCAATCAAAACGCAATGCAGTGGCTGCGTGATGCCTGCGTCAGGATGTTTCTTGCTATCGCGCTAGCATGCAGAACACATTGTAATGGCTGTGTCCAGATGACTCTTGCTATCGCGCGGCCATGCTAAGCGCATTGTAATTGCTGCGTCAGGATGCTTCTTGCTATTGCGCTGGTGTGCCAAACGCATCTGCGTCAATCTCACTTTTTGGGATTTTGTGCATGACTTCTGGTGCGTTTTATCTTGGTACTTTTTGTCTTGGTAAGTTTTGTGTTGGTAGGTTTTGTCTGGGTACTTTTTGCTCTGGTACGTTTTGTCTCGGTACATTTTTTGCTCTAGTACATTTTGTTCTATCTCACCAAGAGTGTCTTACAAAGAGTGTCTCACAAAGAGTGTCTAACAAAGAGCGTTTTGCCAAAAGTGTCTCACCAAGCGTATCTCACCAAGAGAGTCTCGCCAAGAGTGTCTGACAAAGAGTGTCCCACCAAGAGTGACTCACCAAGAGTGTATCACCAAAAGTGTCCGACCAAGTGTCCTGCAAAGAGTATCTTACAAAGAGTGCCTCGCCAAAAGTGTATCGCCAAGCGTATCTCACCAAGAGTGTCTCACCAAGAGTGACAAAGAGTGTCCCACCAAGAGTGTCTCACCAAGAGTGTCTGAAAAAGAGTGTCTTACCAGAGTGTCTTACAAAGAATGTCTTACAAAGAGTGTCCCGCAAAGAGTGTCTTACAGAGAGTGTAACACAAAGAGTGTCTTACAAAGAGTGTCTCGCCGAGAGTGTCTCACCAAGAGTGTCGCACGAAGAGTGTCTCACCAAGAGTGTCCCACCAAGATTGTCTTACAAAGAGTGTCCCGCAAAGAGTGTCTTACGAAGAGTGTCTTACAAAGAATGTCTTACAAAGAGTGCCTCACCAAAAGTGTCTCTCACCAAGAGTGTCTCACCAAGAGTGACAAAGAGCGTCCCACCAAGAGTGTCCCACCAAGAGTGTCTCACCAAAAGTGTCTGAAAAAGAGTGTCCCGCCAAGAGTGTCTCACCAAGAGTGTCTCGCCAAGAGTGTCTCACCAAGAGTGTTTTGCCCGGGTGTCTCACCAAAAGTGTTCCAGAAAGAGCGTCTCACAAAGAGTGTCTTTCGAAGGGTGTTCCACAAAGAGTGTCTTACAAAGAGTGCTTCGCCAAGAGTATTTCACCAAGAGTGTCTCACTAAGAGTGCCTCGCCAAGAGTGAGTTACAAAGAGGGTCTTGCCAAGAGTGTGAGCATTCGGGTTCGTGGGCTGCATCTTGTTTTTTGGGGCGTATACCCCTATCATGCTGAGGGTGCAGCGCCACAGGCAACGTGTCATGAGCATTTCAATCCCTGACAGGCGGTGTTTTGGAGCCCTACTAGAACAAACACTGTTCATTCTCATTTGTTTGTTGGCAGTGGTGATTATGCCCAATTGCCAGATGAACATTCGTGAACCATTGTTATTGTGAAACACCCAGAGGCCCAAGCGGTTCTTAGCCAATTCTATCCCAATAAGACACCCCGCCATGGGCCTAGGGAAGGAGTTTAGGCACAGCAATAGGGCAACGTGAACCTAGCAAAGGAATCTAAGCAGCCAATTAACTGTGCCAAGCGGTTCTTAGCCATTTCTATCCCAGCAAAACAGCCCATCATGAGCTTAAGAAAGGAGTTTAGGCGCAGCAATAGGGCAACATGAACCTAGCAAAGGAATCTAAGCAGCCAATTATTTGTGCCCAAAGCGGTTCTTAGCCGTTTCTATCCCAACAAAACAGCCCATCATGGGCCTAAGGAAGGAGTCTAGGCGCAGCAATAGGGCATACCTCTTGTACATAAGGTATTATATGGTCGTGCTAGTAGACCAGCCGTACTAGGGTCTAAGATGGTCATTGGAACATTTCAGACCCTGAAAAAATGTACCTTTCAGACCCTAGTGGTATTTGCACAATTTCCATCTACATACATCTACGTACCCCTGTCTACGTACATTTATGTATCCCCAATTGTTTTTTGATTTATTTTGGGGGTCTGAATGATCCAGTTATCTGTTTAAGATCCCTCACTGACCTTTCCAATTCTGCAACCACATTGGGGAGCCTCGTTACTAAGGTTCCCCAATATGGAACCTCAAAGGCTTGAGTCTATCAAAAGCCATGGATAGTTAGCTAGCCGATAGATAGTTGGCTGCGAGGCTTTATTGTTCAACATTGTTTTTGGTGTTTTCGTTGGCGCCGCCGGACGCTGGGATCATGACATCGCTCTCAATGAAAGCCATTTGGCCCACAATCAAACAAGCGAATCAAATGTGTGCCTGTACATTGCACTAGTTGGCCCAACTGAGGCTTGGACCAGAGATCACCGCATAGGCTAAGGCATGCTAAGGCCACGGCAATAGTTGGGACCACATGCACTTGGCAGACCACATGCACTTGGCAGATCTTACAGGCTTCCTTTTTTTCGCTGCCATGGCGGATCACCATCCTGGAAGCCCGCCGCATGGATGCGAATGTCGATGGCATTTGTTTGAAGTTGAATCAGTCACGCTGTTCTCCTTGAGGTTTGTCTTGAAGTTGAATTTCATTTTGCCAAGGAGAAGTGCGGATCGGAAGCTGGCGAACCATTTTGGGATGACACTTTGCGACTCTGGCGAAGCAAGTGCCAGAATCACACTGTGCATCCCACAACTGGAAAGAAGCGGCCGAGCCCCCACGAGGGCTTCTCGTGTCTTGGACTTTCGATGTCTGGGACATCTGATGGGCTTCGCATCCATGTCTCGAAAGGACATTTGGTTTCATGACTGGGCATTCCATAGAGATATCACCACCGTAAAGTTTATGACATGTATTGTTTTGTATTGTTTTGCATGCAAGCGATACTCCCCAGAAAATCATTACGAGGAAAGGTGCCAAAACTGTGGTAAGCGATGGGACCTTTCCAAATTTGTCCATGGCATTGATTTCGAACCAGAGTTTAGAAAGTTGCACATGTAGCGATGAATGGCATCGAAACGCTGACTGAGGGCGGGTTCTCCTGCTGGCTGGACGTGGCTCTTGGTCATTCCAAAGGTGGCTGAATCTGGGCAGAAAGGGCGTCAGGATTTTGAATCAACTTCAGTTGTTGTTTAGGCTGCAAGGAGGATTCCTTTGATGCCAAGAAAAAAGACACAAATTGTTGTTTGGTTTTTTTGAATCCATTTCCGACTTCCAATTCAATTTTTTCAGCCGGCTTAGGAACGGCCTGGATGGTCGGCCGGACTTCGGATGCGCCGAGAGCAGCTTCTGGAGCCGCTTGAGCGAATTGATCGTGAAGGCCTGGGTTGTTTGGCCTGGGATGATGATGGATTATAATTATGATGATGGCGAATTATTGGGATGATGGATGATGATGGATTGTTCATGTGGATTTGTGGATGCGTTTGGTTTTTGTTGGATGGTGCTTTGACCAAGTTGAGAGCATCCCAGTGGTAGGTCTGCCTGACGCTGGGGCAGAAGGTGGACCTTCTGAACAAGGCCATGCAGGGCAGAAGTCTGCGCATGGAGGGCCATCTAGGGTCTTACCCTTTCTTTGCGCCAGTGATATGTGAATATCATCTTTGAAAGGTTGGGCAACACCAAATGCCAAGGAACCAATGAAACAATCAATCAATCATCACTGATGATCCCCCCCAAGGGTCTGGAATGGTGTTAGCCATCCCAATTTTTTCCAATGAGGGACATGTTCTGGGAGGAAACCATGTTAGACCCCCTGACTCCAAAAGTCATGGATGTATCCCTGATATTGTCGGGTCTTCCACCAAAAGTTGAAGTAACACAGACCGCAAATTCATTGAGATATCTCAAGATTGAGTCTGAAGATATCTCGATGTCACAATTGGTTGCCCGTGTGACCACAAGCCCACGACATGAGGTCTGACACGGTGTTAGCCATCCCCATTCATTCCAATGAGGGACATGTTCTGGGAGGAAACCATGTTAGACCCCCTGACTCCAAAAGTCATGGATGTATCCCTGAGATTGCCGGGTCGTCCACCAAAAGTTAAGAAGTAACACAGACCCCAAATTCATTGAGATATCTAAAGATTGAATCTGAAGATATCTCGATGTCACAATTGGTTGCCCGTGTGACCACAAGCCCACGACATGAGGTCTGAAATGGTGTTAGCCATCCCAATCCATTCCAATGAGGGACGTGTTCTGGGAGGAAACCATGTTAGACCCACTGACTCCAAGAGTAATGGATGTATCCCTGAGATTGCCGGGTCTTCCACCAAAAGTTGAAGTAACACAGACCCCAAATTCATTGAGGTATTTAAAGTGTTTGTGTCTTGCTGATTGAGGAACATTGAGATCCATCAGAGGGGGTTGATGATGATGAAGATGATGCTGACGATGATGATGATGATTACTTAGGATCATTTAGGCCCATCTTAGTGTTGGTGGGAAATGGCGGGCTTGCGGATGCTGGCGGTAGCTGACTGGGGTCAGGTTGGTTTGGAGATTTGGGTTGGGTTGGGTTGGGTGATGAGTTCGGTCATGTAGTCCCTGGCTATTTCCCTGGTTTAGTGTATGCCTAGGACCCCATAGAGTGATACCCCCCTGTATATGACTAGGGCATTTTCTACCCTCCTGTTGATTTAAGATGTGTAGTTGATCTGGTTGGTGGGGGTATCACTCGCCCCTTACCGAGCGTCGCGCCCCGTCAGGTCCGCACCCCTGGTATCAATAGAGTTGTTCTACCTATTCCCATTGTTGGCCGTAGTGGTTTAGGAGCAGGGGCCCCATCGCATGTATAGTGCATACCTTTGTCTTGTTTCACAGTGTTAGGCCCATTTTTGCTGGTATTGGTTGGCATGCAAAATGGGAACCTCCACCCCTCCCCCCGATCCCGATATATCCCGATACTAACATGCTTGTCTAATCAAAGTGTCTTAGTGCTGACCTAACTATTCACGTATGGACGGACAAATAGACTGTTCGCATGTCTACTTCTCCTTTACTCAAAAAGGGGCCCTTTAGTGGTCCCTTCCACGCACATGGTTGTACGATGGTTAGTGTCTTTAGTGTGCGCGGGTAATGGTTCTCCTTCCTTGGCTTCCCCACCCAAGCCATCTACGGACATCATCCTATAGTGGACTCATTTCATAACGCTGCTTTTCATCTCAACTTCATGCATGGCTTTGTGTCAAGCTTGCTTATTTGCTTTGACAAAAACGCCTTTTGCTTTGCATTGCTGATCCCAAAACTATTCGCAAAACTTTGCTTACCTTGATTCTCAAGGCTCTCTTCTTCCCCTTCCATCCCCTTCCGCCGTTGTCCTTGCCTGTGCTCTGCATTGCTCATCATTGCTCTGCCTTTGCCTGGCTTGACCCAAAACCTTTGCACTTCAATCAGCGCGGGAGCCTCGACCTGGCGGAGTTAACGGATCAAGCGGGGGCCACCGCAAGGCTGTGAAGGACTTGGATGGAGTTGGAGCTGGATGGATTTGGATGGAGTTGGAGTTGGACATTCGCGTGCCCGATTGCGCCTTTGAGCTGTACCACTTCAGGTGGTCAAACAAGAATGAGTTGCTCAGGGAGGAGGATCATGGATCGGAGCGGAATCTGGCTCCAAAGATCGCATAGATCAGCAAGGATTGGGAGTTGGCGCTGCTGGGTGCACGGAATTGTGCGCCGGTCACTGGCGAGCGGCGAGACATGCCGCGTGGATTGGAGATTGCCGTGTTGGCCTAGTTTCTGGCCGTTGTGACGAAGGAAGCGACGGGCTGCCATCGACTGCCGCCAATTTGGCCGGGCTTCGCATGTGCTTGGTGTCCTTCGCGAACATCGCCTCTTGGGTGGCCTTTCGTGCGCCCGCGTAACCGCAGCCCCCACCCCTTCATCTGGACAGAACATAAGTTAGTCACCAGTTAGTCGATGGCAGCGATGGTTTATCTCTGTTTGGTGACTGGTGGTGGACATGGACGGACATCAAGATATAGATACATACAGATACGCATGATACACACCATGTTAGGAGTTGCCGAAGAAGGTGAGCAAGGACGGCATTTAACCCCATGATACCAACCACTATCATCGATACCACGCGCCCCCCGTGGTATTTCTAATCGACCATTAATTACTGTGATGGACGAGATTTGATGATGATGATGATGATGATGGTGATGGTGGTGATTGTGAATGATTGTGATTTGATGAGATTTGTAGGTAGGATGGTCTTTAGTGGTTGTGGCGCTGTGCCACTAGGTTGGTGAATGGTTGGGTAAGCATGGATAGGCCTCTCTCTTTTTGATCGGGGACCCCGAGCCCGCAGGTCAGAAAAATTATGGGGACATTGATGACATTTAATTGGGGCGAGCGACCTCGGGATAAGATAGGATGCCCCCACCTCGGCTGGGGGCAGGAAGAAGAGTGGCGACGGAAATCAAGGACAGAAAGTGTGGAGCCATCGGCGATGGGAAAAACCACCAACATGGATCCAAGTTGATCCAAGTTTGTCATTTGATTGGATCCTTTCTTTGTTGCACAAAAAACACAATGACAGGGCGGGAGGCCCGAAGTATTTATTGTTTTTATTTGGGGATCCCGCTGTGGTATGCTGTGGTTGGAGCACGCTGTGCTTTAGGCTGGGTCCCTCAAAACATGCATACCTTGGATCCCGAAGTCTGGGACTCCATCGGGGATATTGGATGATTGATGGCTTTTAGGCTTCCAGGGTCTAACATGGTTTCCTCCCAAAAGATATCCCCCTTTTTTTGGAATTGGGATGGCCAACACCATTGCAGACCCTTGGTCGTGGATCTGTGGTCATACGGGCTGATCTTGTGCCTAAGCATAATCACACCTCAATCATAATCATCACCTCATAATCCAAGAAGCTTTGACCGCTGCACTTCCATGGACACATCTTCCATCATCTTCCCTTCTCAAGGGTCTAACATGGTATTCCCCTTGGTCAGCCAGTGATGTGGCACGGTGGGGTGGTGGGTGACACCAACTTAGACCCCATAAGGTTCGATCAGTTTGGGGTCATTGGGATCCCTTAGATACGGAAGCTTGGGTGACCCATGGGCTTCTCCTTCAGATCTCCACACCAATGGAGGCATGGTTGGGTCTAAACCTTTTATCCTCATATGCGATATGTGGATGTATTGTGAGAGGTTGACGAACCTGATTTCAAACCCTGCATGATCATCAATGATAGTTGTAACATTTTATCGTGGGCATTTTGAACGGTCTCGGCCAAATCAAATGATACCCCTCAGATCTCCACACATATGGAGGGCTTAGCAGGGTCTAAACCTTTTATCCCCATCCAAGGTAGGTGAATACGTTCTCTGAGAGGTGGGGGAACATGATTTCAGACCCTGGGCTTTGGCACAGTGGCTCAGACATAGGAATCGCTGCGACGAATTCTGGAAGTTCGTCAACAGGAGGAATTGCTGCTGTGGTATGTCATGTGCCCAAACCCTGTTCAAAAAAGGTACCACTTGGTCTCATGTCATCTAGGGTTGTATATATCTCTTCATCGGATATGTTATAAATGGATTGGTTCACAGGGTTCATAGATTCATAGATTTCTTTACTTGGGAACTGATTTGTGACTAGTAGGGAAACCATTTGTATCTCTAGGGTCCTTGTCTTGATGTTTGAGCTTCCGCCTGCAGTGGCGGTAAACTAGCGACCCGCGGCCAACCAGAGTAACGCCAGCCAGATAAGCCAGATAAGCCACCAGATAGGTCAGGGAAACCATGGGAAACCGCGATGCTGCATGGGGCCGGTAGGTGCAGGGCCATATCATTCGATCCCATTCGTTCAAGATCATTGCCTTTTCATCCTTCGTGCCCAGGGCGCTATCATTCGATCCCATTCGTTCAAGATCATTGCCTTTTCATCCTTCGTGGTGGTTCAGGTTCGCGATCTTCGTTTCGTGGTTTGGGTGTTATCTAATCGCGGTCTAATGAACGCCGAACTACAGATAAGATATGAATACTCAAATATTAATGAACTGATTTTGTTAATTGGAGGGAGCGAGCCGCTCTGTGCGCCCACTAGGATTGAAGCACACCTCCACTTAACTAAAATCGGTTACCCCCCAGCGGAGTAGATGGCCTGGTTGCTGGATATTATAAGGGCTGGTTGAACCGGGAACCTCCCCATCTACTCCGCGCCAACATTTTTTGGGATTGATTTTTGGGAATGGTGATGAACCCCCAAAAGGATGGATTGCCATGGATTGCCCAATTCACAGCAGGTTGATTGCGTGAATTGCCCTATCCATTCTAAAAGATCCTAAAAGGATTTCTTTAAAAGGCTCAAGCGACGAAAACGATCTGGAGGATGAGGACGTTTTGATACGACGACAACGCAAGATGACAATTTGGTATCCCAATTTGATCCAACTTGATAACCGCCAGAAGCATCGAACTCACAAAGGTTGATTCAAAGGGGACCCATGAACACATACCAATAAAATCCAATAAAGGTAATTTGTGATCATTCAGAAGCACAAGATTTGTTCAGTGTAAACAAAGATGGAAAGACATGCATTGATATATATATATATTGAAGATATTTAAGGATTCTTTTGGAGGGCTTAGCAGGGTCTAAACCTTTTATCCCCATACACGGTAGGTGAATATGTTCTCTGAGAGGTGGGGGAACATGATTTCAGACCCCGGGTGGCTCTGTCATCAGTTGGGCTGTTGATGGCTGATGGAGGATGATCGAAGTTTTATCTGTCATTGATTAATCAATGATGATCCTTCCATTGGTTCATTGGCATCTGGAATGGTTTCAATCAAATCAGATGATACCCCTTAGATCGGCATACATACGGAGGCATCAGAAGGGTCTAAACCTTTTTTCCCCATCACTGGTATGTGAAAATCTCTTCTAAGAGGTTAGGGAACATGATTTCAGACCCTGGGTGGATCTGTCATCACTTGTGCTGTTGATGGCTGATGGAGGATGATCGAAGTTTTATCTGTCATTGATTAATCAATGATGATCCTTCCATTGGTTCATTGGCATCTGGAATGGTTTCAATCAAATCAGATGATACCCCTTAGATCGGCATACATACGGAGGCATCAGAAGGGTCTAAACCTTTTTTCCCCATCACTGGTATGTGAAAATCTCTTCTAAGAGGTTAGGGAACATGATTTCAGACCCTGGGTGGATCTGTCATCACTTGGGCTGTTCATGGCTGATGGAGGATGATCGAAGTTGTGGCTGATGAAGATCACACGGTGTGAGGGTTCCATCGATGGCTTTTCGAGTCCAGGGTCTTACATAGTTTCCTCCCAGTACATGTCCCCTATATTCGAAGGATATTGGGATGGCTAACATCATTCCAGACCCTGTCAACCTATGATTTTCATCAAAATGGTATCCTTTCCCAATGAATGATACATATGCATACACATGCAAGCTATGGTGTTTGATTAACTAAGCAGTGGATTCTCAATGGTTATATCTATATCCCACCATGTTGGCACCGCAGGAGATTCGAATGAAGCTGCGAAGAAAGATGTGGAAGACCATGAAACGCCGAGGCCGAGGGGAGAGGAATAGTGCTGCTGATGGTGATGATGATGATGGTGATGATGATGATGGTGATGATGATTATGATGATGATCATGATCATCATCATGATGACGATGACGATGACGATGATGATGATGATGATGATGATGATGATGGTGATGATGATGATGATGATGATTATGATGAGGGTCTTAGTTTTTTTGGGGGCTTGGGATGGGGGGTCGGGAGCTGGCTGCGGCTGGCGGTGATTGGCGGTGTGGGTTGGGTTGTACTTGGTTTTTGTGATTATTTTCGTCATGTAGTCCCTGGCTATTTCCCTGGTTTAGTGGTTTCTTAGCAACCCATAGAATGATATCCCCTGTGTAATTATGACTAGGGCATTAACTACCCCTCGTTGATCTAACTGTGCTAGTTCATTTGGCTCCTAGTAGGAGGGGATATCATTCGCCCCTTGCCGAGCGACGCTCCCGGTCAGGTCCCGCACCCCTGGGTAACCTTGGTCACTGTTGTCCATAGTGGTTTGGCTGGGGGGCCCCATCACATAGATAGTGCATACTTTGGTCTTGGTTCACAGTGTTAGGATTTTTTTTCTTTGGTCTTAGTCTTGGTTCGGAATGCACACTGGGAACTCCCCCCTCCCCCCATCCCCGTATGAACACATGCATGTCTAATCACGTATGGACGGACAGATTTTTGACTTGTCCCTACTTCTCCAGCATGGGTAGAGGGGTCCGCTAGTGGCTCCTCCCACGCACTGTACGATTGGTGAAAGGAGTCTCCTTGTTATAGTGTGTGTGGGTAAGATGTTTCTCCTTCCTTGGCTTTCCCACCCAAGCCATCTCCGGACATCATCCTATATGGACTCATTTGATCATTAGGCCCCCTTTCATCTTGATCTCATGCATGGCTTTGGGTCAAACTTGCTTTCTGAAAAGGCTTTTGCAAAAGTTTTCCTCTGCATTGCTTGCCCTAAAACTTTTCTGTTGCGTGGCGCATTTAGCGATGCTCTCTGGTGTCTATAGGTCCTTCTCTCCGCTCCTGCTTCTTTTGCTTCTTTCTCTTTGCCTAGTTTGACCCAAAACCATTGCACTTCAACATCAACCATCCGCGGCGCCCGCGCTTGACCTCGAGCTGGCGGAGAAGGATGGAGCAAGGGCCATCGAAGGCTGTGCTGAGGGCTTTGCATCCCTTTGGATGGAGGCGATCGACTGGTAAACTGTGCACCTCGGTCAAGAAGCCTCATGCAAACAATGTGAACATTACAAATGCCTGCATGCCCAGAGAAGATGAGGACCACACTGCATTGTGGTGGCGGGCAGTTTCGAACTCTTCACACAGCCAAGGGAACGCCTTCGGACTTGGTGCACGAGCTGCCCACGAAGAGCTCAAGAGCTCAAGATGACTCAGATGGTGAAGATGAGATGGTGAAGACGATGACTCCACCATTGCAGACCTGGAGTTGCGACCGAGTGGAATTTCCGGTCATTGTGTTTGGCACGGAATGGCTGTCCACTTATGGACGAACTTCCCCCCCAGCCACAGCTCTGAGTACATCTGAGTACATACCTGCTCCACTGGACTTGGAATACATTAAGGCTGTGGGCTTGGCGCCCAAGTTGAAGCAGCGCTCTCGCGCTCTGTACTTGCCTTAACGGTGCAGATCCTGCTCCGGATCAGGATGAAGGCCACGAACGGCCGGTGAGGTGTATCATCAACAACTGTGGACACGCGCTGAAGAAGATCTTGAACCAGACCTTTGCCGTGGTGGCCCTTGCAGCCCGCGTAACCGCAGCCCCCACCCCTTCATCTGGACAGAACATAAGTTAGTCACCAGTTAGTCGATGGCAGCGATGGTTTATCTCTGTTTGGTCACTGGTGGTGGACATGGACGGACATCAAGATATAGATACATACAGATACGCATGATACACATTGATACACATTGATACACACCATGTTAGGAGTTGCCGAAGAAGGTGAGCAAGGACGGCATTTAACCCCATGATACCAACCACTATCATCGATGCCATGTGCCCCCCGTGGCATTTCCGATCAACCAATATCAACCACTAATAAGATGATGCCACTAATAGGATCTCATAGGATGGTGCGATGAACGGATGATGATGTGATATGATGGGATGGTTTTGATTGATATAGGGATTGATTTCTGATAGTTTACATTTGCTTCTTGTGGTCCTTCAGCGCAGCCTAAATGGATCTAAATGGCGGGCTGGGACGTGCTGGGGTGTGCGGGGCGTGTGTTGCTGTTCCTTGTGTGGGATTGTGTGGGCTTCTGCGGAGCATGCTGTTCTTTCGTCCTGGTGCAGAGTCTGTTCTCTTTTGTCCTGGTTCTGAGGGATTGCGTCTTCTTGCGTCATGGACTGGCATGAGCGAGCGAAGAGGGTTTAGGGTATGGTGGTTTAGGATTTGGTGATTGTAGGATCGTATAGGATAGGTTGATGTTTAATGATGTTTAATGGTGGTTGTAGCATTTCTGAGTCACTAGGTTGGTGACTGGTTCGATAGGCCTCTCCTTTTCTGGGTACCCCTGGCCCACGGTGGTGGGGGCATCAAAATTTAGGGGCGCCCTGGGCCTAGTTAGAACCCTCCCCCAACCTCGGACGGGGGCAGGTCAGATGATCAAAGAGAAGGACGCCCGGGTGGGACTTGCTGTGCTGGATCTGGATTGTTCCAAAAGCTGGCATTCTATGATGGAAACCATTTTGGAACTTGTGTTTGGGTCTGCACATTCGATCCTTTCATATGGGTCTAAACATGTTTTCTTCATCACTGTTATGTAAACATCCCCTTTGAGAGGTTGGGGAACATGATTTCAGACCCTGGGTGCTGGATCACTTGGGCGGATCGAGGATGATCATGGACGAATCATGGATGATTTAGTTGTATCAGTCATTGGTTGTCAATGATGATTGTTCCATTGAGGGATATTGGGTCTGCACATTCGATCCACATATATGGGTCTAAACATGTTTTCTTCATCACTGTTATGTAAATATCCCCTTTGAGAGGTTGGGGAACATGATTTCAGACCCTGGGTGCTGGATCTCTTGGGCTGATCGAGGATGATCATGGACGAATCATGGATGATTTAGTTGTATCAGTCATTGGTTGTCAATGATGATTGTTCCATTGAGGGATGATGGGTCTGCACATTCGATCCACATATATGGGTCTAAACATGTTTTCTTCATCACTGTTATGTAAATATCCCCTTTGAGAGGTTGGGGAACATGATTTCAGACCCTGGGTGCTGGATCACTTGGGCTGATCGAGGATGATCATGGACGAATCATGGATGATTTAGTTGTATTGTATCAGTCATTGGTTGTCAATGATGATTGTTCCATTGAGGGATGACTCCTGATAATTATTCAATGACTGGATGAAAAGGATAGGACTGTGCCTAAACCCTGTCAATTCCATTGAATCCCCCGCTACAGTAGATGATCCCACATACATCAGCCATCATCAGCCATCATGAGCAGTGAGACTTGACAATTTCCAAAACCGTTTGGGATCATGCTATATGATCTTAGACCCCAGTGACACTCCACATACCCATCATACCCACCGTAAACCGCCCTAAGTTGATTTTCTCACTTGGTCAGGTGACGGACCAAAGGAAGGTGAAAGACCAAAGGAACCTTCAACTTCAGGTGCTTGGAGATTGGGGCTCTGATGTGTTGATAACCCAGATGTGTCTCTGATAGGAAATGCTGTGACAGGAGTTGCTGGTCAGGGGCCATGACATTTTCATACATGTGCGAACAGAAAATTGTTCAATGACTGAAAGATCCTTCCGGCATTTTCTCGAACATCAAGTGGATCGAAACACAGGATATCCTAGGATCATATCTTTGTTCCAGCCGTATCGCAGTAGGGCCTGCGCCACCATGGTCATGGATACCGCGACTGTCACAGATGAGGGGCAGTGGTTCCATGCGTCTGAGCATTGGCCTGAGATCAGACGGTTCTGCAAAGAGTTTGATGGCCAGCGGAAGTTGAGTTCGGTGTCTGCCTTTGATGCCTCGCACAAAGGACTGGGGATGTGGCTGCGCCACGGGTACCAAGGTGAGGCTATGGATATCCAAAGCAATCCGCTTGACGACATGACTTCTCGCAATGGATTCTTCAAGCTCCTTGCGTTGCTCATGTCATTGCAGGCTTTCGGGATATCAATCCTAGCCCCTCCATGCAGCTTGATGGTATTCATGTCCAGCAGCTTGCACAGGAGGTGCGCGGAGCTTCCACTGGGAGATGTGAAAAAATTCCTGGTTCGGCTGAGCAACATCCTGGCGGGAAATACAGCTGTGGCCGTGAAGGCGCAGCTCAAGTTTCGATCCGACACCTTCACATTTAGCGAGCAACCAAAGACTTCCTGGATGTTCAAGGGACCAGCCTGGCAATCAATTTGGCATGGCTTCTACTTGCAGAGAACACTTACATATCAAGGCCTCTTTGGTTGCCTGATTGAGAAGGGCACTCACCTCTTGCATAACTTGCCGGTCGATGACAAGCTGGCTCGCAAGATGACCAAGCAGAATCGCCAGCAGTTCAAAGCAAAGATGAAACGCGTGGGTCAGCGCCGCCCTGTCTTCTACGCCAAGAAGAATGGCAAGGTCACGGGCGCCAAGGCACTCGCCCAAATGAGCACATACCCAGACAAGTTTGTCCAAGCTCTGTTCGATCAGTGGCAAGCTGTGAAGGTCTGAACGTGTTCGTTCAGTGGCATGCTGTGGTGATCTGCTCCATGAAGCGTGACCCGGCCCTCCAATTGGGCGCGGTGATTGTGTCATATTTGGATGGATTGCGTGAGATCAATTCCTGGACAGAGATTTCACCGATTTGCACCATGCCTCCAAAAACAGAGGCAGCCATTCGTGGGGGCTGCTCGCTGGTCATGACATCCGTGGGGATGAACCAACGGGAAAGACATGCCCATGGATCAACACACATGGCTAATAGATGTTAATAGACAAGGAAGGCTCGACTGGATGGGATAGGACTGTCATATTGTATCAGTCGTTGGTTGTCAATGATGATTGTTCCATTGAGGGATATTGGGTCTGCACATTCGATCCACATATATGGGTCTAAACATGTTTTCTTCATCACTGTTATGTAAATATCCCCTTTGAGAGGTTGGGGAACATGATTTCAGACCCTGGGTGCTGGATCACTTGGGCGGATCGAGGATGATCATGGACGAATCATGGATGATTTAGTTGTATCAGTCATTGGTTGTCAATGATGATTGTTCCATTGAGGGATGATGGGTCTGCACATTCGATCCACATATATGGGTCTAAACATGTTTTCTTCATCACTGTTATGTAAATCTGCACATTCGATCCACATATATGGGTCTAAACATGTTTTCTTCATCACTGTTATGTAAATATCCCCTTTGAGAGGTTGGGGAACATGATTTCAGACCCTGGGTGCTGGATCACTTGGGCTGGCTGATCGAGGATGATCATGGACGAATCATGGATGATTTAGTTGTATTGTATCAGTCATTGGTTGTTCATACTGATTGTTCCATTGAGGGATGACCCCTGATAATTATTCAATGACTGGATGAAAAGGACAGGACTGTGCCTAAACCCTGTCAATTCCATTGAAGCCCCCGCTACAGTAGATGATCCCACATACATCAGCCATCATCAGCCATCATGAGCAGTGAGACTTGACAATTTCCAAAACCGTTTGGGATCATGCTATATGATCTTAGACCCCAGTGACACTCCACATACCCATCATACCCACCGTAAACCGCCCTAAGTTGACTTTCTCACTTGGTCAGGTGACGGACCAAAGGAAGGTGAAAGACCAAAGGAACCTTCAACTTCAGGTGCTTGGAGATTGGGGCTCTGATGTGTTGATAACCCAGATGTGTCTCTGATAGGTAATGCTGTGACAGGAGCTGCTGGTCAGGGGCCATAACATTTTCATACATGTGCGCAAAGAAAATTGATCCCAGATAATTAATTATAGATAATTGCTCAATGACTGAAAGGTATGGGATTGCCGAACCCCTGTCAATCCCATCAATCATCCGCTAGATGATCCCAGATGCATAATCATAGGGTCTAAGATGGTTTCCCAATGTTTTCCTTGTTGGTTGCCACGACATTTTCCAAGGAATACCATTTCAGATCCTTCCATGGATGACCCAAGATAATTCTTCATTTTTTTGGGCTCGAGCTGTTTGTGATAGAGCACGAGCCAATGGCAAACTTTCCAGAGCCGCAGGTTCCATGGTGCGTGGCGAGAATGCATGATCCCAACGCTTCCGCAAGGTGTATGCTGGACATTGAAGTTTTGGTTCGTTTGTCAGACTTGGAGAGCAGCATGAATTGCTATTTTTTCGCAGTTCGAGGTATGCTCGCAATGAGCTTCCAGAGAGCTCACGACTCGGTGAAGCGAGCGGCGCAAGCCTATGAAGATTTGTGCAAGAGGACCGAGTGTTTGAAAAATCACGAGAAGGTGAGGAAAGCCAAACGCTGCGCCCGGGACACCTTGTTGTGGCGGTGGTTTGGCTTAACAGCCTGGATTCACAAGCACGTCGATCCAGCGTTTTTTGAATCCCATAGCCCAATCTCTGACTTCAACATGGAGTTGTCATTTGACAAAGTTTGTCAAATGCTGATGCAGTACTTAATGAGGAGACCTTGTTGGGACAAGTTGGCGAAGATGCTGATCGAACGTTCAGAACCAGATTTGGCATTGTGGAGTTCAGAATTCTCTAGATTTCTGAACTGCTTGGGTGGGCTCACAAATCCAGTCGTTCAGGAAGCACGCATGGAGGAGAAGGAGCTGCAAAAGTTTTTGCTGAAGGATGACATCTTTTCAGATGCAGTTTCCGTACCCCATTGGCCGCTGGATGGCGACGGTTTTGATGGCCACTTCCCTCACCCAAGGGCTTATGGCTTTGTTCCCGCGGATGACTGGAGGGACTAGAAATATCTAGAAAAGCAATGAAAAGCAATAAGAGTTTTTGCGACCATGGGTCCAATGGTTTTTAGAATGCAGTGATCAATCATATCTCCTTGTTCCCATCTCGTATAATCATCATGAGGAACATTTTTTATTTGTGTTCGTCATTCCAAGTGCAACGTGATGTGTGTGGGCTATGCACCGATGGCTGCGCCGAATTAGATCTAATTAGTGCTGTGAGCTCACGCTTCAGGATGCTTAAAGCATGTGCCTATCTAGCTTGCAAGGAGTGACACAGCGCTAAAGCACGCTAAAGCAGCTTTGGCCGGGCCTGAATGCTTTGCGAATCTGCGATTCCGCATGATTCCTCCAGCTGTTTTTTCTTGAGACTGAAAAAAAGAAACAAAAATTTTCTGAGGAACAACATTTCAACTCCTTCCAGGATGTTGATACCTGTGGTGATCTGCTCCATGAAGCGTGACCCGGCCCTCCAATTGGGCGCGGTGATTGTGTCATATTTGAATGGATTGTGTCAGATCAATTCCTGGACAGAGATTTCACCGATTTGCACCATGCCTCCAAAAACAGAGGCAGCCATTCGTGGGGAAAAACTGGCTGCTCGCTGGTCATGACATCCATGGGGATGAACCAACGGGACAGACATGCCCATGGATGAACACACATGGCTAATAGATGTTAATAGACAAGGAAGGCTCGACTGGATGGGATAGGACTGTCATATTGTATCAGTCGTTGGTTGTCAATGATGATTGTTCCATTGAGGGATGATGGGTCTGCACATTCGATCCACATACATGGGTCTAAACATGTTTTCTTCATCACTGTTATGTAAATATCCCCTTTGAGAGGTTGGGGAACATGATTTCAGACCCTGGGTGCTGGATCACTTGGGCGGATCGAGGATGATCATGGACGAATCATGGGTGATTTAGTTGTATCAGTCTTTGGTTGTCAATGATGATTGTTCCATTGAGGGATGATGGGTCTGCACATTCGATCCACATATATGGGTCTAAACATGTTTTCTTCATCACTGTTATGTAAACATCCCCTTTGAGAGGTTGGGGAACATGATTTCAGACCCTGGGTGCTGGATCACTTGGGCTGATCGAGGATGATCATGGACGAATCATGGATGATTTAGTTGTATCAGTCATTGGTTGTCAATGATGATTGTTCCATTGAGGGATGATGGGTCTGCGCATTCGATCCACATATATGGGTCTAAACATGTTTTCTTCATCACTGTTATGTAAATATCCCCTTTGAGAGGTTGCGGAACATGATTTCAGACCCTGGGTGCTGGATCACTTGGGCTGATCGAGGATGATCATGGACGAATCATGGATGATTTAGTTGTATTGTATCAGTCTTTGGTTGTCAATGATGATTGTTCCATTGAGGGATGACTCCTGATAATTATTCAATGACTGGATGAAAAGGACAGGACTGTGCCTAAACATGCCTAAACCCTGTCAATTCCATTGAAGCCCCCGCTACAGTAGATGATCCCACATACATCAGCCATCATCAGCCATCATGAGCAGTGAGACTTGACAATTTCCAAAACCGTTTGGGATCATGCTATATGATCTTAGACCCCAGTGACACTCCACATACCCATCATACCCATTGTAAACCGCCCTAAGTTGACTTTCTCACTTGGTCAGGTGACGGACCAAAGGAAGGTGAAAGACCAAAGGAACCTTCAACTTCAGGTGCTTGGAGATTGGGGCTCTGATGTGTTGATAACCCAGATATCAATCAATCCCTGTCAATCCCATCAATCATCCGAACTTTTTTGCTGGGGAAATGCATGGAAATGCTTGGAAGTCTTGGAACCCCTCTGAATATTGAAGGATCCCACCTGACCTGGTGATACCTGGTGCCACCCATCGATACCCATTGGGGATTTTCGATGATATTGGATGATTGATGACTTTTTGAGTCCAGGGTCTAACATGGTTTCCTCCCAGAACATGTCCCCCATTCGAAAGAATTGAGATGGCTCACATCATTTCAGACCCTGGGACCGGTCAAGTATGTTTTGTTGTAACCAAATGAGAGCAGGATCATCTTCAGATCTTGTGTTCTTTGTGGTGATGGCGCATTTGCTAGCTGTTTTCCACACAGTAGCCATTTGGCAAACCAAGCAACGACATTCGCATTCCGTCCGTTCTGTTGGCATTGGCCATGGGTCGCCCTTCGCACTCACACAGATGGAGCGACTATCGACATAAGCTCTGGTCATGGCGGGTGAGAAAGGTGATTGCCATCCACAAACGGTGGACGGCCAAGATTGATTCATCAGAAGGAAGGCGCCAGAGGAGCCTGAAAGAAGCACTGCGCAAACATGCAAGTCCAAAAGCATCCCTGCAACACCCCCTCAAGGAGCTTCAGATGCACGACCCAGACGTGTCCCATCCACCGAGCGCTGATTGCATCACACAGGAGCACGAAGAGAACTTCAGCTTGGAGCGTCAACGCCTAATGATCCTGAGGGATCAAGAAGTTGATAACTTCAAGACCTCTGGATTTGTCCTAGATCGTTTTCTTTTCTGACATGTTGTTTTCCTTGCCATGGCCCATGGCTCTGGCTCTTTGCTAATTACTTTCATGTTTTGTCAAGTTGTCACAGTTGCACTGTCAGCCAAAGTAATTTACAATTAACAACTAACAATACTAGTTGCACAGGCAGCAGTGATGCGACTATAAT
The DNA here is from genome assembly GCA_009767595.1 of Symbiodinium kawagutii. Lineage (NCBI taxonomy): Eukaryota > Dinophyceae > Suessiales > Symbiodiniaceae > Symbiodinium > Symbiodinium kawagutii. The sequence continues at coordinate 218,701 of VSDK01022204.1, read as the reverse complement.
AATGGTTATCTATTATCTATCAATTTGTCAATGGATTGATAGCTCTGAATCTGCCTACCTAGTCGGTTCAATGATTCAATGACCATGATCCAACACACCAGCACACAGCACAGGCATTTGCAATCGATTTGTAATTATTGTGCAATCATTCGTACACATTGTACAATGTACAAACAGCATGTTGTTCCTTTGTACATTTGTGCCTTTGCGCTAAGGAAGGAGGAATGCATGAGGGATATGGAGGCCCTTGCACAGCAGAGGTTGGAATGCACTATGCATTGGCAGTCCTTCAACAAATGGTCGGGCAAGCATCACACTCCATCAACTGTGAATGACATCGACCTCAAGTACTTCCCGACCTCGCCAGGTGAACCTGAAGAGGAATGATGATCATAGAGACTGCGTCATTTTAATCTTATTTACACTTGGAATTGGTCAGCTGTCAGTGGCACAAATGTGTCCTTCCACGACTGCCCATTGCTATTTTCCAGCGAGCTGTCATTGCAGTGGCGTTTTCTAGTTTCCAAAAAATGGATTCTAGATTTCAGGGTCAAGCCAATCAACAATCAACGATCAAGCTTCGATGGACGAACAAAAAGACATCGCTACATCACTTGTGTGGTGCTCTTTGCTACCATCAAAATTGAAGTTGTCAGTGTGTCAGTGGATAGCACTGTGAACATCCACAATTTGGAATACAAATGAGGGCACCATGTGGTACCTAAGATTAGATGTGAAAGATCACACGGTGATACACTGTAAGAGGGTTCCATCGATGGCTTTTTGGATTCCAGGGTCCAACATGGTTTCCTCCCTTAACATGTCCCCCATTTGAAGGAATTAGGATGTCTAACACCATTTGAGACCCTGTCAACCGAACAGTTTGCCCTCATCGATTGGAATGATTCATTGGTTCATTGGCTACCTCAGTTGGTTGCCTCCATGGGATGCCCAAACTTGCACATAGCATCGCATGGCTGTTCCCTGTGGCAGGATCCAAGGAGAAGATGGCACAGAGACCTGCGCCCGAGGGTGCGGCACCGACGCAGCTGGTGATTTACTATGGTTGATTTATGCTAAATGCGAGTGGTTTACTATGGTTGGCTAATGGTTTGCAATTTATGTTTAGTTTAGTTTTGGGGTGCACATGTTATTTTTCCAATTTGTAGGATACCTTCATATCCGATAATGGACGACCCAGTACCGATACCCCCAAACCCTTGACAACCATTGACAACCGATAAGTTTGTAGCAACCACCAAACCTTCACAACCGATAGGGGACGACCCAGATGACCACATGATTACTTTTGTCAAACAAAATTTTGTCCTCTACTAATGAGCCAGGATCCATCTAAGTAATTTTAAGCATGGTCAGGGAAACCGCGATGCTGCACGGGGCCGGTAGGTGCAGGGCCCAATATATATACAGACAGGATATGAATACTCAAATATTAATGAACTGATTAATGAAAGGTTGACGAACCTGATTTCAAACCCTGCATGATCATCAATGATAGTTGTAACATTTTATCGTGGGCATTTTGAACGGTCTCGGCCAAATCAAATGATACCCCTCAGATCTCCACACATATGGAGGGCTTAGCAGGGTCTAAACCTTTTATCCCCATCCAAGGTAGGTGAATGCGTTCTCTGAGAGGTGGGGGAACATGATTTCAGACCCTGGGCTTTGGCACAGTGGCTCAGACATAGGAATCGCTGCGACGAATTCTGGAAGTTCATCAACAGGAGGAATTGCTGCTGTGGTATGTCATGTGCCCAAACCCTGTTCAAAAAAGGTACCACTTGGTCTCATGTCATCTAGGGTTGTATATATCTCTTCATCGGATATGTTATAAATGGATTGGTTCACAGGGTTCATAGATTCATAGATTTCTTTACTTGGGAACTGCTTTGTGACTAGTAGGGAAACCATTTTTATCTCTAGTCTAGGGTCCTTGTCTTGATGTTTGAGCTTCCGCCCGCAGTGGCGGTAAACTAGCGACCCGCGGCCAACCAGAGTAACGCCAGCCAGATAAGCCAGATAAGCCACCAGATAGGTCAGGGAAACCATGGGAAACCGCGATGCTGCATGGGGCCGGTAGGTGCAGGGCCATATCATTCGATCCCATTCGTTCAAGATCATTGCCTTTTCATCCTTCGTGCCCAGGGCGCTATCATTCGATCCCATTCGTTCAAGATCATTGCCTTTTCATCCTTCGTGGTGGTTCAGGTTCGCGATCTTCGTTTCGTGGTTTGGGTGTTATTTAATCGCGGTCTAATGAACGCCGAACTACAGATAAGATATGAATATTCAAATATTAATGAACTGATTTTGTTAATTGGAGGGAGCGAGCCGCTCTGTGCGCCCACTAGGATTGAAGCACACCTCCATTTAACTAAAATCGGTTACCCCCTAGCGGAGTAGATGGCCTGGCTGCTGGATATTATAAGGGTTGGTTGAACCGGGAACCTTCCCATCTACTCCGCGCCAACATTTTTTGGGATTGATTTTTGGGAATGGTGATGAACCCCCCAAAGGATGGATTGCCCAATTCACAGCAGGTTGATTGCGTGAATTGCCCTATCCATTCTAAAAAGCTCGACGACGACAAAGGATGGGGACGTTGATTGACAACGACGGTGGAAGGAACAGCATTTGTGAGGCAGGCAAGACCATTGTTTTCCATACCTCAACTCCATCAATGGGAAATGAGGCCCAACATCTTTGTAATGCCTTACTCTTCGAAATAATGATCTTTATGAATCAATCATTGAACCAGTACATCCTGGTTCTCATACCTGCGCAATCCTGCGCATAGAGGGCCATCCAGGGTCTAAACCTTTCTTTGCGCCAGTGATATGTGAATATCATCTTTGAAAGGTTGGGTAACACCATTTCAGACCTCATGTCGTGGCCAAGTGGTCACACGGGCAACCAATTGTGACATCAAGATATCATCAGATTCAATCTTTAGATATCTCAATGAATTTGGGGTCTTCGTTACTTCAACTTTTGGTGGAAGACCCGACAATATCAGGGATACATCCATGACTTTTGGAGTCAGGGGGTCTAACATGGTTTCCTCCCAGAACATGTCCCTCATTGGAATGAATTGGGATGGCCAACACCATTTCAGACCTCATGTCGTGGGCTCGTGGTCACACGGGCAACCAATTGTGACATCGAGATATCATCAGATTCAATCTTTTGATATCTCAATGAATTTGGGGTCTTTGTTACTTCAACTTTTGGTGGAAGACCCGACAATATCAGGGATACATCCATGACTTTTGGAGTCAGGGGGTCTAACATGGTTTCCTCCCAGAACATGTCCCTCATTGGAATGAATTGGGATGGCCAACACCATTTCAGACCTCATGTCGTGGGCTTGTGGTCACACGGGCAACCAGTTGTGACATCAAGATATCATCAGATCCAACCCCTAGGAACAAGAAAATTAATGTGCCTAAGACTTTGGCCTGGGACTGGTACATGACATTGGTTGTGCCTAAGCCCCTGGTTCCAATGCCCAAGTCTCTCACTTCCTTTCGGGCATACCCGTTGGACGCACCAGCAAGACACAAACACTCTAAATATCTCAATGAATTTGGGATCTGTGTTACTTCAACTTTGGTGGAAGACCCGCCCTTGTCAGGGTTACATCCATTACTTTTGGAGTCAGTGGGTCTAACATGGTTTCCTCCCAGAACATGTCCCTCATTGGAATGGATTGGAATGGCTAACACAATTTCAGACCCATTCAACCAGCACAATATACCGAATCATAATGTGACTAGGCTGATCGCCCTCATTCGCCATCGCTGTCACGAACCATCATTCGCCATCGCTGACATGGACTGACAGGCGCAACCACACCGCCAAAGACTTCAAAGCCAAAGACAAGCGGGCTGGTGCATGAAGATAGAGCGATCAGGGAACTGGAGTTCATGACACGTTTCGACCCCAAACCAATGGAAGACGATTTTCCGCAGACCCCGAGAAGGAATCGTGGCTGTGACTCTTTGGTGGGGGCCCGGGAAGAAAAACCTCACGAAAAACAAAAAGAACCAAAAAAAATCAAAAAAATTCAGAAGACCAGAAAAAACCAAAAAAAAACAAAAAACAATACTGTGAGACTCTTTGGCAGGGGCCTTCTGTGACTCTTTGGTGGGGCTCTGGAGGAAAAACCAAAAAAACCTCGAGAAAACAAAAAATGTCAAAGAAAACCACGAAGAAAAAAAAAAAAAAAAAAAGTCAAAGAAAACCAAAAAAAAACCTCGAGAAAACCAAAAAAATAACAAAAAAAAACTTGAGAAAAAAAACCAAAAGAAAAAAGACAATAGTCCAGAAGTCTTGGGTTGGATGAGTGCTGAGTCAAAGGGTCTCAGAATATTGTTTTTTTTGTTCATTTGTTTTCTGAAGGTTTTTAAGTTTTTTTGATTTTTTTGGTTTCTCGAAGTTTTTTTCGTTTTTCCTCCAGACCCCCACCAAAGAGTCACAGAGAACCCCTGCCAAAGAGTCTCAAAATATTGCTTTTTTGTTTTTATGTTTTTCCCAAAGTTTTTTTGGTTTTTGTTTTTAGGGGTCTTCCCCAAGGAGTCTCAGAAGATTGTTTTTTTGTTTTGCTGTGGTTTTCAAATTTTTTTCCAGGGGGCATACCCAAAGGTTTGTGAGACACATTGAATTGGGAATGGTGAAATCTTTAAAACTACGCACCATACACATGGAATTGAGGTGGGGGGGGTTCTGGGGGGGTGACCATATATATATATATGTTTAAAGAAATCTCTATATGTCTATATATAAATATATATTTTTTTATTCCTCAATAAATCAATGTCATGTGGATTGCGTTTGTTTGATTTCCGTTTGGACCTAAAGTTCTTCATCACTCTGAAAGTTTCAGACCGGTCAGTGCTATCATGAGGGTCCTCAATCAATGAAGGGAGGTTCATGAGCCCGAAGTTTGGACTGGTTTTGCCCAAAATTGCGGACACGGCGTTTGCTTGGTATCACTTGGGGATCGCTTGACGATGTGGTTGCATTGTCCGTGATTCTTCTTTATCAACAGAATAAATTATTTCACAAATTGTTGTGGTTGGATGTCATCTTTTGTCAGCCGCTCTCAGGAAAATGATCGAATCGAGGTACAGCGCCCATAACTAGCCAGCGGTAATAGTTACAAGCTACTGTAAACCAAGGGTGGTTGCGCACTGGTTTGACCAGCACTGCCACAGGTCACCTCTTCAGGTTCCATGATGTTTGGTGGTCGAGTGGTCGAGGTGTTCCATCAAGATTGGACTAAATGGACTTGTTTATATATGATGATACCCCAGAATCGTACGATTGATCTCCTAAAATCGCCATTGATGGTTTTGGCGCACCATCGGGCGTACTTTGGGATATTGCAGTTGGTGAGACCGAGGTGGGGGACGCACTGACCAACACTGTTTGCTTGCACAGCCATCAGTGCATTCCCTGTATTGCAGTCAAGATGCGTGTGTTACATTGGAATACATTACATTGGCTTACATGGGATACATTGGAATACATGGCATACCATGGGATATCATGGGTTACATTGGGATACATGAGATACATATACAGACAACAAATGAATATAGGTCCTACTTCTGCCGTTGGAAGACGGGAAATTTTTCTGATTTTGCTGCTTTTGGCATGCCTCAGATGGTCGCAACAGCCTTTGCAGAGTATACAGATGGATGTGATGACTTGGGAGACAGCTAACATGCAGTGTATTCCATGCGTGTGCGTGTGGGGGGATTTCTGTGCCCTATCCTGGGAAAAGCGTGTGTAAAACTCAGATGTTACAAATTCTTACATGTTGATGTGCTACCTTTTAATTTCAAAGATAGAAATTGAGGTCACAATCCAGGTCGCTGGTAGAAACATGTTTCGCTGATTCCAACAGCTGGCAAATTGAAATTGCAAAACTCTCGTGCTCAGCTGCCCCAAAGCAGCTTCGGGATAATACATCCTGAAGCGATGGGCAGGCCATGCATATGAAGATTCGAGGGTGCCACTTGAAATGAACGGGGCTATTTGATGGTTCTTCAATGTGTTACCGAAAGTTAAGTCATGGTTGATGATGGGAATGGAAACAAAAGGATGAACAGTGAGATGCACACGGAACTCCTCGTGAGCCCAGCTACTGAAGAGCTTGGGTCGCCAACAGAGTCACTTCAATCATCTTCAAACAACTACGAAGTTGTCGTTGCAACCTGAGGGGTTCTTGCAATGGGCGTACCCCCAAAGCATCCAATATTGATCATTCATAGTTATAGACCATCCATTTTTGGGGCCCCCTTTTTTGAGAAACCACCACCTCAAGCATTTTCAAGTCATGATCGATCGATACCACTTCATCCCATGAAGCGCCATGCCAGACAAGCAGCCGGAGGTTCGAACTGAGGGGTGACTGATTGTCGCTTCATATGGTCCTGGATGATGATGATGATGATGATGATGATGATGATGATGCTGGTGGTGGTGGTGGTGGTGGTGGTGGTGGTGGTTATGATGATGATGATCCGTTTTGTAATTCTTGCATGGAAAATCGAAGCACCAACCGGTCAGTATCAACCCCTGGTAGTCGTCCCACTGGGTACTCGCGCTGATGTGCCCTCAACCCGACATGCAAGAGATGAAGCGGGTACATCTATAACTGGAATGGTGGATGTGCAAGTAACATCAAAATCCTTGCCTGGTTGGTTGAGTATTTTGCGTTCCGTGGTATCAAGATGATAAAGTTTGATTGATTTTGCCCAAATATTGCAATACACTAGCGGGTTTGTGACATCTCTTTGCATGTGTAATGCTTCCAACTGGCTTTGTCCAGACCCAAAATTGATGGTTGCTCGGAGCAAAAATTACGGTGCAATTGGTACCATGTTGGGAAAGCCAACACTTGACGGTCGGAAAGCCCAAACCTTTGATGGTTATATAGTATCTGATGGTATTAAAAACCCATATGGTATACATACCATTATATGTTATATTAGAAAACCCAAACCATCTGATGGTCATCTCCTCATCCTCCGTTGGAGCCCGTCCCCCTCGCTGGTACAGTACCATGACCAACGAACGCGTTGCCGCGCAGGCCTTTGCCGCGCCAGAAGCAGCTGCGGCGTTCAGGCGACCCTGGGACCGCCGCGCTAAGCCCAGCTGGGAATCCCCAAGAGGTGAACGTTTATAATGATGGTTCATACTGTAGTAATGATGGTTTATAATATAGCAATGGTTTACTATAGTATTGATTGAAAATATAGTAATTATGGTTTATAATGATGGTTACCGTATTGTCAAAAAGTAGTAATGATTGATGATTGAATGGTTACCATTTACAAAACAAAGGAAGGTAACTGGTTAGCATTTGACTGGTTTGTCAGTTTACCATGGTTTACCAGTTTGTATTTGTAAAACAGAAAATGGTTTATAATGATGGTTACTGTGTTTTTAAAAAGTAGTAATGATTGATAATGATTAATCGTGATTGATACTGATCAACCATGGTTTCAATCATTAGACAAAAAAAACAAAACGGTTAGAACCCGTGGTTAGTACTGATTGAGAATAGTAATCATCTTGTAATCATTTTGGAAATCCTGAATCGCAATGGTGTTCAACTTTGGGTCGAAAATCCGGAACAAGAGTGAGCGAAGTCATGTATGGTCTACGGATTTCCTCTTGTTTACTAGATTTCCAGAGATGAGTGAAGCTGTCCGAACTATGGCCCGCAACGAGACATGGTTGCAGGAGAACCAACAATTTGGTGAGTTCGTCCTGTACATGTTAGAATGTATAACAAACAAGTACGCGTAAGGAATATACAGTCCAAACATTCTTTCAACATATTTGGCGATCTTTGCATACAATACAATATATGATGGCTGATAGGTGGGATTGTTTACAGGTTGGGGGGCGCAAATCTACATGGTGAACGATATTTGTTGATTCAGGTCGATCATCCCGTGTGGATTAAGCCCACCATAGTCAGGTTATATTTTATTTCAAGTGACCATGACAAAGGATGCAACGTTGCTTCAACGCTTTGCGGTAATATCATGACTTCACATCTAACGCATCCCCACGGTGGTGCAGGATCTTCTCCATCAACAGGAGTTGGCACACCGATCTTTGGAATGAACTGAAAGGGCAAGGGAACCCTCTGAAGTCCCCAAAACTGAAAGCAACTCCACCAAGAATTGCTGGTCCCAGAATCTCGGGACGTATCCCCATCACTACATAAATTTTCATGATTCTGTCCGTAGCATCAGGCCGATTTCCAGACAACCTCCGCCGTTCCTGTCACTTGGATGACAAAGCTTGTCGAAACACGCTGGGGTTGAAACACATGAATTTTCCTCGACCTATGGTTCCATCTGGACCGAAGGGGAACCGAGGTTATCAGTTTTCGAGATTCCAACCCACCGGTCGGCGTAGCGACTTTGACTAACTGCCGGGCGTTTGACATCAGAATTCTTCAGTAGGATTGTCCCATGATTGTAATATGAATCGATTTATGGTTAGAGCAGTCGTTACCCCCCGCCTGTGATGTTGATTCTGTTCTTCCTTTCCTGAGCGCCTCTTGGTGACTAAGAAAGTACTGTATCCCTTTTGCACTGGCCGGTGATAACCCCAGGTTGGCTGTTAACATGTATCAGCTTCCCTGTCATTCCCAGTTGCTATACGCAATCTCCCCAGGTATCCCCAGGAAAGGTCAGGTAATATTAATATGGTGGTTTCTCAAAATAGGGGTATGCCAAAATCATCCAGCTTATTAACCAACCATTGGTTCATATCTTTGGTTCATAAGCTGGATGGTTGATGATAGTAGAAAACTATTTTTGGTTAATGATGGTTGGCCCCGAACCGAAATGATAGGAGAAGACCAACCACTTTTGGGCTTCCTGTACGGGTGTTTCTCAGAAGAGGGGTACCCCCCCCATCATCCTATACAAACCATTTCTAGAAATAAACCATCCATTTTTAAGGTCCCCTATGGCTTGAGAAACCACCATATCTTTAAGCACCATATGGGTGCTTCTCAAAATAGGGGACCCCTAAATCATCCAATACTAATCATTTATAGTTATAAACCAACCATAACTTTGGGATACCCCCATTTTAGGAAACCCTATTATCCCCTATTATCAACCATTATCGATGGAATTATAACCCCTAGAAATCCAACCATTTTTGGGCTTCATCTTAAGCACCATATCCCCCTGCAATCCCCAGCCGACCATCCCCTCCCGTTCCGAAGCCTGGTGGAATTCGTGGAGCTGAGGCCTGCGTCTGTGGCCTTTCTCCCGCCTGGCACGTGCGAAGCCTGGACGGTGGATCCACCAGCAACTCCGACCAACCGGATGGGATCAACGTGAACCAACAACTGAATTGATATAGAATAGATGTTTTTATCTGTTGCGTATATATATATATATATATATGTATATTTATATATAATATGTATATATATTATAAAATATTTCTATATGATATATACATATATGAGATATATATATAATATGTGATATATGTATAATATATGATATGTATGATATGTGATATCTAAAACACATGATATATGATTTTTTTAATACATGATATATACATATATGATATATGATATATGATATATATGGTACCATATATATATAGACGTACATAATGTATATGTTTTAGATATTTGCAATGATGATAATAATCATGATAATAATTGCAATAATTTTGATTATTATGAAAGATATGAGGATGATATATAATGATAATAACATCAGAATGATAATCGTAACAATTATGATAGCAATAATACATTGTTACAATATCCTTGGTGCTGATTTGGTCATGTCATATCATGTAGTGGTATGTTATATCATGTTTTATCCTACATTTGAGTTGACTTACTTGTTAGTTGCGGCAAGCACTGAGGAGTATAACCGAATCCCGCGTTTCTGGACGTTCCTGTATTGTTGCATTGCCAGCCGATGCACTGGTTGCCACCAACAGATGCATGTGAAACGAGCACCGCCAGTAGCCGACTCTCCGCAACAGGAAAACAGGAAACTGTAAGGATGGTCAGTAGATTGTTGGATGGTCACTTGATCTTTGTTTGGATCGTATCAGTCATGCATTTTTCTTCATTGTTATGAAGCAAGCGGTGCGAGATTTCATGGGATTCTATATTCGATGTCATGTCCCATGCATGGCACGTTCCGATCCCAACGCACCCTGGGCATGTCCCTGCGCACTACGTGACCCATGGGATACCACCCTGGGCCCAGGCCAAGTACCAGCATAGCCAAGGCGTGGCTTTGAACTCGAAGTGGTTGGTTGAAGATGTTGAAGATGGAAGACCATTGTATTCCCCATGAATCAAGTATTGTTGCTTAATATTGTGGGTCAATATGAACCAGTTATTGTTGGTCGATAAATTTCCCAGTTCTTATTGCTGAATAAGAGCCAAGAAGTGTTGGCTATTGATGATTGTTGCCCATTATATATTATTATTCCCCATGATGGTTGGTTATTATCCCCCAGTACCGTTGGTTGATAGTTGTGTTTCGTTGTTATCCCCCGTTATTATTGGTTAATATTGACCCATAGCCATGTCACCTCAGGGTTGGCCAAGCTGTAGCACTGCACTGCACTAGGACCCGTTGGATTTTCCAACGGGAGATGGGACTGAGGATGTAAGGTACCAGTTTGGATTGATATTATATCCTGATAGTGATAATTGATATAAAGATTAGTGATAATTGATATAAAGATACTATGTTTGGATAAGAATTGATGCCTGAAGAATCCTGAAGATATCAGTTCTGGGTCTGCCAGACACCAATAAAAGGGATCAGGAGATGTACGTGAGCATTTGTGAGCTAGGATTTTGAGCTATTTTGATATTTTGACCTATTGTTTAATGCAAGGGTACCGTGGGGTACTGCATAGATCTGCAAGCGCAACCGATTTTGATAACCGCAGCGGTTGCAATGTTGTTCAGGCAGACACTCCACGCTCCTGCCGAACGACTTCACGAGGTGCAACCCCAGAAGTTCGATGGGTTTTCCATGGCTCTTACATGGCTTTTCCATGGCTTTTCCATTTGTTTTGAATGTGTTCAAAAGGGACCGTTACGTTTTTTCCTTTGCGAGGGTTCCACCATTTGTGGAGCATAGATTGTTGGATCGTCTCAGATCTTGTGGTTTCAAGTACTTGTTTGAAGTGTTCCTTTGTTGCAGGCTAGGGGATTCATAAATTGTAAGATGATCTGTATAGGCTTTGCAGTGGCCTTGACTGCGACTTGTTCAAATGACAATTGATCCACTGGGTCAGCACGGAGGGTTTTCCCTTGAGCAGAGGGGGCTTGGTAGAGAGGTGGAGGACAGGCCGCAGTTGGTCAGCGACCATTTAGGCTGCCACACACGTCATGCTGTTTACCCGTCATTCCCAAAAAGAGTAAGCGTCATTGGCCAGTCCAGAAACAGGACTTGTTTCGAGTAGTTCCTCTTGGCCAACCATTTATGATATGTAATCCTCTATATCGATCTATAGTCTAATTTGACGAGAGCTCACATCGTCATTATTTTGCCTTTGCACTGGATGAGTTTGTCCACCAATCGCGCTGAAGGTGGCAGAACATCGCGTTCCAGCTTGTCCAGCCGGCTGAGTAGAAAAAGAGCCCCTGGGACCAGAAAGATCAGCAAAACTGCGACGATCAAAAGGTTGCCTTGATTGCTCCATTGACCCCCTTGGTTGGTTGCCTCCTTGCTTCGGTCTCTTGGTCCAATGGTTGCTTGGTTGCTTGCTTGTTGGGTTGTTTGTTTGGGGAATGGTTGCTGCGTTCGTTGCTCGCTTACGGGTGGATTGGTGTTTTGGTTGCTTGCGTTCTTGCTCAGTTGGTTTGTTCGGGTTTTGGTTTGTGGGCGCTTTGTTTGCTGGGTCAATACTATTCAGACATGTTCAAACTAGCCTTTGAGAATCAACTATTTAGGACCCTACAAAATTGCGCCTGCATTCTCAGCGATAGTCAAACTGTACTGATTTGTAGAGACAAAGAGCACGTCCATAGCTGGCAGACAATTTCTCCATGTATGCGTCAGTGTGGTACATGATCTACATAGCGGTTTCAAAAATGAAATATGGGTACCCCAAATCATCCAGTTTAAGCATGTATAGAAATAAACCAAGCATTTGTTGGGTTCCCTATTTTGAGGCGAATCATATAATGTACAGACGATCTGATTGCGGCCTTGTCAAGAACAGGTGTCAGAGATCCATTCGAACGCGGGAATTCCAGTGTGAAAGGATCTGTTCAGATCACCGGCGCAGCGCGATGTGATGGTCTACCTACCAGGATATCCAATTCCAGACATTTCATTGGCGCAGAACACAGTGTGCTATGAATTAATCTTGGCAATGAAAAAGATGGCTCTTGAAAATCCTAAACTTGTAATTGCTTCTGAACGGCAAACTTCAGATCATGAACTTGTAGCCATTGCAGAAACAGGGTACAAGAAACAAGCCCAACAACTGTTTGTTCAATAGGGAAACCACTGGCCTTGCGAGACCGTCTGTGGACACTTCATGACCCTTTCATATCTTGGTTGTTTGCGTACTGAGGCAGATGATGTTCCAAACAAGTCCAGGTCCGGGATTGATTCGCCTGGTGGGCATCCCATAGAGCGTCGAAGCTTTGCCTGTGATGGGAGCTGTCTGGATATGTGTTGACCATGTTAAGCAGCCTGGGCAGACGACTGGCAAAAGAACGTAGCCTGAGATGGAAGACAAAGGCTACCTGTTCAAGGATGGAAATTTGCTTCAGCAGATGCTGACTGATGATGAGACATTCAGAAAAAATATCTTGACTATCGAATCCTTGCACAGCTACTTTTGCTTGGTGGCTATCGTACGAATACGGTCGCAAAGCTGGGAACATCAACTGCCCTGGGTAGATAGTAAGATGTCATCTTATATTACAATGATATCGGCCCCATATTCTGTATGGATTAAATCTAGAAATATTTTTCATCCATCCATATGATTTTACTCAGATTACAATTGTATTCCTAATACCATTCAAATTATATTCCCAAATATTATTCATCCATATTACTTTATGAATTATATTTCCATTTTTGTATGGATATTACTATCCACCTGTTCTCATCACCATGACTCAGCTCATCCACCACAATCCCATGGACGACTTGAACTCGGCCGGGGCAGGTCTGAGTTGGCTCCTGGGGAAGTACCTGATGTGCAGCGCTGAGCTGCAACCTGTGGTGTCATGGGAAGCAACTAACAACTAGCTAAAGGATGCTATAGGCGAGATAAACCATGGCTTTAGGATGCAAAAAGGTGAGATAAACCATGGTAGTTCTCGCTATATCCCAGTTTAGTATGGTTCTGATAGCTGACTGATGTACAACTGATGACACATAGTAGATAGGTCATCAGCTGATTTGGCATACCATGCTTTTAGCCAAGCTATACCAGCTATTAACCATGCTGATAGTTGAGGCTACAACCATAGCAATTTGACTGGAGATCAGCAATGGCTACGGCCTCTGGGTGAAGCCATCAGCAGGATGTCACCAAGATTGGGGTCAGCACTCGCTGGTTGTTGATTTAAATGATGATTATAAAATGATGAATTAAGGTCAATAATATCTAATAATATCCAATACTGGTTAGTCGGTTAGTCATGGTTATTGTGTGTATTGATGGTCAGTAGTTGATGATGATTAATGGTGGTCAATAATGGTTAACTCTGGTTTTATATTTGGCAACTTTGTTGCTGATATATTGCTGGAATGATATTGAGTTGTCAATTTTTCCTCACAAATGGATACCGATAATGGGCGAACATCAGAACAAGCAGCCGCTGATTCCCCTGGTTTTGTGCCTATGAACCTGTCGGATGGCTGCGCAAGCAGCTTGACCATCCGGAAAGTCACAGGTCTTGGTGTGGAGACCATTGTTTTGTGAACTGGTTATATTGAAAGAAGTAGGCACCTGTTTGTGAACAATTTTTGGAGTTTATATGCCCTTGCACTTTCGTTTTTGGAGATTGATTCCCTATGTTAAGGGTTTGTTGGAACGTCGGCCCCGCACGAATCTTTGTAGCATTTCGCATCGTGTGTTATCATGAGAGCCCAAGCTGAAGAGAAGGGACCTTAAAAAGTCGCGCAACTATACAGCTGGATAGTCATAAGATTAATCTGGTGGTTAAGAATGGCTTTACCAGTGATTAATGGTGCCTTCTACTGGCTAATAGTCCTAAACAGGGGCCAATATAATCTGATCAACTTCTTGAATGGCTAATAATCCTCAATAGTGGTTAACACTGGCTAATATTGTTTGATAGATGTTTGTAGTGATTTGCATTGGTTGATCATGCTCAAGACTTGTTTATACTGATTAAGGCTTAGTAAGTCAATGAGGGTGAATGAGGCTTGCTGTCCAGAATCCATTCGTTCTTTTACTAACGATTGTCATCAGCTATTATATAATTACTGGACAATTCTTAGACGATTGTCATTAGTCATCACTCAAATCCAGAATCAGAAGAACTGATTGTCATATAACAATTAAATTATATAAGTTATTACCCAATTGGTCATTGACCCAAAGAATTGTAATAACTGGTTCATTACTGGATTTGGATGGGCCACGGCAACTGATCCAACCTGATCCAACAAGTAGCTGCGACAGGGCTCAGCCGCTCGCTGTTGGTCCACCCATCACCCATCCCCGACAAAAAAGATACTGATGAACAATGGTTAGTTGTTAAGAGTTGTTGAGTGACGTCACTGGTTAATGATTACTGTACACATGATTGATACTGGTGAATTATTAATGATGATCGTGTAAGACTGATTAATAATGACGAACTGAATGGTTGGTTAATCCACAGGAAATTTGTGTGAAGTCTTCAGCCAGATCCCGGCCCTTCACAGGCTCGCCTGGAGATGACTGCTGCCATGCAAACTTTGTTCAACACCTTTGATCCTTGGACGAACGGATGAGACCTGCTGTCGCTGCTCTTGGGTCATTTGTCACTGCTCTTGGGTTAATAATCTCATTGGTTGATGGGCTGATGGTACGGTACAATAATTGGGCGGTGTGGTTATGCTCGGACGAAGCTAAGCGAAGGAGTTCCTTTTGGCGGATGATGAAAACAAAGCAGTTGATTATAGTGGACCAATCCGAAACACTACGCAAAACTACGTGGTGTCAGTTGAGTATGATATTCCATGGAAACTAGTCGAAAGCCATGAATGAAATTGCCTGGTTGGTTGATTCCCGCGTGCTGAGCTGAACGGTTCGGGGGACGATCCGGCAACCATGTGAGCTGTTGTTGAAGGTGATAGATTGGAAGTTTGAACCATTTGTCTAGGAGAATTTCAAGGGATTAGCTGACACAGCAGAGTGAAAGTGTAGCCAGGAGTTGTTGGAGAACGCAAAGTCACAACTTTGCAATCTTAAAACCGGTGATTTCAGTGAGGAAACGTATTTTATTTTGATATATTTTGATCATTTTCTCCGATTACTAAAGATCAGGTTAAATGGGCTGCCTCACTATGGGTGTCAACCTGGGGCGGCGGTCTGCAGGATTTGGACGGAAGTGGTTCCGTCGATCTGGATGAGTTCGTCAAAGTGCAGGTGCCTGGGAGCGCGGTGTCCTTGAGGCACTGGACATGGTATGGGTAGCACCATGTACTGAAGCCATATGATGGTTTCTTATCATGGGGAAACCCCCAAAAAATGGATGGTTTATTACATACTAGAAATTGTATAAGTGTAGGTATATGTATAGACATAGGAGCCGGGCTTTTTTGAATCAAGAATTGCGTTAATAAGGGGTGTTTCATCAGGTTCGTTTTAAGTCTTGCTCGAAAAACGATAGGGGACGTACTAAAAACGATACCCAGAAAAAGGACGCCGAAACTTCGGAAACGATAGGGGATGTACTAAAACAGCCGTGAATATATTTTTGAAGCACGGCTCATATGTCGTTTATATTTTGTATGTGTGTACGTGTATTTTTCATATGTGCATATCTTTGTGGGGTGCATGACGTGTTTCCATCCTTTCAATGCCACCAGCATCTACTTGTCCATGTGTGTTTTTTTCGAGTTGCTTCATGGCTTCCCCCTAAACTGATACCGCTGATACTTTATTGATGGGTGTCCCAGTCGAGTATCAATCTGGTACCCACTTTTCCCAGCTGATACAAATTGATAGGTTCAATCTAATACAAATTGATAGGTTCAATGTATGGAGCATTGTGTAGCCATTTCGATCAGGTTGCAATCAATGATTGCGTACATATCATGTACCCACGAATTTCGATCGTGCTCATCTGTGATTTACCCAGTTTACCCCATTGAATCAGAGATTTTTGCCAGTTTTGCGGATTTTGCGTCCTAAAATCGGTGATTTCACTAGTTTTGTTGCTTAAAATGCTGGGAGTTTGTCTGCCAAAGGCAGGGGATGGATATGTTCTTTCCCCATGCGGCGCCGCCACGGCTCGTTGGGTCGCGCTCCAGGGCATTGCCTCGCAAGTCTACGGGGCTCCAGGCGAAGAGGGACAGCTTACCATGGGGCAGGGAGCTCGCTGAGCATGAAATGGTGGGTAAATTGCAGGGGATTTGTTTATAGGGGTCTACCAACTTATGGGGGATAATAACCAACAATCCTTATGGATTCAAAGGATTTGTAGGGGTTATAGGGGTTATTTTAAGAGATTTGTAGGGAATATTTTAAGGGATATTGTTATTGTAATCCCGATAGAATTTTGAGGGATCCATCGGGATTGATGGGGATTGTTTATAGGGGTTGTAACTATTGAGAATGGCTCTGGGTCAATATTTATCAACCTAACCTATGGGGGATGAGTTCACCAACAAGATAGGGAAAACAGTGATGAATGATAGGGAACCAGTGGTACAGGGTTTTGACCCACAGCCAAATGATATTATAGGGGTTAGAACCATTGATAATGGTTGATCATACGGGAAAATCGCCAACAAAAAGGGTCTTTCTCAAACTTAGGGACCACATATAGGGGTTATAACCATGGCAACTAACAGGGAATGATAAGCAACAAATAGGGAATAGCAAGCAACAATGATAATGGTTAATAATGGTCAATCAGGGAGTATTGATCACTATTGACCATTATCAACCCGGGTATTACCAGGATTAGTTGTTGGTGCTATAGTAACATCGTAACATCAACCGGTATTAACACTAAAGTATCTATTGCTTCAGGGTATAAACAATGGCAGCCCACTCCGCTGCATGACAGCGGCAGGTTTGCCCCTGAAGCAAGAGCTGGTGGAGCAATACTTGCAGGCCACGGCAGGGCCCCAGCATAGAATGCAGCAGGGTTGGAAGGGCGCAGGGAGTTGGCACATTTGCTCATTGGCTGATGATGGTTGCGGCTGCTCAGTTGCGGCTGTTGATTCATTTTGTTGCATGCCAGTGGCAATGTGAAAGCTTGTCAAGAGGAAGAATAAGGAAGATAACAATGTAAAGATCATCAAAAATGTGTGTTTCACAGATCCAGAGTTGACATTGGGGCCTTGGGGATAGGCAGGGAATGGTTTGATGTGCAATTACAATCCCGGAGCAGGTTGTATTGGGACCCTTCCCCTGGCAAGCTATCCCCTGGGATCTTCGGAGTGGGTGCGTAATCATGCACATCAGGCTGCGAAATACTGAGTATGTGTTTTAGATGTCACTTTCACACTGGTGCGCTAGATTTGTTTATCGATCATCCGAATCCTCAACGAAATTTCAACAAAAGCGGCTGTGGGCAAAAAGACCACCTCTCATCGGAGAGGAAGCAGCAAATCGATAGAATCACATTATCCATAGAATTGCTCTTTTTGCGTGTGTTTCTAATGGGATGCTCACAATACTAAATCACCTCATCGAACATGGCTGGTTTGCTGGTGTGGATCTTAGAATATTGATCAGGTTCTCTTATTGATCCAATCATATTGATGGCATTTCTGATCTAATCATATAAAGATGATCCACTAGAATGAATTTACATCAATTTACAACAATCAGTAGTTTGGCTATAAAAAAAATCAAATGAACAGTCAGTAGTTTGGCTATATAAAATCCCATGAACATCCACTAAGCATCAAGAATCTGTCCTTTGGACAGCCTCAATTCGCATCAACCTCTCAGGCGCGCGCTCCGGGTGAAGTTCAACTCTATGGTGGCGGCCTGGGATTTGAGGCACCCCGCAAGGGCTTGGCAGGTTCCTATGGCTATGAATTGCTATGAATCATCCTGGATGTAGGGAGACCGATTTTGATAGATTTTGATATGTTTTGATTGTTTGGCCTTGCTGACTTGTTTGGCATGCCCAAGTGATGGGCGGCATTGTCAGACTCGGGGTGGCTCTTTGCGGCTTTCCCTTGACTGTGTTTTCATTGGCAAAGGCATTGGGCAGATGACCCAAAAATTGTGTGTGTTTTTTGCCAGTTGCGTTGATTGCAAGTAGGTAGTGTCCAAGATCATTTGTGAATGTTGCCTTGGTAAACCGCCGATCAATGTTTGATGCAGTAATTTGTGAGCTGTAGTTGTTGGTAAGATGTGTTCTTTGTTTTGTTTGCCCTTGTTCATGGCTGTTGTTTGGAATTGACGATGGTATGCAGGACATTTGCGCTTTTGTTTGTGAATGCTACATATACATATCGTAAGTATTACACGACAGTGTGTGTTCAAGATTGTAGAGATAGGTTTTCACAACCAGATTTTTCGATTGCTGATACGGCACAGTTCGAAATTAGTTCACATGATTGTTTGCTTTTTGCACCAGCTGGCACTGAAATCAAATATGTCGTATATTAGTATGATGTGTTTATCAGGTTTGTTAACTATTGTTATTCCGGGCTCTTATGATGTTTAACCAATGGTCAATCAATGGAACAACCAGCCATGGGTCTCCAAGCAACAGACCCAACCAACCCTGACCAACCAGCGGTCGGCAGGGCTTCGTCCGATGGCAGTTGCAATGGCAAGCACCCTTTTGGGCCCGCAACTCAGGGTCCGGAGAATCCTATGGCTGGACATCTGCTTGTCACAGGGTAAGGGGGTGTGTAATAGGATGGGTGATGGTAGATCCAGCCCTTAGTGGCCAGGAATGAGTAGTCAAAGGCTTTAGGCTGAAGGCGATAATCACTAGCAATGATTGTAAATAATTCGGCTAATGCTGGTTAATGGTAGATCTGTATGAGTAAAGAACCTGTTTATATAACCGTGATAGGTTGTGGTTTGCTATCAAACATGGTGGTTTCTTGAAATGGGGGACCCCAAAAAATGGTTGGCTTATTGCTTTAAATGATTACTATTGGATGATTTAGATGATTTAGAGGTACCCCTATCACTTGAGAAACACCCACATAATGGCTCCATGAATCTGGATCTTCTATGACCTACGTCAGAATACTCCAGGTATTCATCAAGGAACTATGCCTGGCATCCATACCCCTGGATCCAGACCCCCTACTCTGCGTAGCCTTGCAATTCTGACACGGATTTTTGCCAATTTCATCAATCGCGCCGTCCACAAGCACAGGCCATGGCGGAACGCACTCAAATGTTTGAGGATCGAAAGCAAGCATTTCATCTACCAGCTTTGGGCACCCTCAGACCCCTGAAGACCTGGTGAGCATGACTGGCCCGCTGTCAAAACTGCGTTTCACATGTTGGATTTCGGGACCGATATTCATCCCATTTCATCCCTAACCAGCTGGAGCCAGCTGGGATACTTCCCTAAAATCAGCTGGTTGGTGGTTTTTTAACATTTTTTACTAACAAATGGTTGGTTGACTGATATTTGTCATAGGGGTCAAAACCACCAACCAGTCAGCCATTGTTGTTGGTTGCTGTGATATGTGAGGCCAACTGCCGGGGACATCCCCGGCTGTTGCCCGGGCCCAGGTCACAGGTGAAGAGATGGAAATCTCGGAACGCTGCAAGAAGCTTGGGGAGCAGATTCGATCCAACAGGCGGCCATGGTGCTTTGAGATGCTCAGTTTCACCAAGCGTCCAAAAGCCCATAGATAGTGGTTATTGGTGTAGATGGCGGTTGATGATGGTGGTTGATGATGATGGTTGATGATGATGGTTGATGACAACCTTTCGTCAAGGGCCTTTAGCCTTTCCAAAAAGGTAACCTCAGCATGATCTTTCTACTCCATTCAGTTAAGTGTGTATCGTAACTTTCCATCCAATGGCTGGTTTTTTTTGAAATAATGTTTTTCCTTAGCATTATGGTCATTCTTATCATATCACTGACCACATTATCACTCATTTATTCTAGATGGTGGATTTAAACATGATGAAATTTCCCTAGTAATCATCAACAAATGTTTGGTTGACTAATATTTTTCATTGCTATGTCAATCAACCAACCAGTATTGCTATGTCAATCAACCAGATGGTGGTAGTTCGACCACCAACCAGTCTTGCTATGTTTGTTGCTGCTGTTGGACCCCCCAAAACGCCATTGCCTTGGCCCCTTGCCACCAGTGGGCCCCAACTCTTGCGCCAGGGCTGTGAAAAGTTCCAGCCATTCCAGCCGCTCTCAGCGCGCGCCGGGCACCCATGGGGCTGGAATCGGCAAAGCAGCTACGCTGCAGATTGATATAGGTCAACAATGGTCAACATGGATTTGGAGCTTCCCCGAAATTTGGGGAAATAGATGATTAGTGGAAATAAATTTCTGTAGACAAGCTACTAGACCAAACCATGGATATAGCATTTATAGTCACCAAGCATTTCTGACACACGTGCAGTCGCTGAGGCCCAAAATTCGACCAGCACGGCCTCGCAGCCCTTGGCCACCCCAGGTGCTCTGGCATCCCTGGGGGATCTCCAAGGTTCATGGTGAAGAACCCCCAGTCCTAGGTTGCTTCGCGGTGGCTTATGGTCAGTGAATCATTGCTGAGATGCTTGCCTTACATGGGTGTTTCTCAAAATAGGGGACCCCCAAATCATCCACTGGTAATCATTTTTAGTAATAAGCCAACCAATTTTGGGTGCCCCTATTTTGAGAAACCACCACATAGACCTTGTATTTTGCTCCATTCGGTATAGTGGGGTCCCCCAACCATCCTGGAAAACGGCAGCGTTGAAAGAGGAACTACAACCATTTGCAGGTACCGATCGTGGACACACGAACTAAAATAGATGGGGGATGCTCGGGGTCAATTTGCCCTGATACCCTTCTTCCGGATTTCAATCCCCAAGCATGAAGAGAAGAGTTTGCATAATGTTGGGATGCCTGTCAACCTTTGCTTTTCTAGCAGTTGGGTATGGACCAACAAGGATGCTTTCTTAATCATTACATTGTTGAAAGTAGATTTACCCATCCCATCAAAAATAAGATTGATTTTCCGTGTGAAAATGTTACAGAATCTGTCATCACCAGCACAGCCATACTCATGTTGGTCATTAGCTTCATGATACCTAAGACGATTGCTACGAAAACGATCGGTACATCAATGATGAATATAGTGAAATGATGTTGCCCATCCTTCACTTACTCCAGAGGTCTGCCAGAAGTTTGGGACTACGGCAGGTTGGAAGTGGCAAAGTGACGCCGCGACCTCCACGGTCTGCCAGAAGATACAACAGTAGGGAGCCAGAGAAGGGGCGAAGGCATGGGAGAGGGGATATCATGCTACTGGAATTGTGATTATCACGTGTTGTGATTTCTATGTCAGTTCTTTTAGGTTTTTTGCTTGCTATTTATTGCTCTTCTGACCCGTGTTGTGATAATCGAAATGCTAATCACTACAAGGGATACCTAGTAACATACTTTCTGATGACCTTTCAAAGGGGTACTGTCCATGAATGGTGTATCCAAAGGTACCCTTGCTTTCCCAACTCCAAGTGAGCATAATCAGATATTCAAGTCACACTTGACTTCGCTGCAAATTGTGGCCAAGGCCAATGTCATGATCGTTGTCAGCAAAATTCTACTTGATGGTTTTGGTGAATGCGTGGGCTTTCGCCTTCTCATGCATACAAGAATAAGGGTCCGGGAAAACGGATATTGGTGGTTTTAAACATTTGAATTTTTGCAAGGTGATGGTTGGTTCGTTGACTAATAGTTTTCAAAGGGGTTGAAACCACCAACCAGAATTGAGCATAATGTGGCAGTGCTGATGGCTACGTTGGCATCGTCATCACGATTCCATGTCAGTGTGGGTCGAACTACTAGAGTACCTAAGAAAAAAGTGTTTTTTTCCGCATCACTAGTGCGTCCGTCTTAGTGGTTTTGGTGCCACTTTCATGCAAAAAGTGAAAGTGGTAGCAAGAACGATAGCAATCGATATGCCGATATATATATATATACATACTTATATACATATGTTTACACTATGATGTGCTACATATGTATATAGACATAATGTGTGGATATGTGCAGATATCAGATACATATATAACCTGCATCCCATGTTGAGACTCCCAGGTGGAGGTGGCATGGCCACAGCGGCCAAGGGCTTTGTCCAACCTCCCCCAGAGGCACGGTGGATCACGGTGCCACGGCCGCGGCACCCTGGCATTGACCAACCAACCAACCAAGCAACCAACCAAGCAACCAAGCAAGCAAGCAACCAAGCAAGCAAGCAAGCAACCAATCAGCCAAGCAACCAACCAACCAACCAAGCGCTGGCCGCCCAACATGTGTTTTTGTGTATGTTTGCAAGTTGTTGGTGGGATGATATGACAGTTTTGTGATCACAAAGAAAGAATTTGTGGAAATGAAGCATTTGGATGCTTGTAAAACGAAAATGCAGTACCTGCCATCTCCTGTTCGGCAAGTTTGTGAGATGGCAGCTGGGGGCCTAGGGGTGGCCAATCAACAGCCTGTGGAAGTGTGTTTGTATGGCTCCCTGAAATGCCTCATGGTAAAGTGAAGGAACTTCCCAAAAAAAGACGAGTTGATGGTCATCGCCAGGGTTTGGTGCAGATTTCCCCATGAATATGTGTTAATGCACAACCTAAACGGAATGTTTTGTCCCAAAAGTGGTCATTTGGGGACTCTAAATTGCTTTGCCCCCAGGATGTGTGACCGCCTTGCGATTTTCATGGATAGAATTTATCCCGGTAAACTGCCACCGAATACTGGATACATGGGGATTCAGCCGCTCACCAACAAGTACAAAAAGGGATCTTCCATGACAGAAGTGTGGGTTCGTCCATGGCAGAAACGAAATAGGGAAAGCACTCAGCAATTTCGCTCTCATTTATGGATTTACATCTTTACCATTGTTTACCTATTTGTTGCCTAGGTTTTAGGATAGTCAGGGTGCCAGCCATGCATACCCAGCATGCTGAGTGGCACAGCGCTGGTCATGCTGCGGTGTGAAGTGCTGATATCAACTCAGGAATGAACTCTGAGCACACCAATAGTGCTTGGGAGTACGGTTTTAGAAGCAAGGTGTGCACTTTTGGCGAGATGCTGAAGATGTATTCATCCGGGCTCCTGACTAGCCCAGGAAGTGAATCTGTCGTGCCATTAGAATGTGGGGGCCCAATCAAACTGGGGACGGACTTCCAAAACCAAGCAGATTATTTCACATGCAGTGAAACGCCCCGGCTATCTCCGGGGTCCGCGCAGATGTTCGGATCTCTTGTCAAGGTGGCTTTTGACATTGACACCTATGAGAACCAGTTCAATCTGAAGGAGGCCACTTCGATATTATTGCAGCGCAGCTGTGGTGCAAAAGGATGTTGCTATGATGAATGTTCAAGTGCAGAGGAGCAGATTTACATGGATTTACATTTCACGGCTGGTATCCTTTTTTGTAAAGCTGTTCGGTTGATTCACCCAAACCAACACTTCTTTTTTCCAAGATTGTGTTGTTTACCCCCATTGCTGGTTGGTTTCGCTTTCAAGATCACGCTTCGGCGGACTCATTTGCCATGTTTATTCGCAGTGATCTTCGGAGGTGTTGTTGTAGGTATGTTTATTGGGACCCAAGAATCGTGGTGATAGTGGTGATATTGGTAGTGGTGAATGGTGCTTAGTAATGACAATAAGGCTCATGTTGTTTATGATTAATTAATGTTGGTTGATGGTGATGTGTTTACAAAACATATAAACCCTCAAACTTCAACCTCAAGAAGGCTATGCAGCATGCCGACATGTTGTGAATGTTTCGGGTGAAAGGGGTGGTTATGGCACAGCAGCCAAATAAAGTAATCTTTTGAACAGTTTTTGCGTCTCCCCACCAACGGAACGACGCCAACCAACAAACAACAATCACTGCCTGCAAGCAAACAGCCAAACAACCATTCAAATCCAAGGATCCTATTTGGATCGTTGTGGGAGTAGGGACCGCTGGGAAACTTGTTTGTACATGTTTGTGTTTGTAAAGGCGGATAGTTAGACCTATTAGATGTATACGTTAAACTTATCTACATGTTTGCATATACATAATATCTGAATCTTTTACACTATATGATGTATGTGTACTTGCGCAATCAATAGCTGCCCTCCATTTTCCTGAAGTATGGCTCTGCATGATGGCTGGAAATGATGTCATGTCCCACAACTGAAGTGTGGAGGATGAAACGGTCCTGCATCCCATTGGTTTGCAAACATCCCAGCAGCTGACTGTCCATGAAACATTCAAAGCTACTGTTGGGTTTCCATCTGCCGGTGGATGTTGTGGGTTGTGGATTCCCCCATGGCAAAGTTGGGCAAAGTTTGGATTCTTTGGTGAATCTTCGAGGGTTGATGCCTCAGAATTATTCGCATTCAGAAGGTCTACATCTGCATGGCTGCCGTGGTGTCAGGAATCCTCAGATGACGATGCCTATCGGGAGAAGAAGCTGGCTGAAGCTGCACTGGTCGAAGAGGAGCTGGAAGCTGGGGTGGCGGTTTGAACCAGGCTGCTTGGCGGTTTGAAATGTACGGTCAACCACACCTGGGGATGATGATCTACAGTGATTGAACTAACCAACTAGGTATATCACGAACCAACCAACAGTCATGAAACGAAGGCATCCGGACACGGTAATGCAGCAGTTTGTCAATAGTTGGTGGATTGGGATCTTCGGGGTGTCCTATTTCAAAGCACCCGAAGGCGTGTCAGCCAGAACATAGTCGGGTACTTTTTTTGGGAAACAAGCAGCAAAAATCCGGAGATGTCTAGTAGAAATGGTGAGAAATGTTCAGATACCATGGACTTAAAGCGACCTCTCGCCCTTCGGGACTTTTCGAGGTCTCCTTTTGCATTGGGACTCATGTCGAGGAGATGAGGTTGAAGTTACCCTAGAGATTCTTCGAAGTAATGGTTTGCAACCCCGTTGATGTTTGAAACAGAATATGGGGTTCTTCCTGATCGGTGAACTTGGAAAGTGATTACCACGACAATAGGAACGGTGTCAAGGACACGGGCGCTTGTGGAATATTCATTGTGAATGATCTGCTTATGTGACGATATATGGTGGTTTCTCAAAATAGGGCCACCCCCAAACCACCCATTATCAGCCATTTATAATCGTAAACCAACCACAACTTTGGGGGCCCCCCATGGCTTGAGAAAGACCCATGGCTCATGTTGGTCCTACTGGGATTTTGATCTTGTTGGCTGGACGCTGTCATCACCACAGGAAGCCAACGAGGTCCGCTTCATCGCAGAGGCGCCTCGGTTTCAGGCTGAAACGGTTTCCAGGTGGCGAGAGGATCTACGAAGAAGGGAGGATCAAATCACTGACCTGAGGTATAGCTTATATGGCGAGCTGGGTCAATATGAACCAACAATCAAGGGGGATAAGTTCACCAACAAAACTATAGGGAAAACAATGGTTAATGATGGGGAATCAGGGGGACTAAGGGTTTTGACCCACTGCCATATATAGATGGGAAAATCAAGGTAGATTGGTACATTTGGTATACCATGTTGAGGTACAGGACATGATCAATGACGTCAGAAATCAGTTTTTAGTCCGCAACAAAAAGGTATGGAGGTGGCACCACCACCCAGCGTCGAGACTGAGAGTAGGATCGCATGCTTCGGGACGCAATCGTGTATCAGTGGGTCACGCGCCTGGTGTTTGCCATCCTGATCTTGATGAATGGCCTGCACAGGATAACATTAACCAACATGGGTGTTTTTCAAGCCATGGGGCCCCAAAATGGTTGGTTTATGACTAGAGGTTTATGGTTTATATAATGAATGATTTAGGGGTACCCCTATTTTGGGAAACTACCAGAATTTTATAATGTAGTGTCCTTCTGTCAGCATCCCAGAAGTCACGGATACCGATCCGGTCAACCATTTGCCTCACCTTGTACAGGTACTATGAAGTCAGGTGTTTTTCTACATGATTTGCTATCGGGTCTATCACTGATGGACGAACAATTCCAAGTAACCAGCCGGCATAGCCGAGTTTTAATAGATTGTTTATTGTTGGTTGCGATTTCTGCATGCTTTATCATTCTGTATACATGATGAACATCATGTTACGGTAGCCAAGTGTGTTTGCCATCATTTACCTATCATCATCAAGCTGCATCACTTGATATCAATCATTGTTAGCAAGATACCCCGGTAAAGCAGATGGTCAATAGAGCAAAATTGCATGATGACCAACGAGCCTCTACTGAGGGAAAAACATATCATTGATACTGACCTAGTGTTGGTGTCAAAGCGCCAATGTAAGTATACAGTATATATGTATCAACTAATGGGTTTTCAACCAGCTTAGCCATTGATGGCACGGATTGTTGACTGCCTTAAGCAGTCGCTAAGCAGTTATTTGCAAGCACTGATTGACGATTCATGAGAGGTGCCCATCAAGCCTTACCTGTGAAGAAGGCATTGCTGATCACGAACCGTGGACTTAACCAGACAGTAAGAAAGGCCTTGTCAAGTGGCTGTTTACTACCATCAGCCGTGATCATGAGGGCGTGTCAACCATTTGTTTCGTTGGTTGCCGTAGGTGGTGGTTTCTCAAAATAGGGGTAGCCCCAGTTATCAAATCATTTATAGTAAAAAACCCACAATTTTTGGGGGGTTCCCCAGGGCTTGAGAAGCATCGTTGAGCCCCAGAAGCCGCCACCCCGCTTCTTCGCCAGACCGATGTGAGATGCAACGCATTGGCTGAACGGCTTCATTTGACACGGTTGGAGTTTTTAGAGGCGAGCGAGGTCAAATCCAGTGGTCTTCGAACCAGGGAGGATGGATTGGTACCAACCAACTAATGGTGGTTAACCAGCTAGTTAATGGTTAATAATAGGGGATGATAACTAACAATTATCGGGGATATATACCAGCTATATGGCTATGGGTCAATATTATTCAACCAACTAATGGGGATACTAACCAACAATAAGGAAAATGTTGATTAATGATGGGGGAAGCAGGGGTACAGGGTTTTGACCCACTGCCAACTGGTTAATCAATATCAAGAACTCAGATTGGAAATGATAGTTAATGTAACTGTCCAATCTGAATCTTAACCATCAAGTATGGTTCTTGGTGATCCAACCAAGTGGTTCATCCTACCTTATTGGTAGGTTCAGAAATAACATCAATGTTCAACAATGGACATGAATATTATCCCTCTGAACCAGTATCAACCATGGATAATCACCACTATAACGTTGAAACCAAATGGTTGGTAACATCAGTCCATAGGACTGTGGGCTAATACCCTGTACCCCTGGCTGTTCACATCCTACCAATGACCTGACTTTGTTCGCTGGGATGTGAATGGCCACCCATTTCCTGGACGGTTGGTTATGACCCAGAGCCATGTACTCACAATGATCAGACAGTGATCCGGAGTCAACATATTTCAACCATTCTGAACTGGGTAGGCGATGGCCAACATGTTTGAACCGCTAGCTGTCACCACGTTTGAGAGCTCGATTTGTCCCCCTTCTTTTCAGGCGCTGGTGCCCAGTCAGCGAGAGGCATGTCGGGTTGGGAGACCTCAGAATGCCCGGAGGAATGATCTATGCTTGTCTACGTGGTTGGTTTATAGGGATTTGAGGGTTGATTACTATGAATGGTAAATGCAGCTGATGAAAACTGGGGATACCCCTATGGCTTGAGAAACCTCCATGTTACTGATGGTTCATTGCTGTTGGTTATATAGTTGTGAATGGCGAAAGGTCAATGGTTTAGTTGTCATGGATAGTCCTGAATAGTTAAGTGTCAATCATTGGATGCTAGTGGTTCATTGCTAATGGTGGCAAAGGCTATTCCTCAACCATTGTCAACAATTAAGAGAATTCAAGTGATGGCATGCCTCGAGATTGCATCATTGAATTGGTCATGTTTGGAAATGTTCAACTTTTCGTGGGAGATGATAGCCATAGCAACGGAAGCTAATTGTGGCACTCTGTGTTCAAT
Source organism: Symbiodinium kawagutii (assembly GCA_009767595.1). Lineage (NCBI taxonomy): Eukaryota > Dinophyceae > Suessiales > Symbiodiniaceae > Symbiodinium > Symbiodinium kawagutii. Next base: position 190,271 of record VSDK01022204.1, on the reverse strand, counting down.
GGGAATCATTTGAGAGTCAAAATGTAGCACGTTCAAGTGACCCAGTGCACGGGTACTTTGCCATCATCAAGTCGGATATCCTGAAACCTACATGTCTCCCCTAAAGCACTAAAGATTGCCAACAAAAATCTGATGTTTCTATGCAGCCAGTTATTCATCCCTGGGCCAAGCTTGTGCGCAACCCACAGGTGGCTGAGACCCCCCACCATCCCAAGAATTGTCACAGAAACTGCCAGAAATCGGGGCGTACCTACACTATTTGCGAGCACCTCCCTCAATACACCAAATGAAAACGAATGAAAAGATATGAAATATTTGTTTGATATGTTCCTGATAGAACGGTGCGAGCTTATTCAGCCCCCAACAAAACATCAAGAATGAGTCCTTCAGTAGCAGTCATGGCTGCAGGTGTGGACCCCCACTTCCACCACAAGGTGTGACGACCCAAGCGCCACGACTGCATTTCCAAGGCAAAAGAGAAAAAGATTCTGGAAAAAATGCCCAGAACTCAGAATCTCCCCGGATTCAGTCCATTAGGGTGTTTTAATGCGCAGAAAAAAACCAATCTCCGCGGATTCAATCCGTTCTCTTCGCACATTCATCGTGAATCAGTGGCCATCAGCTGCAGCTATGCCGACTTCTCCATGGCGAAACTGGTGCTGTTGATGGGACGATCCCGCTGGTTTGATCAGCAGCAAAGGATGATGGGCTTCACGGTGGTCAATGAGAATGGCGTGTGAATGGTGGTTGAACCATGGCTGGAAAAAAAATGTTGGAAACCCCTGAAGGGCGATTCACAAGACCATTTTTCTATACTTAAAGCTTATGGCTTGTACCCCTCAAATGGTGGTTTCTCAAAATATGGGACCTCAAAAATGGTTGGTTTATTACTACAAATGGTTGATAATGGATGATTTGGGGTACCCCTATTTTGAGAAACACCCAAATGCTTTCAGTAGCGACTCGGGTTTGGTACGACAGCGATGCTGTCGTCGCATCGAGGCAAGCGCTGGTGACATCCTTGGTGGAACGACGAATGGGAGAAATGGTGTGCCAGGCTCAGAGGAACTGCCATGAAATCCTGGTGGGTGGTTTCTCAAAATAGGGAACGCTAAACAATGGTTGGTGAATTACTATAGATTACTATAGATGGCTTATGTTGGATGATATGGGGGTACACCCAGTTTAAGAAACCACTCGTTTTGTTGATACATGGATATGGGTCTTTCTCTCGCTGTAAAGGGCATTCGCTGCCGACGTGTGGCCCGACTCAGAGCTTCATATCGCTGGGGAGAATGGAATAAAAGGGGCATGGTATGGGTCAATGTTAACCATAAAAAAAGAGAGCAGGGGACTGTGGTAGTACACTTTTTTGGTGATTTGCTTTGCTCCAGGTTTGCCTCAATACCCCAAAATGTCATTGAAATGAACTGAAATGCCAATATGCTTGTTTGTAATTGTAAGGAGGTAACATTGTTCTGAAATCATGGGAAAACATTTTGAGAATTTAAAGTGGTGTTTGCTCTTAATAATAAGATGTAGTAACCTAATATTTATAGGGTATTGCAATATTCTTTAGAATTAAAAATCATATGTAGTTCAAATATATAAAGACTTGCAAGATGTTTTTTAAATATATATATCTTCCTGTCTAGAATATAACATATTACTTGTTGTTGTTTGTCCTATTCAAACCCAAAATAAGGAAAACCTCAATGTAACCTGCAGCATATCGTCACAATAATCTTGGCAAACATGTATTGCAACCGATGCATAATTTAATTGTTGTTGCCTTTAATAGAACATGGTTGAATAGAGTGTGCTAGCAAAATATGCAATGTGTAAGTAGTGTACAGTGCTTATCCCAAGAGATATGCTATATATATAAATATGTTTTAAAGCAACTATTTTTCGTTGTTGCAATATAACTTAAGTTATAAGATATGATTATTGTGCTTGTGAATCCACGAGGCAATGTGTAATTGGTATTTTGTTTTCCTGTCAGAAAAACAGGTTATACTCCAAAACAAAGGTGTCAAGTATTTTGGGTAATGCAGCTATCATCTACTATGAATTAAGATGTGTTGTTGTTATGATATCAAAATTACTTTTCCCATCAGAATATAGTATATCCAATTTAAAGTTGTTCTGCAGCAATAGTGTCAACACCATATTTTTTACTTACAGATGTTCTCCCCATTTGTTTCGAAGAACTATTCCTTTAATATTAATGTTTAGCCTGCAATATATCAAAATAAGAATTTAAATCATCAATATTGAATTACTACAATTTAAAGAAACAAAGAATTTTGATATAGAATGCAAAAAAATATATATATATATATATATAGATACTAGATGTTTTAATGATATTTCGAAAAGATGAAATATATATATATACATATATACAAATATTCATCATAATTCACTAAATTCCTAAAAAAATTCTTTAGACACAAATTTATCTCACTGATGTAATTTGGAGGATCTAGGAGGCAAATGGGGACAGAGGAGGGCAAAGGAAGAAAAAGTACCAAAAACCTCAAGAAAACAAAAAAAAACAAAAAGATCAACC
>VSDK01022204.1:145389-170264 GCA_009767595.1 Symbiodinium kawagutii | reverse complement strand
TGACCTCAACCACGACCATCCATGCCCAGCGGTCGCTGCCGGACCTCAACCACGACCATCCACGCCCGGTGGTCGCTGCCGGACCTCAACCACGACCATCCGCGGCCAGTGGTCGCTGCCGGACCTCAACCGCGAGGAAAGAACGTCAGAAAGAATGTCAGAAGAAATGTCAGGAAGAATGTCAGAAAGAATGCCAGAAGAAATGTCAGAAAGAATGCCAGAAAGAATGTCAAGAGAGATGCCAGAAAGAATGTCAGAAGATATGTCAGAGAGAATGTCAAAAGATATGCCAGAAAGAATGTCAGAGAGAATGTCAGAAGATATGTCAGAAAAAATGTCAGAAGAGATGTCAGAAAGAATGTCAAAAGATATGCCAGAAAGAATGTCAGAAGAGATGTCAGAAAGAATGTCAAAAGATATGCCAGAAAGAATGTCAGAGAGAATGCCAGAAGATATGTCATGTCAGACGATATGTCAGAAAGAATGTCAGAGAGAATGTCAGAAGATATGTCACGTCAGACGGTATGTCAGAAAGAATGTCAGAAGATATGCCAGACAGAATGTCAGAAGATATGTCATGCCAGACGATATGTTAGAAAGAATGTCAGAAGAGATGTCAAAGAGAATGTCAGAGAGAATGTCAGAAGATATGTCAGAAAGAATGTCCGAAGAGATGTCAGAAAAAATGTCAAAAGAAATGTCAGGATAGAATGTCAGAAGATATGTCAGAAAGAATGTCAAAAGATATGTGAGAAAGAATGTCAGAAGAGATGTCAGAAAGAATGTCAAAAGATATGCCATAAAGAATGTCAGAGAGAATGTCAGAAGATATGGCAGAAGACATGTCAGAGAGAATGTCAGAAGATATGTCAGAGAGAATTTCAAAAGATATGCCAGAAAGAATGTCCGACTAGAAACTTGTCAGAAAAAATGTCAGAAGATGTGCCAGAAAGGATGTCAGAAAGAATGTCAAAAGGTATGCCAGAGAGAATGTCAAAAGATATGTCAGAAAGAATGTCAGAAGATACGTCGGAGAGAATGTCAGAAAGAATGTCTTTCTAAATGTCGGATAGAACGTCAGACAAAAGTGGAGTCAACAAGCGGTGTTGAAATGACATGGTGGGGATTACTCGAAGTAAAGTAATTACACGCTACATTTACTTATCATCATGTAAGTGCGTGTGCGCTTCGATGATCCTGTATGTGCAAACCACATGTAAGACATACCATGCCTTCATACATTGGTGCTTCTGACATAGGTAGACAGTCTCTTGTATATTCTATTGTGTGTGCATGTGCGGATATCCATATTTCAATATACATGTAGTTGTATTTGCATGTGTTACACCCTACATCCAAGCAGGCAAGCAAGCAAACAAACATGCGTACATAATACCAAGATGTACAATGCCATGCTATCAGATGCAATACAGTACATAGTGGCAATGTGACTCAATTTACTTGCTCACATACGTCTACATCACATCCTTTCCTTACCAGTGCTCCCTACACTACCTGCGTCACCAACATAAACTACGTGCCTCACATTCGACACATACATACATTTATAAATGCCTAATACATGTGTTTACACTGACATGCAGAGGCATAAACTTAGACATAGATGTTTATAAGCACATAGGTACCGAAGTACATACGGGCACCCCTGGATAGGTCCATATGCACATAAGTGCTTGCATTCATTGAAATTGACATGTATGGAAATGAGAACATACTTGGTCTTGCAGACTAGCACATATGCACACATTCCCCACACACACATATACCTACAGTCATAATATATCTAGACACCCATATGCACGTACACGTATACAGATAAATGTATACATGCATGTATGCAGTATAGGCACGCGTACATGTTCGAACGGAAAAATGTTGCCTCATGTGTTCATTCTCTACTGCACGTACATGCATGCATTCATACGTGCATGCCTGTACATGTTTACATGCCCTTGCATGTACAAAATTTGTATGTTGACCCCTAGACATAATAGCACGTTTACATGCTAACTCATTTGAATGTTGACCGATTTTATGTAGATATGTGATGACGTGTGCTTGTTTGTTTGCATATTTGCATCTTTGTACATGGATTTCGGTGTTCAAAAGATTGATACAAATAATGTACTCATGGGGAGATGCGTACCCTTTAGATATACCTATTCTTCATGGCCTTGTATTTGCCTACATTTCTATATACCAGTCATGCCGGACAGGCATGTGTATATACATATCATGTCGTTTTCATGGGACAAGTAGCTGGGCATCGATGTATTTGTCCTGAGGTATGGGTGCTCTTAGCTTGACCACTTTGTCCAGCGGGAGTCATCCTGTGGGCGGTGTTCAGCTTGTGAATAGGACCATGACAAGCAGCTAGTTGTTTACTCATTGATGGTTCTTCACAAACCCCGTGAGTAACCTCCATCCCAGTACTCTGCGCGTTAGACTTCGGGTTGAGACCCCCGCATTGATTGGCCGTTGCAACAATGAGAGGGTCGGTCAACGTCATTCCACATAGCACAGACCTAGGTTCAGTATAGCAGGGGTGTGTCAGGTTCCGCTGCTGCTGACAGCAGCAGTGTTTGCTCGGCTCTATGATGCAGAAGATGGACAAGAACTTGTTCAGCCCTCAGTGTGGCGAGATGATGTCCCCATGATTGACTCGAGACACTTCATCTTATAGTGGTGAAGAACTGGCTGGTGGTTGGGGAGCGAGCGATTGGGAGCCAGGGGTAACCATACCCCCTTTTTAAGGAGGAGCGGAGCTACAAGGAGCGACTGAACCAAACGGTAGTACTGGCGAATTCTCATGAATGATGACTAATGATTGAGAATTCTACCAGATGAATGATTAAGTATGACATGATTATTAATGATTGATTTAAATGATTAATTATTGATGATTTATAATAATTGATCATGATTTGTTAATGATTATTGATGATTGTCAATAGTATTGATGCGTTAATGATTATTAACGGATGCTGATCATTCTGAATCTCTTCTGCTAATTGGATCAAAGCAAAGTATTTCTCAAAGATTTACTGTACCGATTAGCAATTCTTATCCATCACCACATCACAAAGTTAGAAAATAGATAATCATTATCAACCATCATTCGCCATGACGAACCACTCCTAACCCGTATAAACCATTAAGTATCACCCATCATTATCTATATATTATCAAGCATCATTCACATTGCCAACCACCATTAACCATACTAATAACCTGGTGGTACATGAAGCATTGTTAGCTATCATGCTAATCATGCTAATCATGCTAATATACTATTGGCCGCTATCAACCATTATTAACCAATCACTATCATTAACTATCAATTGCCAACCACTACTAACCATTTACTTATTGCATACAGCGACATATCATGAAGCATTATTAATCATTACATTTGCCAACCATGGCTAAGCATTTATCAATCACTATTAACCACACTATTAACCACTAAACCATTATTAACCATACTATCAACCTTGCTATTAATCATATTTAATCATACTATTGACCTTTTTCTCAAACACATGATAAATCATACTATCAATCATATTTAATCTTGCTATTTAATCATACTATTGACCTTTTTAATCATACTATTTTCTGTATATTTCATTGCATTTGTGCAGCGACTCACAGGACGTGGGCGGCAAGCTGGAAGTTGTTCTGCCTCTCGACTGAGTTTTGCACCAAGCCATAATGGTGTTTCCAGACTCGTTAAGGATGCTTGGGAATGGTAACCAATGTCTTCTCCAGGGAGAGGGTACCTCATGGGGCGGGTACCTCATGGCTAGTGCTACTGGTTAAATGACAATGGTTAGTGATACTTGTACCCAATGGCTAGCAATGGTTGATGAGAGACGGTTAAAGCCAGTTTCTGGTGCTCATAACCAACCGTAAAGACTGGTTTGAATGATCCATGATGCTTGTACCCCACAGTTGGTAGTGATTACAGATAGGTGGTGATGCTTCCTTACAATCTAGGGTTGTAAGTTTTGGATGATGATTCCTGTAACCAATGGTGAAGCATTGGAAATAATGATCTGTGATGTTGAATGATACAAATGGTCCATGGTTGATAATCGTTGGTCGTGCTGATTACCAATGATTAGTCTCGGTTAACGACGCTTGCAACCAATGGTTGATAGTTTCTCAAAACCAATGATGAATATTTGCTGATAATAGATTATAATGCTCAGTGATTGATATTTGTGAATAACCATGAACTATGGTTACTGTAATGATGCTCAGAACCAATGGTTAGTAATGGTCGACTTGATGGTTAATGATGCTTATCACCATTGGTTTCTTATATTGAATAATGGATAATAATTTTGACTAAAAATGGCAAATGATGGTATGAATAATGATTAACGAGGCTAATGACCAGAAGTTGCTGCTGGTTGATTTTTCATGTGATGGCTAGCGATGCTTAAGAATATGGGCAAATTACTCAAACCAATGTACGCTGCAGTCATTTGGCGGTTGATCAACTTGTGTTGAAACAGCCATTGGTGACAGGAACGTAGCACAGCTGTCACTTCGGGTGTTGTTTTAGAGTTCTACACTGACTTAAACTTATTAGTAGGCCCAAGTTTGGGATACACCATCCTCACGCAGTTTGGGATTCAGACGAAATTATCCTGCATATTTTCAGATGCATATGTTAAAGGTTTGTGTTCGACGGTTGTTGAGTTATAAACTGTGCACGGACGTGTCCATGCGCATTCTTTAGCACTACAAGCATGCGTGCACATGATGCACTAACATGTTGCAAATCGAGAGGTGTGTGTGTGTGTGCATATGCATATGCATGTATATATACATATATGTATATACGCAACTAGATATATACATATATATATAGTGCTTGTTGTTCAAACACTCTCACACAGTATTATCGAGTCAAAAATGTTTGTATTGTATGATGTAATACAAAGATGTGCGTGTGTATGTGCGCGTATGTTTTCAGGTGTCTATTTAGGTGTACCTCTGGTTTCCTCTTCTCTTGTGGCTGTGGGTCAAAACCCTTAGTTCCCCCATCATCAACCATTGTTTTCCCTATAGTTTTGTTGGTGAACTTATCCCCAATTATTGGTTGATGAATATTGACACATAGTGGTATATATCCCCTATAATTGTTAGTTATCATTCCCTATTATTGACCATCAACTAGCTAGTTATTAACCACATAGCCATATGTGCGCCTGTGTTTGTCGTCGTTTTCAGATGGTATTTGTTTGGTCGGTAAAAGACCGCCACTGGGAGGTTGGTAGTGCACAGACGCTCGTAGATGAATGCGCATTGTCATTCCCACAAGCTGTTTGCTCAGAGACCCGTGTGATGAATGAGTGAGTGAAATTGAAACATAATTAGTGGAATCATGCGAAAAAGATTGCTGCTGACAAGGTTCATGATGTTCAAATTGATTATCCCCACTTGTTGCAGCTGCTCTCTAGTTGCCAAGCTTAAAACCATGGGCGATCAAGATCAGTATCCATCACCGGCTCTAGCACGACATGAGGGACCTGAAGACTACTCCACTTTCAAGCTCCTGCAAGTAGGCCATGAACTCGGGTTGCTCACTCAAGTCCCTTGTCGCTTCTTGCCATCGTGCCACATTGTGCCATGTGTTCGTTCTTGGCTGCGAATCAACTCATTACAAATTTGGCATTTGTCAACTTCTATTTGCAGCCGCGAGGCCCTGATATCACGACACATGTGAGGTTGCACGGCTTTGACTTCATTCACAATTTGCTGCATATGACGGGGCAAAGGCGGCCACAGCCTTTCATGTCCTCAGATGGCCAGATTGTGGTCCTGTTTAATGGGGAAATTTATAACTGGCGACAATTGAGCCAAGAATCTGAAAGCAGAGGCCTTCCAGCCTTCACATCCGATGGTGAAGCTATTCTGCCGAGCTACCAGGTGGCGGGGGAGAGTTTTCCCTTGATGTTGGAAGGGGAGTTTGCCATTGCAGTCTTTGATTTCCAAAGCCAAAGAGCTGTATTTGCTACGGACCCCTTTGGCACGAAACCCCTTTGGTACGCCCTTCCAAGGCGAAAGAGAAGGCTCGGGATTTCATCCTACAAGAGTGGACTGACGCGGCTGGGGTTCCGAAGCCAAGACATTCACATGGTGGGACCGAATCGGATCCTCACCATTTGCTTGGAAACGTTTCGAATCACCAAGCATACAACTACTTTCGAATTTGACATGCGGCAATTCAAGAACTCCACAGACGATTTTATAAAGACGTTCAACCGGGCTGTGAAATTGCGAACCCAAGATTTGGAAGAAACGGGCCGCCCACTTTTTATTGGCCTTTCGTCGGGCTTTGACTCTGGAGCCATCCACGCTTCTTTACATCAGAACTCAGTGAGACATCACGCATTTGCCCTTCTCGGAGCAGAAACGCCTCAACTGCTTCATGACCGCGCTGTTTTTTCTAAATCGACTTCCGAGGTTTCAGTGGTCAAGATGAATGGCGCAGACTTTGAATTGGAGCAACTTTGGTTGTCGAAGCGCGCTGAACCATTCGCATACCTTGGCAGGAACCTCACAGGCCAACCCAACGTACTTGGCGACTTAGCAGTGCCTTGGTCCTTGCTTTGGAGTCTGTAGTTTTTGAGGATCTCAAAGGATCAGGGAGGTCATGGCATGTGGAGATGGTGGTTTCAGTGACCCTGTGGCTCTAGGGTCGACGGGCTGGAACTTTGTCAGCATGTCCCAGGTGTCTAAGCGCAGGTCTGTCGGCATGGGCAAGGTGTTTCTTTTCTACCTTCCAAATGTTCCCATAAAAGACTCTTGAAAGTTATATAACAGAAAGTTATATATAGTCTATAGTTGTTTAACATATTATAACATTTAGGTCTATGCTGATGATTGTTTTCATCGAAGCCTTTTTGAAAGCGTCCCCTGTTCACTGGTTGTCCAGAGCTTTGTGCCAATGCCTTCAGTGTTTCCCTTTGTGGCTGTGATCTTGCATGATTTGGCTTCACTGAAAAGGCTATCCTTTCAACCTTTATAGAAATGTTCTAGCTTACTTAGTACTTGCTTCTACCCTTTTAACCTTTGTGGCCTACCTCAACTTGCTTCTATCATCGTCTATCCTTTTTCTCATCTGTTCTCCCGAACTTGCTCAGCATGGTAGCCACCTCAGAACGCCCGAGATCCAAGGCCACTGGCCTCAGCTACATTGTGCGTCTAAGCAGGGACAGGGGAGCCTTGTGCTACCTCTCTGGCTCTGGCGCTGATGACACTCAGCTGTGGTTAGCTTGGTGGATTTGTTTCCTCTCCTCAGGATGGAACTATCTACCATTCGTTCCATAGCATTCTGTAGCATCGTTCATTTGTGTTTTGTTGTTTTCTTGTGTTTGAAAACATGCGCCGCAAGGAAATCTTGAGTGATTACGGTTTTGCCGGAGAAAAGTGGGGCTTGCAGTCATCCTTTGGCGGTCTATTTCCGGAGAACCTTTCAAGCATTTTTCCTTGGCCAGAATTCTTTCTGTCGACACAACGAGATTATTTGCACAAGGAAGAGCATGTCGCTGGAGCCCATGGGGTTGAGGCCAGGTACCCCTTTCTGGACCCACGCGTTGTGCAAGAGTACATTTGGTTGGCTCCAGATGCTTGGTCAATTGAAGTGATGTTCCTGGATGGTTCTCTTTTCCATTGGTTTTTGTTTGGTGGTGTTGTTCTAGATCATGTGTAGCGCGGTGCTGGTTCAGCATTGCTTGAAACTCCTCGCACAAGGACGTGAAGAACAGTGAGTACAAGGCCCCACTGCATGATGCCTTCACAGGCTGGGGGTACCCCTTTGAAAAGCGGCGGAAGACCCCTTTCTCCGCTGGAGATAATTTGCATTCACAAGATTCATCTTCAAGCTTGCTTTGGCGATACAATACGCATCGCAGGGCTGCCTGCGGCCTACACTCTGCACCAAACACGATCTCACTTTGTGTTGGAGCAGAAGGTGAGGAGCTTCACTGTGAGGTCAAATGCTCGGACGATCTGCCACCGAGTTCCAACACCTTGCGCTGTGGCCATCGTGGCACATGGGTTGGCAACATCGACTGTGATCGCTCAAGTGGCGCAACTGCAACGCTGTGGCCCAAGGATGGACCTCGACAGCCCACGGTGATTGACGTCAGAACAGAGTAGGTGTCGGTTCTTCAAAAGCGTTGAGCATGCTACGCTTCTTATGTTGATTCTGGGCCGGGTATGGCCGGGTTCGTAATAGGAAGCCGGGGTCATTTGATAGGTGTGGACTCCGAATGCATCCGTACGTCGGATACACAAAAACATACTATAGGTATGGTATGGTATGGTCAATTGAGTCAATTGTATATCCCTTACCATGCAGGCTAAGTTGCGTGCTAAAATTTCCCATCGTTTGCCCCTGACACATTCAGAGCCACTGGTGTCCAAATCATGAAATGATCATTGCAATGTTCCATTTTTCTTGACGCGCGAGTGCACACATAAGAGGATCAGTTCTTGGTCCTTTCTATCTATCGTAAACTTATGCTGCGCCTTGGATTGGAAGATGAAATGCGAGCACTTGGAGGGATCTCAAGAAACAAACCTGTGGATTCTGCAGATGTCTCAGATTAATTCATGCTATTGTGAACAAATGGCTTTGTGGGAATCTGAATTGTATCTTACATAAGCCTCTGGTTACCAAGGCTTTTGATGATGTAGCGGCTTGAAATATCTCGAGCATGTTCATGCAGTAGAATTAAAGATCCCCTTTTTTAACATCCGGGTAAACTAACAAGGCTCTCTGCACCCCATATTGATATTATTGACCAACTTTGTTGTCTTAGGCCATATTAAGTCTTTATTTTCATGTATCTATGTACTTATATTTATTTATATACATATTTATATTTATATTTATATATGCATGCACATGAATATCTATAAACTTGGAGCTGGCCTTTCTTAAAGATGCTTGGGAAGCCAAGGCGGCCAACAGGGAGAGCTGCACCCACGACAGCTGTCGCCAGGCCGTGTCATAGCCTGGCATTGAGCGCCCTGGACGCGGGGAGCCACCCGTCACTGTGGAGCTTTCAGGAAGACCATGCGGAGCGGCTCGGTCGCAGGGTGGTGAAGCTGGGCTGTGGCTGGTGAGGTTTAAGACCTGTTTGACCCAATAGGATCCAATAGCTATAATCTATAGCTATAATGTTAATAGCTATAATGGCTATACCTTTTTGAACCAATGGCTGGTGGTTTTTGATGTGTATAGAGTTTATTGTTAATTATCAGATGGTATTAGATGGATGTTTATGGTTATAATGTTTATAGATGGTAGATGATACACCATCAGCCTCGATCAGCGCATGATTTGTTCCCCCTGCAAAAAGGCAACCAGCTGATGGTGGCCACTAGGTTTCCCTAAGAGCAAACATGCTTTCAAGAACCAACTTGCGTGACAGTAAGCCTGCACATGGCTCCTTCCCGGAAGTGTGAGGTTGGTTTGTTTTCTGGCAAGAGAAAAGGGTCAAGGCAGAGAATCATTACCAGATCCTACGAGGAGTGGGATGCTGTTAACCTCAAAGACAATTTACATCAGCGAATCACGTCGATGAGCCGGTGCAGGCTTCTAGCCGACAAGGATGTGGGTATATCAATGACCATTTTTGGTTGGGAATGGTAGGTTAAACACTACCCTGTGTGAACAGGAAGATACTGCATTTGTGCGGAATTATACACTCATCAGGACTGCATGTTCTTCCATTCAACAACGACAATTCGACCATTTGCACTTGCAAAGATTCAATCACACAACAGGCTAATGGAAGCACACCAATTTCATGGGAGTATCAATGAAGATGCCACGCCACGCAAAAAGCTTGAGCCCCAGCGCCCAGTGGAAAAGGATGAAAAGGGTTTTGAAGCCTTTCTCATTGACTGGAGCACCTATATTTTTGAAAGAAGAAGAGTGACAAACAGCGCGTATAGATTCTCACCATTTCGGTTGGTTGAGATGGCAGAAACTCTCCCATAAGGAGCACCGGGGCAATATGTTTTGGTATGGTGGCAGAATCCGGGATGTCCAGCCCGGGGAGACCTTCCCACAACAGCCATGCAAACAGCTTGGGAAACTGGAGAATAGATGGACATGAATGCTTGCAGCACTGCTGTAGCCCGTGCAATTACGCCAGCAAATACCGTTTCTGATCCAAGCTAAGTCGGCATGCAAAACAGCTCTGGCTATCATAGCAACCAGTTCGAGGACGCAACCAAAGCATTATTTGAATTGGCACATGCTTATATTCTTCATTTTGTTTGTATTTTTTGTTGCAATACATTGACATCAAGCAAATGCGTATTTTTTGCACAACGGTTCAAACAACACCAGACTTAGACGCAAAAGATAAGTCATGGGTCTGACATAGACCAAATATTAGGCTGTGTTCAAACGAATAGTTCTTGAAGAGAGTAGCTGTCATCGTAATCTTCATCATTATCTTCTTCATCATCGTCGTCATCCTAGGGTTCTCTTTTGGATCATGCTTCATGTTTCAGTCACGTGATCGTTGTTTGACGGTTTGCCCTCGTGAAAGCGCAAACAACCAAGAACTGGACAGCCATTTGAGCAATTTGATTCACGGTTGGTAGTGGCAATGCGTTTTGCAAGTGTTTACTCTACTTGGAACCATGGCTTTGCTATGATAGCTATGCTTAATTGATGGTAAATGATTATTAATTTATGGCTCTTGGCTTGCCATAATAAACTGCCAACTTGGGTCAGTCCGCGCATTTGGGCCACACAAGCTGCACTCACCCAGCAAAAAAGACGCAGCATCATTTTGGCAGCTGGTAGGTGATGATAACTATGGCCTTGCTTTATATTGTTGGTCCCTCCGTATGACTGATGAGAAAACATGAATAAGCCGCAGATCGTTGACGAGAAATCGCTAGCTACTGGTGTGATGAGCCATCCGGGATGGTTTACAAACAACTGTGCCTGCTGCTGTCAATCATTATCAACCTATGCGAACCACCACTAGCATCAGCTATCACCAGCACGCCGTATTGAACATTTTTAGCCGCCATTAAAGAATCAGCTATGGTCATTCATAGTCACTCCTGGTTCCCACTTGCTAAACGGGATGATCATCCAAGTAATGAGGTGGTCATTGATGATGAATTCATCGCCAGTCATGCTCTCATCGGTGAAGCCTGCGGCGCCTCAGGTGGTGTCAAACCCCTCATTTGCTGATTGCCAACCAGAAAGAGCTGCCATTGCCGCGACAACCCGAGGTTACCGTGGCGGGTATGACACCTTGCGTGCCATGAGGGATCAAGTTAGCCATTTTGTAGGGACACACCAATGGGATTACTAGAGATTGTGGGAATGAACCTCCCAATAAATGGCTACTATATTATCTTGAGGTCTGAGCCATTGTGGAAACAACGACTATAGTCGACTATAGTTGTTCAATACTTTTCAGTACTATATACTGGATGGCATGGCTGGGTTTTTAAGTTTTCCACTCTGCTCGACTACGCAAATATATGAATATAATTGATTATAATTGTTTGTTTGACTTGTTTTTTGATCTGTGTTTCATACTCGTTTTTGATTGGACCCCACTGGACCGACGGACCGAACGTTTGGAGTTCATGGGCTTTTGTTAGTATCTCAGGTCTGAATTGACAAGAAAATATCCCCAGCAGTTCAATGGAAAAGACAAGTTTTTGTCACTGCGGGAGGGCCAGCAACATGGTGCGCCGTTTGTTCTTAAATGTTTGTTGAAGTTTTAGACCCAATGACACACCACTACTATCAGGCTACAGAGTCTATATCTTTTACTGTTAAGGACGTAGAAGAGCACTGGCTGATAGTTTTCTCACCAACACGACTTTTCCACGTTAAGAAATCTACCAGAAACCATTGTAGTTGACTTGATGCTTACTACCGCGGTTTTCTGTAGATTTTCCTGTGAACCCGTTCTCTACCATGGTGCCAGGCAGAGATTCAAGGAAGCTTGGCCAAGAGCAGTGCCCAAACATCGCGGCCAGATGCTGCTGCAGGTGACCCAGCAGTTTCGTGTTTTGTTGTTGCTGGCGGTTCTTGGCTATTGATTGTGTTGTTGTTTGTGTGTTTGATTGTTTGTTTTTTGTTCGTTCTTTCGTTCGTTCGTTCGTTCGTTCGTTCGTTCGTTTGTTTGTTTGTTTGTTTGTGGGTGTATATGTGTTTGTTTGTTTGTGGGTGTATGTGTGTTTGTTTGTTTGCTTGCTTGCTTGCTTGCTTGCTTGCTTGCTTGTTTATCTTGTTTGTTTGCTTGTTTGTTTATTCTGCTTGTTTGTTTGTTTGCTTGTGTTGTTTGTTTGCTTGTTTATCTTGTTTGTTTGATTTTTGGTTCAGCCTTATTGAATCTGATTGACCATTGGTTGTTGCTGCTGTTGAACATCTCCACAGTTCTTGTTGGTTCGATGACACGACTTCACTGCACCAGGCCACCGAGCTGAACAAGAATCCCTGCAGGCTGCCGAGATTCGACGCGGCCACGAGGTGAGGTCATGGGGGGCTCGCCAGGGACGAAAGCAATGGCTGGTTTCCTACAACAAGTAGCCCCAAAAAATGGTTGGTTTATTACCTATGCAAATGATTCGTAAAGGATGATTTGGGGGTACCCCTATTTTGAGAAACACGCCAACCAGAGGTTATGAAACTGATGATTACTGTACCGATGAATAATGGTTGCTGTAATTGGAAGCGGTTTCAGAAGCACCCGTCAAGAAATTGGTGCAACCAACACTTGATAATGATGAATGGCTGGATGGCACGCGCTGACAACAAAAGTTTGTTCAACCATTCCAACACCTGGTGAATACTTACACGAGTTTCATGATTGAAATGTTCGAGCCAGAGTGCTGGGTTTTGACACAGCCGGCGGCCATATGAAAATGTTAATACTGGAAATCAAAACTGCCTGACTCATATGGCCAGAACATGCCAGAACAAGCAAAAATTACGATCTCTCACCAAAACACTACCCTTTTCCGGGCTCGGAATGCTGTTAGAGGGCAGTGACTTCCAGCTCAAAATGCTAAATACTCCTGGGCTATTTGTAGGAAAAGATCTTTGGAGACCCTGTTCGTGAACTGCACAGCTGGGTCCTTGAGTCCAGACTGCCCAGGAATGGATTCGGCAGCAACGGCGTGAACCGCAGGCGAAAGACGTTGGGTTGTCTGCTGAAAGGGTATATCCATCTCCCTCGATCCATGGCGTCCCAAAACAGGTGGGTTTCCACTGTGTTCGGATTCGTGCAGGGAAAGTCTAGTTGTTTTTCCGTTTTTGCAATTTGCATCAGGGTTGGAAGACCCCAAATTGTGTAAAACCTGAGCAAGAATCGAACCCAAAATCAAAGGTTGTTGGAGGGTTTTGAAGAAGAGAAACCACCGAAGTTGATCCAACTTGCTTTCTTCCAGGCGTGCTTTGATCCTGGTATCATGGTAGCCAGGAAGCTACGCGTCTTGAGAGGAATTGAACAAAGCTCTTATTCTGCTTGCTTGTTAGCTTGTCTAATATGCGCATATATGGTGCGTACCTGGCGTTGTTGTTGTTGTTGTTGTTGTTGTTGTTGTTGTTGTTGTTGTTGTTGTTGCTATCAAGTTGCCATTAATCATGTAGGTTGGATTGCCACTCCTGATGAACTATTGGATTGTCAAACTTGTTCCGCAAACATATTGCAACATGACCAAGTACAACCATCCATAACCAACTATCAACTAGAACGAAGTGTAACTAGCCCCCAACTCTAACCAACTACGCGTGTTGATTATCCATTCTGACATCACCATGCATCACCTATGAACCGAATGCTAACAGATTTCAGCCATGCAGAGCTACACAAGACGGGGGAAGAACAGGCGCATTTGGAGGGCACCTGCTACTGCGGTTTCCAGTCCAAGGAAGCCATTTTGCCGCTTGGCTTTGTATCGTTGCTGACAGCGAGACAACAAAACCCGGGTTGCTCGGTATGGCTAGTGATGGTAGATGCTGATGAATCATGGCGAAGAATCATGAACAAGAGCTAGAAACAGTTGATACTGGCTACGGACTGGTGATTAGGGGTACTGGTGGTGTTTTATGGCTATAGGTGATATGACCCAAAAATAGTGCCCGGCTATTGTTGGAGTGGTTGGTGTAGCTGAACCTGGCAACTCTGGCTTGGCCATGTCTGGTGATTGATGGTAGGTTCTGAATTGGATAGATTGGACTACTGTCATTAATCAACAAAGGAGAGGGAACACAGGCGATGCATGATGAATGATTCCATGTGTTGAAGTTGTGAATGATAGATGTTCCTTGCCAATGCGCTCAGCAATGATTGGACTATATAACTTTTGCAAATTGCTGGACAAGTCATTTAACACCAGCTGGGTGGCTGAAAGCTGATGGATCATCAGTTAAACTGCAGCGTCATCTTTTTTACCATACTTTAATCGTCATTGTCATTCAATCACCACTAGCCGTCACCAACCTCAGACAACTGGTGCAATTGACTTTGTCGATCACTACGACCTTCAATCATTTGACTCATCCGTCATCTCGAAGAGTTGATCCGCTGCTGGGACTAGGCTGGGGACTTCCTGGACACAGCACCAGGACCGTGATCTCATATCAATGATGGGTTGACATTTTCACACGTTGAGCGGGGGTAAATTCCTATCCACCTTGTGCTATGACTTTTCAAACAGCGGAGCCTGCGAAGCCAGGCGCATGTCAGTGACAGGTGTCGTGACACGGTTCCGCACAGGCGTCCTTCCATGGAATTTGGTGTTTTTTGTTTTTTTCATGCCCACTGATATTCATGGATCGGCAGCGACATCCACATTGTTAACAACTGTTTCCCAACGAACAGCCAAGAAGCATCGGTTTCAAACTATCACTGATCAACAACCCTTCATGATAGTTTTTGATCGGCCAGCATCAATGGTCCATTTTCAATTATGGTTTGTGAAGCACCATTGTGACTTTTCAAGTATCCAGTGCTCATTGCGACATCTTAACCACCATGAGTTCTGTGAACAAGCTGGTTGCACCAGCTTTGGCCTATCATCCACGACTTCGCAACTTATGAAATGTTACCCACCAGCACGGAGATTGACGGTTTCAACAGTTGCTATCAGTTTCTTATCGCAAGTGCCCATCAAACCCACCGGCATCAACCCACCCAGCCGCCATCCGCCCCTGGCTTCATGGCTGCCGTTGTGAGGCATCACTTCCGGAAGCACCACAAGGACCTGCGCCTGGCAGATCCACCCAAGCGGCTCTTCGCAGGTGTGCAGTTGGAAACTCAGCACTGACATCATGCGAAATAGGTAGATGGGTAGATGGGTAGGTAGGTAGATGTGTAGATAGCCGGATAGGTAGCTGGATACTTTGGTGGAGATGTAGGTTAATAGATAGGGATAGCTGTGAATACATATAGTACAGTATATGTTTGTGTTTTTATGTGTACATAGTCTGCTCCTGTGCAAAGAGCCTCTCGCTGTGCGAGCCCTAGTTTTACAGTGTTTTATAGCATTCTTTCATGCTTTTTTACTATTTTTCTGAAAAATGGTCCAGGAAAAATGGTCTAATAAGTCCTCCTTGGAGCATGTTCATTTTTCTTACTGCGAAAGCCCTCCCTTTTGAGAGTATGCATCCAATAAGAAACTCCCGTAAATGCATGACATATTAAAATTTGTTTTCTGCCTGCCAGAAGCAATTGTAAGTTCCAGCAATCAGATTCTCTCTCTCTCTCTCTCTTTCTCTTCGCTACCATTTTGCAGGAAACACTGTAGGCAAACAGAAAAACTGCAGCACAGCACTGCACCACAGTACGTGCAACACAATATTTGCACCACATCACTTGCAACAGCAACACAAAATCTGCAGAACAGTGACTGCAGCAAAGGCACTGCAGAACAGCAACTGCAGCACTGCACAATGGCAACTCTTGGCAACTTTTGGGGGCGGAGGGGTAAGAAGGAGTTTGAGGGTCAACGTGTCGAGACCGTTCCCCTCATATTCCCTACTGAAATTTGATATTAGTATGTAAATCCGTAACTTGAATTTGCAATCTAAGTCAAATTTTGAAAGCAATTGCATTCTAGTTGATTTCATGAATTCAACTGAATCTCATTCACTTAATCAGCCTCATGTATTTAATCATGTGAATGTAACAACTTACTTATCAACCATTCAATTCAATTGACAATGATTAAATGTAATTCAATTTGAGTAAAAAATTGTCCAATAATTTAGAAATTCAAAGAAGGATAATCCGTTTCAATTCTTTCCAGATCCAGGCTCAAAGTTGGGAACGTCAGTTTTCTATGTGTTCTTTTATTCATTTCATTATTCCATCACGGGGGCCTTCAAAAACCTAGGGAACAGTTTTAAAAATCAATGACTTTTATTAGAGAAAAATATCGATTGTAAAGATGGAAAGATAAACAGCTCCAATGCATTTTTGTTCATTTGTTCGAGCATTTTTGCTCCTTCAACGTGGGATGAAGCCCCATCCAACGGTACGTGTGGTGATGCTTCACACGACCAACGGTAGGAGGGTGCGGTGCGACACAGATTCGTGTTGCGACTCATTGCACCAGGGGCTTGGACGTGGCTTTGAATGATAGAAACCATGGTGGTTTCTCAAGCCATCACGGGGTACCCCCCAATCATCCATTAGTAGTCATTGTCATAGTAATGAACCCAACAAACCATGGGAATAGATCATTCAAAAATATGGCAATCAACCATCAACAAAGCAGTTGATTAGACATTGAACCAGCTTGTTTTGAATGATCTATTGTAACAACAAACATTGTTTCTTGTTTAACCAGTTGTTGATCATTCACAACCATAGCTATCACAATTTTGGCATGTAGAGTTGTGAAGATTCAAAGTTATTGCATGTATTTTCTACACTCTCCACAGTGTTCGCGATTTCAGTCTTCATGAGATCATATCACTGTATCAGGTTTTCCGCACTGGAACTCCAGTGATATTCAGAAAGTACAACAAGTCATTGTGTTTGATAAAGTTCCAACATGTTTCAACCATGTCATTTGAGGTTTGCCACCATCTCTCAGCATGAAGTTTCTGAGGCCGGATGAAACTGGTTTGGTTCAAACCTTCCCTTGTCGCAGTGCGTGGGCCTTGCAAGACTTGGCGAGCTGAAGTGATTTTGGCTTGGCAGATGCGTGGTATCCACTGATATCCGAGATATGTCATCCGTTTGGTATCCTGAACCTTTAAACTCATGCATATAGTCCCGAAGAACTTCGGATACGTTCAGCACTTCAGTTGCTGCTTTTGATCATATCTTTTGGAGGTAGATGGCTATGGATCAATATTAAACAACCAACTAATGGATAAATGCACCAACAAAACTAGAAGGAAAACAATGGTTATTGATGGGGGAATGAGGGGTGCGAGGTTTTGATCCATAGCCAGATTGAAGGGAATTATGATGTGCCAGTAGCCCATTGAAAGCTCCTGTTGGCAAAGGTGCAAGCGGGAACCCGGCAACTTCTCAGCAGTTTGTTTCAGCCCTTTGACATGTTTCTTGAGGCATTGACAAGCGCGTTTTAAACATGTGTAAGTGAATTATTCAGCAGAAACTGCTGATTACCGACATGTATATATACTTGTTTCAGCTGATGATTCCAAATGATACAGCTGTTCAAAGTCTCAGGATCACTAGCAAAGTGAGTCCATTGGATGGCAATTTCACAAGGAATCCCGTCGCTGTTTGACCGTTTTGTCTTTGATTTGCCGAGTGCCCTGGCTACTCATCTATAAGCATTTCCAGGGTCATACAGGAACCTCATAATTCGAGTTGGACGCCTACAGAAGGGGTGTGCATGTGCGGGCAGATTCCAAGTGTGACCGTTTCCCAACGATGTCGCGTGAAATTTGGGATCATGTAGATTTGGAATCATATAGATTTAGAATCATATCAACTTGGAATCAGGATATCCAACCATTTGGGATCTTCCACGCAATCCCAACATATCCAGCTGCCAGGGACGACATCATCGCCAGCGCCGAGCGTGAAGACCTCAGGGCCAGCCTCACCAGCCAGAAGTCGATAGCGAGCATGATTTGAGTGGGTGGATTACAGCTATGACCTTGGCTTTTGAAGGATTTATGAATGGTTAATAGTAGGGGATAATAATCAATAATGATGGTTAAACAACTACTGGGTGGATTACAGCTATGAACTTCGCGAACCATGTGGTGGTTTCTCAAGCCATAAGGGACCCAAAAAATGGGTGGTTTATGGGTACCCCTATTTTGAGAAACCACCATAGAACCACGTAGTGGGTTTATGATATCATAGTGGGTTTATGGATCATAAGCTTAGCTTCTTTGGGATACGATTGATTTACCACACAACCACGAAAAGTTTGACTTTTAATTCTAGCACGGGATCTAAAAGCCACCAAGTCTAGTGGGAAAATGTTGGTCATGTAATCCGTTTATGGTGCCAGAAAATGTGCGCTGTTCGTCAATCATGGAATTTTTGTAGAACTGCATGGATTTATACAGACCGTTCGTCAATGTTTGTCATATAATATCATATAATCCGTTTATGAAACCATGCGTGTTGTTTCTATCAGGTCTGTTGGGCTGGTGCCTGAAGAAAGTGTCGTTCGATAGAAGGGCTCACACAACTTCGCTGAATCGTACCTTCATCCGGTTGTTTCAGCTGTTGTTGTATCATTGCATCAGGAGCTCGCATGTAACAAGTATATCACTTGGACATTGCATGGATACTACTTGCACGTTTCATACACATCGTATGCATACGATCACATGATCACATAAAATTGTTTCATACACATTGCATGCACATCCTGCCGTTCCATTGGGTCACTTGGTGGTTCCTTCATCCTGGTGATACAGTGATGTCCCAGGGGTAACCTTGTACGCTCAGGTGCTGCGAGCCACCCAGAGGTGGTGCCGGGAACTTAGCACGAGATGCCGCTGGCTGTTGAAATTTGGCGTTGGCAACTTCCTGCAGCATGTGTATCTAAATTGATATGTATATCATGTCTACCCATATATTGATGTATGTACTTGTTTTCTCACATATGTATATATATATATATATATATATATATACACCTATCCATTCGTTTATATGAGAAACATTCAAACCGCAACCTGGAAAATCGAAAATCCACGAAGAGCTTCCATTCGGAGGGGGGTGCCCATAGAAAAGTGCTTGGAAACGTTCCTGTTCATCCCGGAAAGATAAAATTTGCTACGCGCTGACAGGAAAGTGAGACATGGTCTTGTAGGAATGTGATTCGAGAATGTCGGAAGTTCAGGGCTGTGAACCAACATTGTGGTTTCCTCGGCTGTTTCCTCCAGATACTTCTACCTATTCGGCCTTGTTGCACATATCCCTGATCATAAAGAACAAAAAGAACAACATTGATTTGTTATGCTGTCCAGCAGTTCTCTACAAACAAGGGGCAACATGGTTCAACAAGTTGACGATTGTTTGGCCTGGATAGGTGCATTCCATGTCGGTAAGCACTTGAAGTGATATTATCAGTAGCTCATATTTGCGAATAGATGACGTCAGTGAATGCCATTGTTTTGCCTGCATGCTGCACAACAGAAGGTGGTGATTTTCATTGTGCTTAAGCAATATCGTTTCTCTAAAGACCTGATGAGTTGTTGATGGCGTTATTGACCTGTCACTTCTGCACTCCAGAAGTGCCACAACAGAAAAGAACCACATACATATGGTGGTTTCTCTAAATAGGGGTACCCCCAAATCATCCATTATTAACCATTTATAGTAGTAAACCATCCATTTTTTGGGTCCCCTATTCTGAGAAACCACCATATTCCTAGTATTGTTGGTCGTCTCCAACCAGTCACCTTAAGAGACTGCTCTTATTTTGGTGGTTTCTCGAAATAAGGGACCCAAAAAATGGTTGGTTTATTAATAGTAAATGACTACTAATGGATGATTTGGGGGTACCCCTATTTTGAGAAACAGCCATATTTTGTCAACATGAAATCAAGTGTTAGTCCCTTATTTAGGGGTTTCTCAAAATGGGGGACCCAAAAAATGGTTGGTTTTTTCCTGCAAATGATTAACAAAGGATGATTTAGGGGTACCCCTATTTTGAGAAACACCCATTTAGTACCTTGAGCCTTACTACATGTCAGTCTTTGGATGCTTCGAAGTACCTAGAGCAAAATGAGCAAAGACAGGACCTAGTACTGTTGCATCATGTTCTTTTACCTGGACCTGGGGGATTCACAAAATTGTAGCGGTGGTTGTTGGGGTGAATCTACGACCCGGTTTTGTAGCACAATAAGATGCTTCCTGGCCATGAAGAAACCTAACATTCACCCGCATGGCTCACTATCCTCCACCAATGGCCATTTGTTTAGCCATTGGCTAGCCATTATGAACCATTGCTCACCATCAACGAACCATGTTCATCCATTATCAAATCGTCATTGAACAGTTCTGAACACTGAATTAGCAATTGTTAAAACGTGAGCCATGATTGACTTTGAAATAGCCGGTACTAAACCATGAATGAGCCACTGACAAAACATCAATTGCCATTATTATGTCGTGAATTTGGTCACTAAAACATCAACTGCCAACATTATGCCATTAATTTTGCCAGTCTCAGACGATGGCCATAAAGAGGATGAATTGGGCCATTGTCATTCTGGCTTTGTTATGTAAAAACATGTTAAAAATACTGAATAGCCCATTCTGTCGATGTTTTTACATACTGAATGGACTACTCTCTATGAACAGGGTGGTAATAACATTATTCTTTTGGTAACAAATTCCAGAATGGTAATAAACATTGAATGATGAACATATTACCTCATATTACCATTATATAAATTAGAATGATAATAAATTCTGCCTACCATGGTAACACCACCAGCCGGGCCCCCGGTAGCACCACCAGCAGCCGGGCCGCCGTTTTTGATCTCCCAGGGTGTCTCATCACCTCACGGCCGTCACGCGCTTCTTGGACCCGTCGCCGGAAATCGTTTCTGGGCAGCGAGGATGGGAAGCGAACTCATCCGGAAGCGCAGCTGAGCATCCGCGGATATCCACAGAACTCATTGGGAAGTTTTATATGCGAACCAAGACTCGAAAAAGACCCAAGATCGTAAATGCATGTGAAAAATGACGAGACTTCTTGATAGTTACACTTTTGATATTGGATCATGGCAACAAATCCAAAAAGTTTTTGGTGAGCTCACTGGGCTTTTGATGAGTTGGCACATGACCAAGCCACTCGCCGTTTCGGCAAAGGAGTAGCTGCTCGGGGATGAACCAATTGATGTTGGTTGTTGGTCGGAAGGCCGCCAGGCTCGTCGTGTGCCCTGTTGCACCTGAGGGTGGATCAGGGTCAGGGAGAATCCATTCCCCACAGCGAGACATATCCACCCCAAGTGAAGTGAATGGTTTGATGATTGAACCGAACGGGTTGGTTTCTACTGTGTTTGATCAAGGGGCTCAAAGCATCCAATCATGGCGATTCCCGCAGCCAAGCATCTTGGCACGGCACCCTCCAGCACTTGACGGGACACGGAACTTTGGGCAGCGACTAAGGCCAAAGACATGGGGCTCAGTCCTAGCCTCAGCGTCACCAGTTGCGGTTTGTTGATGAACAACCGTCATCAGTGATTAAGACCTAATCACTAGTTTTGTTTGATGCTCAAGAACCATCACCTCACTTCATTCTAAAACCTTGTGTTTGTTTGGGAAAAGGTTTTGAAAAGATGTTGATTTGCGGTCATGATCATACCTGCTACCCTGGGATACCTGTAACCAGTCTGACCAAGCCTTAAGTGATGCACTGGAACAGCAACACTTGCTGAGGCGCGGCCACCCTCTTCACCTTTCATCACTATGATCAGGCAGCTATTGAAATCTCTGGATGTGCTGTGGATTTGATCGGTGTAAGATGGCGTGGTTGTCAAACTCGGGACACTACCCCCGGCCGGCCAAGATTTTCAATTAAGATCAAGGAAGGTGATGATGGGATTGGTACTTGGCTTAGTGTGTCAATTGGTTGCTACTGATGTTGGGCAATGGTGGTGGATTGGGTTGGGTTAATGAATGGCGATTGGGGGTTGGTAAATAGTGATTCAAGATGGTGTCTGAAAAGTTATATACCCACGTTTTGATACTTCGTACTGGCTCATCCCTATGACTGGAATGTTACCCTGAGTTCGATGGCTTGAAAAGTGCACCCAAACATCGCGGCATACGACATGTTCTGTGGAAAAACTCGTGGTTTCACACGCCATGAAGGGTCTAAAAGCCTGCTTGGAGAAACGACTGATTGCTTAGTATATATGACTCTTGGAATGTATGATATGAATTCAGCCAAACCTATTGTCATTGCAGAAATCCTTCTCTCAGTGCCACTGAGACTGTGTGTGTGTGCTTTATTCAGTCCAACTGTCGCCTTGTCTCAATAGCGAGTGCTGCAGACTAAGAATGTTTCCTGTCTGAAACCCAAGTAAAACCCAAATTGTTCTTTACTCGTGACCTTTTTGCTACCTCTCATTTCAACGGACAAATCTAATAGCATTGAAATGGCATTTATAAACCCTATTAATCAATAAAGGATCCATTGCTTCCCTGACTTTTCCCTTGAAATCCTCCCTGTCATCCCAGATCAGCGGTCGTGCGTTGCCTCATCTACGGCATGTGGCCAACTTTCTCGTGCCTCGGTGCTGTTGGGACTGGGCCTGGTGATGTTGGGACATGTTGGGACATGTTGGGACCACTGATGGTCAAGATCATCTTAAATATGGCTAATGATTGGATGATTGGCATCAAGATCTACTGATGATCATGCCAAACATGGTGGTTCACAATTCATAACCGCCAATGATTGGATGATTGGCAAATGAGGACAGTTCGTGCGAGTTTTTTGATGTTGGAACTTGCTTCACAAGTCTGTTCCGGGGAACCCCTGAGCGCCGATGGCACTCAGGTGGAAGGTGCCCAGTGCATCCACTCAGTGAAGGGCGACCAGCTGGCACAGGTGGCCCAGATGGCGAGCCTCGGAGCGAGCTGCTGGAAGCCCCTCCTCCAAGGTTGATGATGGGCACATGGTTGGGAAATGGTTGGTAAATGGTTCGAAAATAGTTGGCACATGGTTGGCCAAGAGTTGGTTCATGCTTGGCACATGCTTAACTGTTGATGGTGGGTGGCTTTCCATGGATCAGCGAACATAGGCTTCTCCACCAGCGAAACTTATGCTTTGGGGAGACATCCTTTGGCTGCGCTCGAATCAGCTTGAATCGTGATGCCGGTTGGATACTGACATTTTTTGGTACCTCCATGGCTACGGATTTATGGGGAGTTGGATTCCCTGTCAATGAAGAAACGCAGGTGGAAAGTAGTTTGTCGCACGATCTGCGTGTGATCAGAAATTTCGGAAGCAATCTCAAAGTGCCAATGATCAATGTAGTCCACCTGGTTTCAGAGTGTGTTCGGATGCAATCGGTCGAGTTCTCGAACCTCGATCACATGCTTCACACGCCCGAAGACTTGCGATCGCACCGATGTCATGGATCCTGTTTGTTAGCTCAGCATCAAATGCGGAGACAAATTGAAGACGGCGGTTGACAACAGGGGATAAGAACGAACACAGAACCGAGATCCTGCTGAGGATCGGTCCGTGCTTGATTTGGTGTATATAGTCGATTGATCAGCTCCCAGAGCACGACTTGGTTTTTCCAGAGGATGAAGGGTCAGGTTCGTGGTCACCACATGGTAAACTGGCCCGCGCTATCAACATAGGAAAACAAGTTGGGTGCCACACCGGCTCGCCATTGCGGCAGTTTCAGAGAGACTTGATCTCCACAGATATACTAACAATAGTGGATAGAACGACTATGAACGACTAATATCA
This sequence comes from Symbiodinium kawagutii, assembly GCA_009767595.1. Lineage (NCBI taxonomy): Eukaryota > Dinophyceae > Suessiales > Symbiodiniaceae > Symbiodinium > Symbiodinium kawagutii. Next base: position 146,279 of record VSDK01022204.1, on the reverse strand, counting down.
ACTATGGTTTCCAAGGGCTTTGCTGTAATTCCTGATTGGGTTGTTTCGCTTGGTGCATTTATGTTGTTTTTGAATCTGTCTTACTTAACAAGATGGAGATCCACCACAGACATATAATATAGGCATACACACTGGGCAGATCTTAGGGGTTCAGTCATCCCATGTGTCCCATGTGATAGGGTACATGTTGCTTGGTTGACTGCGAGTCCGCGTCGAGGATCAAGATGACCGTGTTGGAGTTCATGGTGAACTGCTGGATTCGTCACTGCCCCAACAGCAGTAGTCGTGGCGATGAGTCAGTGGTGACACACGTGGCAACATCAAAGATGCGAAGGTACAGAAACACATTCACGTACGCAGTTGCACATTCATGGACACGTTCTTGTACATGCGTGATCATGCATATAAGATCATTACATAACATATATGTGTAGATGTGTGCATATACTCTTCATACCCATGATTCTTGCTGCCTCGCTTATCATTGGGATTGTAAGAGTGACAATGCCATGGGACCACCTGCTGTCGTCCAGCCTGTTGGCGTCACAGAGGTCCTCGTAAAGCCAACTCAGCACCCTGTACGATACAAGAATTGTGGGAGGCCGCTGCGGATGTTTGGTCAGCCAAGGGTGCCACAAAGGATCAAGAGGCATCATGAGGCTATACGTCAATACAAAACATCGCGACATATCGTGACCAACATTGTGCACATAAACATCCTAACGATGGCTACGACTCTCTGCGATTTTTGTATATTTTTGTGGGGTTCGCTATGGTTGGCCATGGCCTCCCAACAATGCCATGACTTGTCCTGCTATATGTTTACAGTCGAAGTCAGTCGAGTGGTAAGATAATTGTCAAGACAGGCAGTTGAAGCAAGAATTGCTGAA
>VSDK01022204.1:124429-145379 GCA_009767595.1 Symbiodinium kawagutii | reverse complement strand
TGAACCGAAAGACAGAACAACCAACAGTAATGTGGGAGTTGTTGGTACCCTCAAATTGAAATAGTAATGCCTACCCAAGTACATTCATGAATATATTCATGCAAATATGGACTTACACATTGATATAGGAATCCACATGGCGAGAGGGAGAGATGCATTGATACCCATGCATTTCTTGTTTATACAAGTTCATGTAATGCATGTTTTTTGCATATAAATTCACACATGTATACACATGTTTACAGATGTATACATGCTCTCTATGCGTGCATTGCTGAAGGTGTACTACTTGTAGATACCTTCCGCAACGCAGCAGGCCCACCCCAACGCGCAGGCATTGAAGGCTCGTGGAGGAGATGTGGCCACGGCATTTCTCTATGTCACTTGGATGATCAGTTGACCATGCTCTGTTCTTTTTCGAGGCATAACTTCTCGATGCATGACAAGCACCTGGGGTTGTCCATCAACTGATTGTTTTTTTTCCCTGGAGTCACTGTTTCGTACGTTGCTGGTTTCGTGTTTCGTCTTCCCATCACTAGGATGATGATCCAGGATGAATCCGACCATGCCATGGGTCTCGTGCGCTCCGGCCATTGACATGTTTTAAGTCTTGGCACAACTTCACCCCCTGAAGATGGGCGCTCAGCATAGCGGAAAAAACAGGTCATGGGGTTAGGCGGGCACACAGGAACCATCGGAGGATGAACTTCTTAAATGGTTGAAGATGATCCTCATCCTACAGAATAAAAAAGCTTAAACCCTACTATTAAATATTTTTTGGGGTGGTTATAACCCCGATTACTGCTTACAATGGTTGTAACCCCTATTCACTAGTGTTAACATTAAGCCTATTAACTAATAGTTATAACCATTAACACTAGTGTTAACCCTATTCAATGGTTATGATTAACCTTATTAACCTGATCATACTGGTTATATTATCCCTATTTACTGTTTATAACAATCAATGATGGTCATTCATTCTCATCATATAACCATCATATGGCTGTTTCTCAAGCCATAGGGGTACCCCCAAATCATCCATTATCAACTACTTATAGTAATAAACCAGCCATGTTTGGGGCACCCTATTTTGAGAAACCACCATATAACCCCATTATAATGGTTAGGTTAACCCTATCAAGTAACGGTGAACTTCACCCCCGCCCAGGTGGCCTTACAGCAGGCGGAGCGGTCTGCCAGCCGATTTGGGGCGGCACCTGGTCACTGGTCACCAGGTGTAACCAGATGGTAGCCATAGATGCGAGGTCATGTCATAGGAACTCACCCAGATCTGAAGATCTGCATGAATGATTTGTGAATTGGAATGACTCATGCAGATATCACCCACTCAAGTTAGCAGAAATACATCAGGAGTCAGTTGTGGTGCATGGTTGCTTGGCCTGGATGCCCCGACAGGCAAACCGAGATTCCTTGGCAACACTTCGAAAACAGCTGCGACATCGAAACTCGGTACCAAGTCTAGGTGATCGAGGTACGGTTCTCGGGATTGAAAAACGCGTAGAAAAGGTCACAAAAGGCAGATTTCCAGGCACTACATGGTCTTTGATGTCTTTTGGACCCTGTTTGCTGTCTTGGCTATAGACGTTTTTCAGCTTACACGCATACGCGAAATCTGGTCGTACCATTTGATGAGCAAGAGCAAACCACAATACTGACGTATCATAAAATACAGTACGTGCTGATCATGATATTAACTTATGACGCCCATAATTCGGTGCATACATTCATGAGATGCACATAACGGAGCACCGCCAGCGGTTTTTTCAGGTGTAGCTTCTTCCTCCAGAGTGATTTGCTGACGACCCTAGAGATGGTTACTGTTGAAGTTCAGATTCAACTCCCAGCATCTCCAGGAAATGTGTTGCCCTTTTGTGAATCTTCGCGATGTGGAAACCTTGAGAACCAGGAAAATTTGAGTGGCTTTGCCAAGTGCAGTCAGGCTGCCTGGCTTTTGGCAAGATAGATTGTCTACGGATACTTGATTCTTCAAAACCTAGTGACCTGGTAGTCATGACTGACACTTCAGAACACTGAGGTTGATCACCGAGAATCATCAACAATGCCTTCATATACAACAACAGTCAGTGATCTTAGTGACCATTAGTAACCCGAAGAAGTTCATCGTTCACCAATCCATGATCGATGGAGGGCTGTCACCATTGACCTAGACTTGTGTTCCATTCCTAGATCTTCCAGCTACGCACGGACGTGCAGCTGGGGTGCTGGGATATAGCCATGATTTGGCTTCGGCAAGCCAGGGTTATAACTGGGATGCAAGGCATGGTTATAAGCCATATGTAGCCATGTAAGGTAGCTGAACCAACCCCTATGACCACCCTTGGTTGCGCCAGTTATCCACCGATCCAAGTAGCGACGCACAGGAAATGCAAGCCTGTGGGCCTCCTACCACGAGCTGCTACCTGCCCTGCACGGGGAGAGCTTGGATAAGTTGGCCAGCAACCTTCGTGGTCGAGCTGATATCCAATCCCTTCAGGACGCTGGTTCACAGCCAGGTGGTTGGGGCTGATATGCAGCAATGTTGAGGGAAAGATTCGTGAAGTACGTTTGTATGTTTGAATATGTGTGTTCCTACATATATGCACTTATGCATATATACATAATATAAATGTATTTACATAGAAGTATTTGTGTTACATATTTAGATGTATAGGATATATGTATATAGGATATAGGATATATATATATATTTATATTTATATTTATATTTATATTTATATTTATATTTAACTATGATTCATGAATGGTTCAGTAGTGTCTAACCATGATATATATATATATTCATATATATATGATATTTATATATATATATAATTTTATATTCATTTTTATTTTATATATATATATATGATATATATATATATATTTATATTTTTATATTTTTATATATATTTTATATTTATATATATATATATATGTATTAATTTTATATATATATATATATTTATTTATATGCGTGCGTATACATGTACATGCATTGATTGACTGTATTTATTACGCGCAATTCTTTTTGCCCAGGCACCAATGATCGTAGTTTGTAGTTTCTGGGCAGGGGAAGGGAATTTGCCAGATAATTACTGTATATTTTACATACTTCAATGATTTATTCATGCAATGTACGCAAACTTAATACTTACGATGATGGCTCAGTGCTTTGCACTTGGATTCAATTTAGTTTGGAAACGCAAACCCACAGATGCAGTGCGCAAATCCTCCGCTCGCTGGAATGGTTTTTCAACGAGGTTGCAGGGGATGCAGATTGATCATGAACCAAGCGGGGGACACAAACAAGAATTGCTGATGGTTAATGACAATTCTCAATCACGATCAACAGGGATCATTAGCATGTTTGATGGCCAATCATCCTTGTAATGAGCAAGCAATCGGTTTACTCACAAATTGCAATCCCTTCAGCCAAGCCCCAGCCCCCGTCTAAGCCAGGAAATTTCAGGAGACAGAAGGAGGAAGGGTTATCAGCCATTCTGGCTGGTGGTTTTAAACATGTTTTTCCTATGAACAAAAATGGTTAGTTATTGTTTGAAATCTGAAGTTAATTGCAGGGTTGAAAGTAATGATTGACAAATGGTTGGTTGACAAGCATATTTTGCATGGGGGTTGAAGCTAGCAACCAGCATTGTTGTTGATGATTATCCACTAGTTGTTCACCATTATCCTTCTGCTTCTAGCAGCACGGCATCAGGACATGGTGCGAGAAAGAGGCGGGCAGCTCCCAAGATGATCGAATTGCCATTTGAAGTTGGTTTTCTGGTGTGGAACGCCTATCATTTTGTAACAAGGAGCAGCTTTTCTCAACTAGATGACTGCTGGCAATTTCATCCATGGTTCCTGGGTTGGATCCAACATGTAATTGGACTACAAGGAATCAGTTGTAGCTGTAAGCCGAACCCGGTTAGGGGTTTTACACATGTCTTATTCTCCCTAGTATTACCAAGTGGTTGGCTGGTTGACAAGCAATTTTTCCATGGGGGCTGAAACCACCAACCAGACATTATTGTTCGGACTTGTTTGCTGATTTTCTGGTGGATGTTTGTGATCTATTCCGATTTTTTGGCGCTGCTGCTTCGTTCAGAAAGACTCCAGCCAAGTCGGTGCACTCTGAAGGCAGATGTCAGTTTCAGTAAATGTTGCTTGAGGCACTAAGACCCAAGAGTGGTGCATTGCTACCAGTGATTCAGCATTCCAGGCACTTTGAGAAAATTTTGTCATTGGTATTCATTGGTGATTTCTGAGAACAGTGTTAAGATAGTGTGATTCATCTACAACCACGTACACCTAGTCATCGTTGTAGTTGCGACAACCGCAAGTCAGGTCATGAACACTGGAGATTGTTTGTCGTCACCTCTCCCACTGATCATTGAGCCGTCCTGTTGGCAATATTCACTATTGTTGACCATGATTGAGCAACATTACCGATCACGAACCATAGGTGGCCATTATCAACCAGAAATATCGACAAGCTAAGCATCCATTTGTCTTCAGCCAACCATACTGAAACCACCAAATCAACCATGAATCGCAGGAACAGGTGAATCATTGGTCCCTAAAAATCCACATCAATCAACCATTGGTTCACTTCCAAGCAGCTGGATCTCCAGCCCGGGCGGCTCCCCGTTATGGCTCCCCGCAACGGGACCCGGCTCCCCGGCTCCAGGCGGCCGCTGCCGTCGCGCCTCGTTGTGTCGGGTGCTGTCGGAGCTGCCGCGCAAGGCCGCCGTGGCGCGGCTGCGAGCGCAGCAGTGCTGCGAGCAGCGAAACGCTGCGGTGGCGGCAGAGAAGGAGGTGACGCAGGGCGCTGGTGGGGTGGGAGTTGGGGGTGGGATTGGTTAGATTGGTTGGATTGGTTAGTTGAGGTGGGGTTGGTTGGTGGTATGTTGAGATGTGAATGAACTGTTGAATCGGTGGCAAACACGGCATGGTAGTTGAATTGAGACTGGGAGAGAGAGGGCACAGATGAGCTGCTCAGCAGAATTGCTACAGGAGAGAATTTCTTGGGTACGCTGGTGCATCTGGAAACACGAGTGCAAACAGTCTATTGGCCAATGCTTCACGAAACATCAACAAATATCGAGCAACTAAAGCTCAAATGACTGTGTGGACATTTGGTGGTCGACAAAGCTGAGGTGGTTTGCTGGTTGATAGAACGGTGAGTTGGAATCTCTGGGGTTTAACTATCCTTTGATATGAGCGATTTGGTTGACCAATCCATTTTTTGTTGGATGGTTGTTTGTAGGCTGGCCCTTTGTTGGTTGAGATTACTAGTAGTACAGGCTGAGGGTCGCTTGACGAGTCCATGTTTGTTGGTGCGCAGCTCATGGCTGACCGACCTGCACCCTCGTCGTACCAAGGGTACGAAATGGGCGGTCACTGGACCCTTGTCAAAGCGGGTTTGTGGCAAGAGTATTCATCTTCACCATCTATCAATTTCAATGGTTGGTCACCTTTGATGTGATCAACCATTTGTTGATCAACAATTCGTTTCCAACCAGCCACATAGATGGTAAGATGGTTCTAAACCAGGGCCACCCCTAAAGCAGTGAATTGTGGTCTCATATCAACCCGCGAAACAAAAAGTACTAACCAAGTCCGCTCTTCAACAACCAGAATGGAACATGTACTCGGCAAATCTCGGCAAGACAATGCAATACAAAGGTGTACAAAGATGCTATACAAGTAGAAATGTGCATGTACGTGTATACATACTGTGCAGATATCTATATATTCAGCGTTGGTGGTTGGCTGCGCATCAACCAGCACACAGCAGCTCTTCTTTTTGGGCTCAGGCCAACAAAGCCTGGACGACCTCAATGCGAAACCTCAAGAGAGCGTTGATGTGCAACGATCTCTCCACCCAACTGGACGAAAGTCACTAGTTGGAAGGGGGGAGGGTATGCTGTGGTACGTGGAGGGTGTAACAACAAAGGTAGGCCAGTACCAACAAGAACAAGGCCATACCGCTATACCCACAGTTTGGGAAATCAGTTTGCCTCCTCTTGCGTAGGAATGTGATGATCTACTGGCACATAGCTGAAGCTGACAGACGTTTTGGAGAGAAATCAGGCAGATCACGATCAAAGGTGTTTAGTTGAATTGGCATTCTGCATCGTACTTTCCTTGGATATCATGATAGCATTCCTAGCCCAGACCTTTTAGACCTTTCTCTTGGTCACTATATCACCCAGGCAAGGCCACAAAGAAGTTTGCAGCATTGGCGAAGAGCAAGAAGGACCTACTTAATGCAACGAAGCATGGGCGCTTGATCTAGTTTATCTTGTACCGTAATCATCTCACAGAGGTGTTTTTAGCTGCTTTCCTTTCAGTTTTTTGTCGATTTGCCTGGACGCGGACTGGGCACGCAACCATTCTTGATTTCAAAGACCTTTGGTTCATCTAGTGACATGTTAGCACTAGGAACAGCAGTTTAAGTGTGAGAAATTGAAGCTTGTTCACAGAAACATTCGCAACTTGGAGGAGGAAGCCAAACGACTGGGGGAGGAAGCAGAGACTGCAGAGCAGGAGCGACAAGGGAAGCTGGGGATGGTGCACAACATGGATGACTTGGTAGTGACCCCTATAGCTGGATGGTGGTTTTTGACATTTTCATTGTCCCTAGTAGTTGTTAACAAATGGTTGGTTGAATTGGTTGGCTAATATTTTTCATAGGGGTTGAAACCACCAACGGGGTAGTTCATAACCACTATCAGCATGGTTCATTGCCAGTTCCTGACTGGGGATGCACATCCAAGACCCCCACATGGATAGCTATGTGTTGATGTCGCTACGTTGCAGCCTCGCGTGCAGAAGTTTCTTTTGCGAGGGCCAGCTCTTGAAAAAGAACTTGCTGTTCGATTAATCATCAGAGTCAGAATCCCAAATGTTCTCCAGACTAGCTACATGGCTAGAAACTAACGGATATATGATATATCCACCCAAATCAACGCCGCTTTTTGCAGGTGGTATTTTATTCGTATGGCCCTCCATTTGGGCCTGTGGTCGGGTGGTTACGTGTGCTTCGCAGGAGGCAGAGATGGAACAGAGCATGAAGGGGTTTGGATCTCAAGCAGTGTCATCACGAATGACTTGTGAGGCGATTGGAATGATATGCAACCCGAAACCCATCATTTCCCTGGTTTACTTGCTGAAAATGAACATGCCGGGTTCGGAGCTGATCCCCCAGAAAATGTTCCCATTTTTTCTCATGAGTGTGCTGGTAAGGTTTCAGCGGTGGATAGCGCGTGTATGTTCAAGGAAAAGCCAGCTTGGATCAAAGCTACACATTCTGACACCTGGCTCCTGCTAGCCAGCTTTCCACCAATTCCTGAAGGAGAGAGCTGAAAAGGGAAAGGAGGTGAAAGGAACAAGGCATAAGTGAGTCATATTGATTTGTTGGGTCATTCTTCGAACCATTCCGGGCACTTGATCATAAGTTGATGACTCAGGGTTGTCAAATACGTTTTCACTATTCAGTCAGATCAGGAAAAGAATTTTCATCAACATATTTGGTGGCAGTAGTTCCTGCTGAGATCCTAAATCACCTTGTGAGTACGGCGATATGATCCAATCATCAAGTGGTGGTTACTTATTTTTTGATAACTTGGCAAACACGTGCGATCAAGCTGTTTTATCCACAACCCACACTTGATTTGGTTTGAGAATGTGTTTAAACCAGTTTCACATCAAGTAAAGTCTCAGCAGAAGGATTATCAACACATGGCGGTTCCTCAAAATAAGGGAACCCCCAAACTAATCCAATTATTAGTCATTTATAGTAAATATGTCATTGGAGAGCCAAAGGTGAAATCTTCTCCCTATCAGCTGGTGGAAGAGAGCTTTGCCATGCTGAGGCCAGCGGATCGTCTTGCCCAGGACACCCTGTTCCTTTGATGTTTTGTCCTCCTTACACAATTACTTGGAAATTAGATTTCACTCATCACTTTGAGGCAGCTCTTATCACAGGCTGAAGGCTGACAGGAAGAGACGCCCAAGAGAAAAGCAGATTGGAAAAAAACTGAATGTGTGGTGAGTACCCTTTATCCGAGACAGCTGAAGTGTTTCCACGCAGGACTGGTCGCGGGACCATGCGATCCTCCAATCAGATGATGCCGAGGAAGCTTGGAAAGAGGCCAGGTTGCGTCAACAGTAGCCATGATGAAACCATTCGTAGCCATTATGAGTCACCGTTACTAGCCATTAGTAGCCATTAGTAGCCATTAGTTACCATGATGAAACCATTAGTAACCATCATGAAACACCATTCGTAGCCATTATGCAACCTTGCAACTAATGCCCTGGCCGAAGTGGAGGAGAGTTCTTGCTTGACCCAACCTCCCGTGAGATGCCAGGAGAAATGATCACGGGAAGATTGGTGAAATCACTCATGGCAGGAATGAGCCCGCCCATAGAAAGAAAGGTGGCTTATGATTGGTTTCAATTTAGGTACTGCCCTTGTGTGTTGATGGTGTTTGCGCGGGGTATCAACTCATACCAAAATGGTGATGTGTTCCCAGATCTGAACCACGCAGTGCCGCGAGATCTTTGACCGACCAGAATACTTCTTGTAGAGATTCATAGCTTGAATCCCTGCTGTTGATGGCAGGCCCCTTGGGAAAGGCCGGATTTTTTGGTGCAACCAAGAAGGTCCCTGCTGGTGCCGCTACCCAGCTTCGACGCTCCCCATGATAGCACCTTGGCCCCTGGTCACGGCACCGCTGCACAGGTCATTTCCACCACCGTCTCTCCAGCACTCTGGGAGTGACCTGGCGTAGCTCTTGGTAAACATCACCAGGGGAAAAGGTCTGTGACAGGCTGGGGCTCCGTGTTCACCCCATCCAACACAGGAGGGGCGATGCTGGTAAGGGGCTTCAGATCGTCCATGACCTGAAAAATTATCTTCCAGACACGTGTTGACCATAGAGCCATAGCAATTATTCGCTGCCAATCATGGCCAACTGTGAACTATCGTTTTCAATCTATTATCAAGCCGTTATCAAAACAATTATCATCCATTGTCAAAACTATTCTCAACCATGATCCAAACTATCATGAATCATGATCAAACTATCATGAATCATGAACCATGATCAACCATACAAGTATCAATCACCAGTCGCCTTGCCCAGCGACCTTTAAGCACCAGCGCATCGGGCCGCCGTGGTGGTCGCTATGGATCCAAGGTATGGCTATCCCAAGGCCTTGACCTTCTCCTTTGAGGCGCGGGTCACACGTGGAGACGTCACGGGCCGTCGTTCATCATGGCTCGCCAGGAGTGAAACCTTGCGGCGAGTAGTGGCCGATAGTGCCTAGTAGTGGTTTGTATTGGTTAATGATGGTGAAGGTATGGTTGATGATGGTTAGTGTTGATGATGATTAGTGTTGATTCGTTGGGAATAATCAGCATCACTGGCCAACATGCAACGATGGTGGAAATGGAACAATATCAGCCAACCAGAAAATTGGGAGATGAACATGGCAACAAGGACTGTCATGTTAATTTGTGATGGATGTTAACCCAAAGGGTATTGGTCGCCATGATTGGCTTGACATGCAAGTGTTCATTTACTTTCTGTTGTGCTTTGTAGTCGGCAACGATTTGGTCCTGGCAACCACATTCAATTGATACACATACCTGTAGAATGTTGCTTGAAACCGCTCACCAAAATACCCACAATTTCAACTCTTAAACAAACTATGTAAAAGAAAGCTTCGTAAAATTAGGTGGAACAAAAGCTAAAAAATGAGTTGTCACCAAATTTTGTGGGATTTTTCAACCATTTTTCTGGTGAAAAAACCACTTTTGGTCCGTTGGTGGATTTTTCACCGCATGAAAACTGCCCCACCGTGCCGAAATCGGCCCGCGAGCATTTCGGCGGCAGGTCCCTCAGCTGGGTCAATGGCACGCGATTGCCACGGCAGAGGCGGGCCTTGGCAAAGTTCGGACGCCAAGGGGTAGAAGCCATGGTGAATGAGGGTTAGTAATGGCTAATAGGGGTGAAGATACTGGTTGATGATGGTGAATGAGGGTTGATAATGGGTAGTAGGGATGAATAGTGGGTTGATCATGAGGTTCATAATGGTTTATATATAAGGGTTAAAACTGGTTGAGAAGGGTTGATAATGGGTAGTAGGGGTTGATAGTGGTTGATAATGGTTGGTAATGGAGGTTGATAGTGGTTGATATTGGTTAAGGGGGGTGATAGTGGTTAGTGATGGTTTAGAATGGTTAAAGGATGATGGTAAGTCTTAGTTGATAACGGTTCATAATGGTTATGTAATAAGATCAGTCCGTGCCAACGGTTACACTTCAATCGTTCATGGTTATATAATATGTTCATAATGGTTCATAGTGGTTACAGAATAATGGTTTGTCGGTTTGTCATGGTAAATCATGGTTGGTACTGGTCAACCGCAGTCAATGATAATCGATCATGGTTGGTATTGATTGACAACTACGGTTGATCATGAGATTATTGGTAAGAATGATGTATGTCGGTATAGTCACCGTATAGTAGTGGCTATAATGGCACAAGGATCCATCCTGGTCAATGGTGCCTGATCGATAGCGATAAATTGAGGCTGATAATGGGTAACTAAGGATGATTATATAGTGGTAGTAACACCGATTTCACATGGTTGATACCAGAATGATATGCAATTGTGATGGTCGATGGGTTTTTTTAGGGGCTGTTAAGAACCAGCGTGCGTGCATTATTGCAGGTCCCCCGCGAACGGCAATTCCGCGAACAGCGCCTGACGTGGCCGGGAGTGAACTTGCACTACTCAGTTGTACTACACTGTCCTGAGTTTCGAAACGGTGTGGCTCATCTCAAAGTATCTCTTCAAGGATTGGTTGATTGTTTGGTTAAAGCACTTATCAGCCACTAACTGTGGTTGATGAAGGGCTTCTCAATGGTTGACGGCTTGCTGGCTTCAAGATCATGGTTGTTTCCCACCATACATTTTTTGGGATGGTGACTTCTAATTGACGAGCATGTTTTTGAGACGGGAGAACTAATCATCAACCAGGATGTGTTCTCTTCAAAGATGACATGTATGCACTTCTATTTGGCGAAGGAACACTGGCTCGGTTAAGACAAGAGTTGAGAAGGTCGGTTCCACTCCGGTGTCCCAAAACGCCTGGGATTTGCCAGTTTCCCTTGCTCGACAGGTAGTTTACTGACGTTTGATTTCCCAGACCCAAAACTTGCCAATGTCCAAGAGGTATCCAGTAACATAGCAATGGCATTTTGCTCCTTCCACTGGTAAAGAATCAGATATGAAGATAGTTTCTTCACCAGTGAGCAGAGTCATAAGGCAAAATCTTAACCCCTAACATCCCTTAACCACACACTCTTTACCAATCAATGAACTCTTAACCAACGGAGTAGATCATCTCATATCCTAGTATATGATATGATATATGATAAGATATGTTTACCTAGCTCCAGTACATGATGCAAATATATGATATCCTAGTGTGTGATATGATGTTTTTAACTAACTCCAGTGTATGATACAAAATCAATCGCTGTTGACGGTGATCAGTAAGCCATGACTGATGCTTGCCAGGCGCCAGAAGTCCCCATGGAGGAAGTCAAGTCGAAGGAGTGAAGCGCCAGCTAATCGCCGGTGAGCAGCGAACCGATCAACAACGAGCAAACGTTGGGATGATGTGTGCATCTATCTGTATACAAATACATATATATCATATGTATGTATGTATGTATATATACATGCTTCTATTTAGATATGCACATGTCTTTGTATTACTCAAATAATTTTGGAAAATATAATACCGGCAGTACCACACTGCACTTACATTGATATTCAGATATGTAAATGTCTTGGTACTAATATGCATACAATACCAGTAGTACCGCACAAGGCGGTGGTGGAAGTTGCCAGAATGGATAGCCCATAAGAAGAGAGGGCTGGCAGAGATGAGGTGATTGTGTTCATGATGATCATGCTGATGGTAATGATGATTTTACGATTTTGAGTTGCAAGCGTGCTTCTCGACACAGGGGCGTGCACTTTTTGACCGTGTTGACTGCAAAAAACATCGCGAGATGACACCGTCAGGTTTTTACAATTTTGACTTGCAAAATGGCTTCTTGCTACACAAGCAGGGACTTTGTCCAGGTTTGATCTTCCAAAAGTCCCTCGAGATCGTCTTCTTTGGAAAATTTTGACTTGCCAATGTGCTTCTTGTCACTTGTCCTTTCCACTCTACCAACCAACCTTTGCCCCCGCCAGCTTTACGGAGCCTACTTTTCCACGATTCCGAAGCACAAAACTATGTAAGAACATGTCATTGTACGCGAATCCTGTCAATCATGCACACACATGTTTGATCTATGTCATTTGTTATTACAGGCCACCTGCTGCAACTTCCCATGAGGGAGGTTTGACTTCCAAACTTCCTTCAAGAATTTGATAGAATGGAATACAATATGACTATGATGTTCAATACAATAACAACCAACCATCTGGGGGAAAAACCAATAGTTTATTAGCCGTAGGAACAATATTCATGGCTACGGCGTAGCAATATTTGCAGGATTTGGCAGAGCTTAGCCAAGCACAAAGAGGATGTAAGTGACCAACAACAATAGGGACATACATGAAATCATCATTGCGTGTGATCAAATATTGTGGCTATCAAAAGTATCCACATCATGATTTTCATATCAAAGCATGATATTGGTAGCTAATCCCTATCTTTGTTTGTTGTTGTAATCATTGATGCCATGCATCCAAACAATTATGGCTATCGATGCTATCAAAAGGGCATGCTCATCCACCTAGTGATGACTCGGTGAATGAATCGTCTCGGGGAATCAAGATGGCAGGCACTGATTCAAGGTAACTCCTCAACGTTGATAACTGGCAAAGAAATTCATGTTGGCGAATTTCATGGTTGAAACTTATTGAGAACACTCCCTCCCATCAGATTGATTCGGAAGCTCTTATTGCTTACAGTTGTACTTTCTCTCTTCTTTCAGGTATGGATTTGATCAGGTCGAAGCCACAATGGTACAGTTTTGTGCGAATTGAATGACCTGACCCAGAATGTGGCCACCTCAAGAGCAGGCCATCACAATTGGTAGTGGTTGGTTTGAAGAAGAAGACGAAGAAGATGATGATGATGATGATGATGATGATGATGATGATGATGATGATGGTGGGGATAACACCATGTAATGAACGATCATGACCATATCATGATAATCATGACATAATGATCCTGATATCATCAAAATCATCATGACAAAGGAATGAGCTATAGTAAGTAAGATAAAGTAATGAACTATACATTCATATATAGTCATCATGATAGTCGTAGTGTTATAGTGATTATTGTAAAGTAATGGACTATAGAATTGTAGTGAAACACATAGTCATGATACACCATGATCATTCTCATCGTTTCCAGCCTCGTGAATCGTAGGAGTCGTTGCCATGATCGCATCTTCACCAGGAGCTCAGCCAGTTTGATGTGAACTTCTTCAGCGAGCTGCCTGTCCCGGTGCAACCGGTGCTGAGAGTCAGGGGGCCCGTCTGGAGGGATGTGGTGTCACTAGGCTCAGTGCAAGGCTAGTTCGGTGACCTTGGGGAAGTCTAGTTCCAGTTGCAACGAAAGATCTTGGTTCTACCAAGAAAGCTATGGGTCAATATTGATCAACCAACCTGGATGGTTAACTAGCTGGTTAATAGTTAATCAATATTAACAATAGGGAATGATAGCCAACAATAGAAAATCTTGGAACTTTGGTTCTTTGTTTTGGCAGTGATGATGTGTAAGAAACGCTTAGTTGAGGAAAAGTGGATGTGGCGTCACAAGTGGAAGTGGGGTCAGGAAGACATGTGAGGTGGTCCTCACTGGGTTGCAGAACGAAGCACTCAACCCCAAAGTATCTCAGAGGGACAACTGTTCCGAAAGGAACCGTTTGTCAAATTGTGTGTTTTTAAAAGAGTTATCTCGCATATGAGTAATGCATATATCTGATTATTTATATATGTTTATGAAGATGCTTGATTGTTTTTTGGTATTTTTATTGCTATGATCATTGTCATCATGAGTAGGCAGTTGTTGTTATTGAGCATGTTAAAGTGTGTTATACATATGTGATCCATATTTGATAATGTGCATATGTACTTTTACATCTAGACATGTATATGTCTATACACACATCATCACACATCTATACATGTGTCTACTAAGTGTACATATGTCTATACACGTATGTAGTGTTCTTCACTTGCATATGTCTACGATCCCCAGAAGCCTCGACCAACCCACCAGGGCAACGCAACAGACCACGCCAGCGCCAGGCCTCGGCCATGGCTATGGGCATTTTCGACGGTCACGAGGCCAAGATGGTGGCAGTTGAGGCCCGAGAACTGAGCTACGCCGCTGAGCGAGACCACGAGGGTAGTGGTAACCTCAAGTCATAGGGGCACCAGCATAATGGTTATTATTAATGGTTTTCTCATTATTATCAATATGAATCATGATCAACCATAATGGTACCACTTTTAACCATAATGGCTAATGGTAGGTGTGAATCATGGTTTTCTCATTATTAATAATCAAGCATTATTAACCACCCAGCTGGGGGAGCACCGACACTGACGGAGCAACCATTAGTAACCACCAAATTTATCCATTATTAAGCGTTAGTAGTAATAAACCAAGCATTTTTGGGGGTTCCACATGTTAAGAAACCCCGTATGTTTATTTCTTTGTTCAGAAACCATCCACTTTGGGCTGCTTAGTCATTTTGAGCATCCGATTTTCGATTGCTCGATATCATCAGTGACATGGGAAAGCAACGCGACGTTTGAGAGAGTTGCGCATCCATCCATTATCTGGGTATCCTCGAAAACCAGCAATTAGTGATGCCAATGCCAAGAAATGCAATTCTTCTGGACTGGGGCAAAAACCAGGGGTACGGGCGTAACCACAAGAGCTTCATAGTTGCGGCCGGCCGCCAGCACTGTGATGGGAAGGGTCCAAAGCCACTGCCGTCGACGACGGCTCGAGCTGATGTTGTTGTCACACACTCTCCTCCTTGGGCATTTCACCCAGCATGGCTGGGTACCCTCTACCCCTGGTTTTCACCGAGTTTGATGATGGTTCAGACCCAGTGTGCAACCTGTTTTAGGGATGCCCTACCAATCCGGCGCAATCTGACCACCAGCTGGTTTTAGAATTTCTGGGTTTAGTGGGGAGTGTTACAGTCAGGCACAGCAGTCACCATTAGGCAGCATGATTTCGATTCACCAATATTGATTATCATACTGGTTAATAATTGTTTTCATTTATTTCCATGTTATGATTATGAAACAATATTGAATTTCCGCGGCTGCCTTTGTTATATTTGATCGTCCAACTCCGGAAACGCCAATTTGAACCAAACAGACAAGTTCACTAATCCATCGAATTCACATTCCCCTTGTCACTCCCAAAGCCGTTTTCGAGCCAGTGAGCAATGGTCAAAACTGGTTGGGCATAGCATGCCATGGTTATCTACAAGTCGTTCATGATGAAGCATGCTCAGTGGTGGTCAGCAATAATGAATGGTGGTCAGCAATGCTTGAGAATGATTGATTCGAATAGTCTTTGAATCTCTATTGTAGAATTGGTTGGTGACCATCCCCTCATAAGGGATTTGTTGAATCATACTCTGCGATGGCTCATGGGGAGTGTGTTACTTTTCAGACATAGAACAATCTGAAGCATGCACAATTAGGCAGCATTGATTGGAACGCACCATGGATACATTGTTGGGCACATCCCTGTCACTGCTTGACTCCCCATTATCCTTGGCACTATCTCCATGGATCGTCGTCACCATTGGATTGATATGGTGTTCGGTATATTGTACATAAGCATGTGTGCATGTAAATTTGCATTTGCAATTGCTTGTATTGATATACATACATCCATGCATGCGTGAAGACAGTATCTCCATAGATATTTGCTTAGCTAGGTGACAGTACAGATACAGACATGTATTTGTGTTTCTATGTATATATTTACATATACATATGTGAGTTTGTTTATTTGCTCCTCTATTTGTGTCTCTATCTCTTTACTTGTCTACATTTGTAAATCTACGTGTGTCATTCCCAATCACTCCGGGTTGCAGGTCGCATCTGCTGGAATGGGTAGCTCTGGCATGTCCTGGTCGCAGGCAGGGGGCGTCTGTGATCGCATCAGACCAATGGGTTGTAATGTTTTATAGGGGTCATATGGGGATTATGTAGGGTTTTTTAGGGGGTCATTTAGGGGTTATCTAGAGGGTATGTAGGGATTTATATAGGGGCGATTTTCTATGGATAACTACGGTTAAGAGTGGTCACTAATAGAAAGTAATATTGGATAATGTTGCCAACTCCAGGGATTATAACCAATAATAATGGTAAATAATGGGCGATCAGAAGCAGCAAAATCATGCTTATACAACTACTTGCTGGTAGTTTGATTGACATTGTTTGCTTTCCCTTTTGTTCAACAAATTGTTGGTTGACTAATATTTGTCACAGGGGTTTAAACTACCCACCAGTGGTATATGTCCCAAAAAGGTCCGAAAATCTATAGGAAACGCCAACGATTGATGGTTAGAACAAGGGTTTCCAACATAGATTTCCCTATCGACCAACCCAATGAATATCGGAATTCCAGGACTGGTGATCTACTGCTTGGTTGCTGATTGCCGTTTCAGCAGTCAGGAACACTCCTGGAACTGGAAGGGGTTGGGTTTTTTGCCGGTTGAGCCACTCGTCGGTGTGGAAGAAAAACATTCCTGGTCAGTCCAGCACTGAGCGCATTGGTTGATGCTTGGAGTAGTAAGGGACCGCTTTTGAGCGTGCGCCTCGGTGGGTGCTGGACCCCAGCCGTTTTCGTGCTTTTGTGCTTGCATCATGTTCCTGTACATGTCTTGCTGATCAAGTCATCATCATCTCGCTACTTTTTTTCCATTTGTATCAGCTACATTTGATTGTTGCAGTTCTGCCGCTGAAGTGCCACATGTTCCTTGTTTGACCTCCGGTCCGGTTCTTGTCGTTTGTCATCGTTTCTTGTCTCCCTAAAGTCGGCGGTAACCCCTAGTGATTGGTAGATTCGCTGAGTAAAAGGGTCCCAAAGGGTGCAGCTTCTCAACCGTCCTTCCCCATGGAGGTTCCCCATGGGGGGCCCCCACCAGGTGGAACCCGACGGGACCTTCTGCATCTTCGTGACAGCCTTCTCTGTCTTTGAGCTGTGGATCACAATGTCGGTGGGGATGCGGGCGAGTGGCTGGGCCCCGGTTTCCATCGCCGATTGCTATGGATTCTAAGGCATGGATTTGATGCAGCTAAGCGTATTCAAGTTTCAACATTCAAAGTTTGCTGAGGGCTGGATAGACATCATGAAGAGTCATTTCGACTGGAGGATCTCCAATGATTGTGGAATCGTGGGATATCGCAGGTTTTGGAAAGGGTTTGAATGAAACCAACCCAAAGCCAATTGATTAAGTGGATTGTCTATGACTGTCTTTTCTGCAATTGAGGTGCTTTGGCTAATCCCCTCGTGTTTCCCTGCCCAATGGCTGTGGGAGGAAATCAACTGTCCCGTTCTGCCCTTACATCAACTTGCATGGATCTGGCCGGATTGCTTTTGGCATATCTACGCCTGGGCAGGTTGAAGCCATGAGTTTTGGGACTCAAAAAGTTGAACCTTTTCGCATGGACAATCAAGGACCACATATCCCAAGGATGAGAAGGTTTGCCCTCTTCTCATTTCCGAAGAATGGCAATGTCTAAATCTTCGAAAGCACGGCATAGGTCCGGGTATCACTAGGGCCCCCCACTTGCCGATTGAAAGCACTGGCGAATTGGTCCAGCTGTTGGTTAATGATAGCCCCAGCTGGGGTTGTTACTACATGACGGAGCTTTAGACGTTGTTGTCAAACAGGTTGGAGCTGATTTTTGGGAATATTGTGTTGTATGCTGTATTGATTTGCTTCGTTGTTACAAGCCATTCCAGCACCCATGAACTCAAGATTTGGGAATGGCACAAGGACTGCTTCAAGAGCTTCGCCGACGCTTTAGGTGCTTTCCCAAATGACAAATGAGAAATCGAACTATTCGTGGACCTCACCCCCAATGTCCTCCACGTCCCCCTTTCATTCTTAAGCTTTTTCAATTTGCGAAGACTCACGTGAGACGGTGCCTGGATCCTCTAGGCCTTTAGGTTTTAGGCAGAAGATGAACATGGGACTTTCTCACACCCCTTAGCGATGTCAGGATACGTCCCGTCCTCCACTTCGATTTGGCACACATCTCAGAGTGGAACAGGGGCAACAGATTATCCATACAAAGGGGCACAGGGACCCACGTCCCCCCGGTGATAGGGTTTGAAAGAGTCAAGAAGTCTGCTCCCCAATGACGTGCAGAAACCTATGGCATCCTGCAAAACACCAAGCCGATGAGAGCGCTCCAAAGCTGACTGGTTTCCCATGATTTCCCCCGCCGAAAATCTCGTTGCTTTCGGATGGTGACTTGAAGTACCCCATATGGCGCATGTCAGGTGGTTGCTTTCAACATGAGGTTGACATTGGTTGACTACTTCCTGACCCTTGGTACCAAGATACCAACCAAGGGTACCCATTGCCATGGCATGTTCAGAAGCTGTGATAGGTGATAGGGGCTGCTGGCCAATAATTGTGATACAGCTCTGAGCCATGGGTGATCCTCCCGTGTGCAGTATCTCCCATGGGTGGCGGCCTTTTCCTTCAGATCTCACCATGAACTTGAAGTGCTTCGTCCTTGGAGAGAGGATTCAAGTGATCCTTAGTCACCTTTACTCTTTATGATTGATCAGGTATTACATTATATACTATCAGCATGACCAACCATCACGGACAATCATCAACCAGTCAATGTGTGAAGCTTGGATCTCAGAGAAGCACGTTGGTGATGATGTGGGGGTTCCAGATGTCATCTACACCGGGCGGGCAACATAGCTCGGCGCTCCATTTCCGTTTCGTGTTGTTGATGCTAAGACGTGTCAAGCGTCACCTGGGAGTTACACAAAAATCGGAGAGCTCCGGTTCTTTTTCAAGCCGATGTGGGAGGATCATCCACAACAAAAAGGTGTGCAAATGCGAAGGAATCATGACAAATTGAACACCATATTTCAAATCAAGCCAGGTTTTGGTGTTGCTGGGACTGTCCAAAAACAATGGGGACCACAACTTCCCATCCTAGGCCATGGTTCGAAGTTGAGTAGGTCACACGCACTCAAATGGCAGGCCATGGTTCTGGATGGCATCAGTGAGAGGGTTTGTTTAAAGCTGTCCACAAAAGGGACACAATGGTTAGTGATGGTGACTACACATTGTGTTCACAATGACAAGTTGATGCATGCATAAAATGGTGAATATTTTACTGATATTAAACGATATTTGGTCATGCTAGTTATAAATTATTTATATTTGATTGATGTATTGGTAATGATGTTCCATTGTGAGATAGCGGCCAGCTACTTGCAGCTGAGGCCCCTTCACGGCTCGCAGCTGTGATGAGGTGCGCCCTGGCTGGTTCCACATCCTTCTTATAGCTGCTTGGGATTGAGGCGAAGAGGATGTCAGGAATGTCTACCCACCAGTTGAACATGTCCACAGTGAGTGTCTTGCAGACTCACAATGTGCCAATGTCAAATTTGCTTGGATGCAGATCGCAACAAAGAGTTCATGCCTTGTTTGTAGGGACGTGCATGACAGAGGCAGCAGACCTTCAATCAATACCCACGGTCACCTCGGTCACATCAGGGCTAAGTCTGTTGAGGAAACACCTCATTTAACAGTGACGAGTCGGAGCGATAAATTGGTTGGTGCTGATGTCAGTTGATGCCTGATGGTAAATGTGATATCCTTGAACAGTCCGTGAAGAACTGACTGATGCTTATCCATCGGTTGACTATTGATGGTTAATGGTCCACAATCGATAAATGGTGGCCACTTCATGATGAACAAGTTGCTGTCATTTTCTTGACATCACTAATCGAATTGATAATAAGACTAGACCAGAATTGATAATAAGACTAGACCAGAATTCTTGCAATGGCTCTGTTACTTTCCCTCCTTGAAAATGGGCGATATCCCGCTAATGCTTTCACCTGAATCTTATTCACCTCCTTGGCACCTCGTGAAAGGTGTAGATTTGATTCGCTACTAAACCCAGGGGGTTGTTGGGGAGACATCACGGGCAGGAAGCATATGTCA
The DNA here is from genome assembly GCA_009767595.1 of Symbiodinium kawagutii. Taxonomy (NCBI): domain Eukaryota; class Dinophyceae; order Suessiales; family Symbiodiniaceae; genus Symbiodinium; species Symbiodinium kawagutii. The sequence goes on along the minus strand of VSDK01022204.1, from coordinate 125,052 downwards.
ACAGCTCGCTAGCAATTCTGATTAATTATCATGTTCTAGCAACTAGTACAAAGAATGTTCAAACATTGTTGTCTTTTCGTTGACAACCAATGGATCATCAATAGCCATCCCGCATCATTCCTCATGGTGAACCATCATAACTCCGCTTTCTACGGTCAAATTTCTACCATGAGTCAAATTGTTTGTTGGGTGTTGGTACGAAGACTCAACCATCATGGTTGGTTGGGGAGCCATTATTCAGTTATGGCTCCATGAATTGATTTGTATCAATCCCAACAATTTGTATCAACCATATGTCAATATGGCCATACTTACCACCATGAATTGATGTGTATCGACCTTTACCTCATGGGCCGCATCAACGAGTGGTCTCGGGTCGCTTCAACCCGCGCAGGTGACTCACCTTGGCACCTTGCGACCCAGTTATGCTGCCAAGCCCGGGGAATGGCGGAACCCTGCAGGGGCCCCAGCCCAGCGCTGCAGAGGTTTGGCGCTGCAGAGGTTCGAAGTGACGAAGATTAGGATTAAGGTTGATGAACTAACCAACCAACCAACCAACCAACCAACCAACCAACCAACCAACCAACCAACCAACCAACCAACCAACCAACCAACCAACCAAC
>VSDK01022204.1:111450-121622 GCA_009767595.1 Symbiodinium kawagutii | reverse complement strand
GTGTCAGTGACATCTTTACCTTTTGGATCCCATGGGGTCACGTTCAGTGAGGCGTGCAGTGTTTTGTTCCATTGTTTTGATGGTATTACGCGTCTAACAGTGCGTACTTTGTGCATTGCGCCGTTCGCGAAAACCAGTGTTTCATCCGCTTCAGTGTCCTTACCTAGCCAAATGCCTTCGAGCCAGGCAGTGCTCGCCTTTTCGCGTAGCTTACCGGGGATGCGGAACAAAACAGTTTCACCAAACTCACATAAACCAGTTTGATAGTCTTTCTTCCATCTCCTAAAGTAGGAAGTTTGGCCATCTTCATGGGTCATGTATCGGTTCAACAGGAATTGCGCATGTTTGACAATCCAAGGAAGGATACAGTCATCAGAACTGATCTCAGTACCTAGGTGTTCTTGCAGTTGCAGTCGCAGTGTCCTTGCTTGTCCAAACAGTGTTTGCTGCATTCTACCTATTGATCCGTGAGCTTGTTTCCAGTCCTTTGGTGTTGCTCGAGTGCTCATTCCTCCTAGCTCCTTCACAGCATCATTCACCAGTGCCTTCAGTGACGGTTCCTGATCATATTGTAAAATGCCGAAGGTTCTACCAGTTTCGTACACAAACTTCTTCAGTTCAGCCATGCTGTACGCATGTCTGCCTTTAGCAGGTACTACAACCGAGGTAGACAAACCAGTTTGAACATCAGTGGCAGTCAAAACGGTTCTTTGTTCGACATCTTTACCAGTTGAAACAAAGGAGTAGTCCACTTGAATGACAGGTTGTCGATCAGTGTGTCTCCTACTCTGCCTTTCCTTGCCTTTAGCCTTTACGCAGTGTTCACACCAAGAGCGGTATGGCAAGTGAGTCAAACAGTGTTCAGCTCGTTGCTGGGCAGTAGGTTCACCTGGACTAGGAAGTCCTTTTGCAGTTTTAGCTGCTTTGTCGTGTGTCTCTTGTTCAACAGTGATCGTCTCTTCTGGTCGTTCAAAGATGGTCAGTCCAGTCCATGCGACATTTGGAGTCCATTGTTCTGTCAAGTCCTCAGTCCTCCAGTCATCAGTATGAACATGTCCATCCAAATCACCACTAGTACGAAAGAAAACAGTCATCCTAAGATTACCTAACTGTGAGTGGTCAGGTCCAGTATCATCAGGATAAAATAGTTCTCTACGTGCAGTGTGATGAAAACGTATCCATGCGACAGGTGTGTGGAACCAGTGATCAGCAGTTCTCACTTCTCCAGTCTGAGGGTCTGGAGTTTGAAACAGTGATAAAAGCAAAACACGAAATGGTTCATCATCCCAAGTCTTGTGCGCTAGCAGTCTGTCAGTGATCAGCTTAGCATCATCTACAGTATGTGGAAGTGAGTATGATGGTTTCTCAGTGTCATGCTTTGCCAGTTCAGCTGGTTCTTCAGTTGATTCTTCAAAAGACACTTCCGGTCTTCTGACTGGTCCTTTCGTGGTGTTGCGCTTCAGTGGTCCTGTGACCTTCAGTTGAAAGACAGTCTTGCCTTTCCAGTGCTCACCTTTCATTTCAGTTGGGTTCAACAGCGTTCTGAAATCTTCAGTGACAGTCTCAACTCTACCTTCACCAAAGTTCATTGTTGTGATTCTTGTTCCGTTGAGTCTGTCCAGTGTGACAGGGCAGTCTGTGTTCCTAGGCATGAACATCATACGTCGAGGTCGTTTATGAATACGTGTCAGTGTGTGATTTGCTTCATCCAGTTGCCATGTGTCGGTGTGGTAGTGCACTCTTGGCTCAATAGCATTGATCAGTGTCTTCAATTGCTCTACTGCATCAGTGCTAGTGCTTGCTGGTGTTTGCAAATCAACACAGTTCAGTTCATCTCCAAATTGTTTCATTGTTTCTTCCAACCTTTTGTCGTATTCAGCCATCACCTGAGGATCATATGGTACCAGTGAGGAAGGTGTGAGGTACAACAGTGTGCCATGTCGTGTGATGTCGATTGTATCATCAGTGGGTGTCATGAGTTTCAAGTAATCTTTTCCAAGAACAGTCCAACAACCTTGCAGTAAGAACCTTGCAACAGAAACCAGACAGAAAGGAACATCACAAACGTAATAATTCACAGTGAGTGTTACTCCATTACAGTCATACATGATAATCTTACGTCCTAGGATGTTCAGTGGTTTCCCAGTGACACTTCTGAGTCGAGGTGGATTTGGTCCTACAGGTAGCAGTGGATATTCTGGTGCATATCCAGTGGGACAGCAGTGTGCAGCAGCTCCAGAGTCAAACAAAATCCAGTGCTCAGTGTTTGCCACAGAGGCAACGCAGCGGTCATGGTACTCACTCAGTGTGTCATGCGGTGTGTCATGTTGCAGTGCAGTGGGAAAATCCATGTGAGGAACATCCAGTGTATGTGAAACAGTCTCTGGGATCAGTGGTAACCCTTGAGGTTGACCAAATGAATTCAGTACAGCAACAGTTGCAATGAACATACCTGCAGTGCTGGGTCTCCTTTGGGCAGTGCGTGTGCCTGCACGTGTGGAAACAGTATCGGTATGCTCATGTGTGTCACCAGTCTCAGCTTCAGTCACGTTGTTTGCATGAACAGCTGAAACGTGTGGTGTGGCAGTGACAGCAGGAGAACTAGCTAGGTTCCCTGCAGTGAAACCGACTGAGCTCATTGCAGTGCTGGACGCTGCAGTGTTCTGCAGTTGGGGCAGTGCTGGAGGCACATTGGGAGCATTGCTCATCTCCCAAGTCCAGTTGTCATCCCAACAGTCAGTCCACCAGTCTTGGTCATCCAACCAGTCTGAGTCCTGGTAACAGTCATAATAAACATTATCACTCCAGTCGTCATAGGTCAGTGCACCAGTCCAGTCAAACCATTCAGTGTCTCCAGGGAGCATTTCCTCCATTTCGTCAGTGTACACATCATCTTCACATAGAACAGCTACGTTTCTACAGTTCTCAGCAATGTGTCCACGTTGATGACACTTCCAACATCTTCCTCTGTCTTTTCCTTTTCCGGTGGGAGCCCATCCTCCTTTGTATCCAGTGGGAGCATTTCCTCCTTTGTGTCCAGTGGGAGCATTTCCTCCGGGAGCATTTCCTCCTTTTCCTTTGCCTTTGAATCCTTTTCCTTTCAGTGGAGGCCAACCTCTCACTTGTCCTTTTCCTTTCAGTCCTTTTCCTTTACCTTTGCCTCTCATCCAACCAGTGGGCGACCATTTACCTTTCTTTCCTTTTCCTTTTCGCCACAGTGCTCCTACATCCATAGGTGCCGGGCCTCCAGTGTCCACGCTCCTAAAGTTTGCTACATGTCGTGATTGGTAGTACGCAGTGATCACTTCTCTCACAGCCTCATATGTATCCATTGTTCTTACATTCAGTCTTAAGTGCTGTTGCAGTGGGCCAGTGGTTCTGTTCAACAGTGTTGCTACCAGGATGTTGTCGGGCAGTGGTGCTCCTGCTTGTCTTTCGTACCTGGCCTTCAGTGTTTCCCATTCACTATAGTCTTGTTCGAAGTGGTCAGACCTGAACTTGAACTCCAGTACTTTTGTCAGTAGACTGATATCCAGTGCAGTTCGTGGTAGTGAAAATCTTCGAGCTAACAAGCGCCATGTCTCAAAACCATTCAGTTCAGTGTTTCCTCTTACCACCAGTCTGGCACTTTCAGTTGTGAGCTGTGCTAACAAGTAGTGAAGTTGTCGACTAAATCGAATTAAGCCAGCATCAACGAATTCTGGCCTCTCAGTCTCCAAAGCTTCCAGTCTTTCATCAGTGATCGCAGTTGCCACAGTCTCACATTGTTCCATCACTTCTACAGCTTCAGTCTTGAACAGTGCTATGTAGGATTTCACGGACCAGCTCCAGTCTTCCCAGTGTTCCATCCTGCCATTGAACTTGTCAGGCAGTGGGAGCCTGTTGCTTCCTCCCAGTGATCCAGATTCACATAGCTGTGCCATTGCTTCAGTCTTGATCTACAGTTGTAGCTGGAGTCAGTGCTCCGCTACCATGCAAAATTCGAGGATCTTTCTCCAGTACAACCAACAGTCACAGTCTAGCAGCAGCAGTGGACCTTTTGACTTGAGCCTTGACAACCAAGTATCTACCAACCAACCAACCAACCAACCAAGTATCTACCAACCAACCAACCAACCAACCAAGTATCTACCAACCAACCAACCAACCAACCAACCAACCAACCAACCAACCAACCAACCTACCTACCAACCAACCAACCAACCAACCAACCAACCAACCAACCAACCAACCAACCAACCAACCAACCAACCAACCAAGTATCTACCAACCAACCAACCAACCAACCAACCAACCAACAAACCAACTAACTAACTATCTACCAACCAACCAACTAACTATCTACCAACTAACCAACCAACTAACTAACAACCAACTATCTATGTTCTTGACCAACCAACTATCTACCCAGAACTATCTGACTCATCAAGTATTCTAACTCTCGAACTAGGGAGCTGACTAAGCAACCAGCTAACTAACTAACTAACTAACTAACTAACTAACTAACTAACTAACTATCTAATCAACCACCTCACTAAGTATATTGTTTTGGCGAAATTGCCAAATTGTGACATGTCGCCAGCTGCAATGCACAAACTTTGGTCCTCGTATACCAACTTTGGTGTGTCTTTCCTCCTTGCTCTGTGTTGGTTTGGACATAGGGAGCTAGCTGTTGATAAAGAAGAGGTTACATTTAGTTACACTAGTATACACTAGTCATCGTCCTCGCAACAGTTCAATATTGGAAAACTACTGTAGCACTCCTATTCTTGGACTGGAATCTGAATCCACCAAGAATGGCTCAAATGGGGTCATCCACAAATGATAGGAACCCGCCACTCATCCACAAAATGAACGTTTTGGAAGGTAAAACAGCTGGTTTTGAGCCACATGTATGCTGATAACGCTCCTCTGGTGGAGTATACCGGTGCTATTGTTTCATGGTATCTCGCCATCTGTCGATCAGCCCCAGGTTTTGCCGGCCGGCGCCTTCATCATGTGCCTCCGGCCTGTTAGATCTTGTCGGATTTTGGAGCTTGCCAGTGAATGGCCTGGTACTTCGGATCCTTACGATCTGATGACAGAACTTGCACTGTGAACCCTTCTAGCAAAACCAAGGGCCGTGCTAATATTGTTCTCATCCCTTCCCCCTAAACCCAAGAGATTACTGTTGACGCTTAAGAAGTTCTTTTCTAAGGTGAAAAAAATTGAAAAAAGATGCCGGATGACTAAAACTAACTTTCCACTGCTCGTAGGCTTCCCCGCCTGGAAATCGGCGGCACCTCCAACGAACGCTGCAGCTGTGATGTCAGCAGCCCAGCTTCGTAGTATTTTTCAACCAAGGAATGCATTCTGCGCTTGGAAACTGCCATTTGGGTATGTAATTTGTGAACGATTTTGTGGGACATCCCGTGGCAAATCATCATCGTAAAGTTCTGTGTTTGAAATTTGAAGTGTGAGCCTGACATCTGATCGAGTGTAATGAACAAGGGGGTTGTCTCCCATCCGTGCAAAATGTCTAAAATTGCAATCCCCGAGCTGTCAACCCATTGGTTCGCATGATTTGTGCTGCTTGGAGGGTTGCATTCAATTTTGTTCAATTCAAAAGCGTTTTCTAACCTTGGCTGGCCATTGGGAGCAGAGCGGAACAAGATTTCCTTTGGCTCCTGTCATGTCGGAAGCAACAATGTGAAATACCTATTTTGTTCATCACATCCCATATATCCACACGAATATTCTGTGACATCGATACTGAGATGTTGTGGTACCGTTTCAACAGCTTATATCAGGATAACCAAAAAGCTGGAGGCGGTCCATATTGCTGTGTATCTATCTGTCGATTGTTTATCTATTTCTTGGTGTACATACCTAGGGGATGTATGTATGTATGTATGTATGTATGTATGTATGTATGTATGTATGTATGTATGTATGTATGTATGTATGTACATAGTGTATGCTTGTATCTCTACCCGTTTGTTTGCCTATCTATCTTTCTGTGCGAAAGCAAACAAACATTACCACAAGAGCTTGATTATAGTTTATATTGTTTTGACAAGCTTATGATCCAGGGGAAGAAAATCATTTTCCACGGTATTTTCCGTGTTTTACTACCGTATGAAAACGGAATAACATTTGCATAGTCAGCACCCGCATCCTACGCCCATAGTTGTGGGTCATAGGGGGCTTTGGCATATATGTATATATATATATGTATAAATATAAATAAATATATTTTTTTAATATAAATATATATATATTTATATTTTTATACAAATATATATGTATATATAAATTTATTTAAATATTGGAATATATATATATATATATATTTATTTATTTATGTATAGATTTATATAATATACGTGCTAATATTTTAGAATGGGATACTACCATGACTTTTTGTCATGTGGTATGGATCTTGCACAACTGATCGATAAGATTTCGTAGGGAACTGTGGCAACGCCTTTTGCGACAACATTTTGTCAAAATGTCTTCCATTGAATTTTGTTGGAGGTTTTGTTGGAATTTCGTTGAAGACAGATCCTCAACAAATTTTGCAACAAAATCTCAACGAAAATTGAACGAAAAAAGTTTGTGGCAAAAGGTTGTGGCAATCAGCATTACCGCAACCTTTTCCCACAAAATCTACATTGACTTTTTATTGAAGGTCCTCTTGCTACAAAGAATTTCCAATGAACATCTAGCAAAACTTCCAACGAATTGTCAACGATTGCTTTTCCGTGGCAACACGCATTGCCACAAGCATTGCCACCGATTCTGCAACGATTCTTCAACAATCCTTCAAATGAGTCTGAAACGAAGAGTCCAGGTTATACAAACCCCTTGGCAAATCATGAAGAGGTTCTTCTCGATCAATATTATTGCATCAAGATGTTTGCATGTTTTTTGCGCACATCCAGATGCAGATGTATGCCCCATTGAATTCAAGCACACATTACTGCAAAACGCTGTCAACGCGTGAATCCTATGGTGTTACTAGAGGATTCTTTACACTGACCGTTTTTAGCCCCGCAGAATTCTACAGGTCTGGTGCTGTGAAAGTTGTGTGCATATTGCGGCGCGAAGTGGATGATGGATGAGAGCACCCTTATCCACACTGGGAGATTGCAGATATTCCTCATATTGGGTTATATAGAGTGATCCAATGTCACGGATCAACCTTGTGCTTTCTTCCTATGGAAGATGCTCTTGATTGGAAGAACAACAAGCTGTAGTAGTTATGAAGCAGTGGTAGCAATAGCTGCCAATCACATGCCTTTAGCCAACAATTGGAGCAATAGACTCCCTGGTGCTTTCCATCACCACCAACACCTTCATCATAGTCATCATAGTCATCATCATCATCATCATCATCATCATCATCATCATCATCATCATCATCATCATCATCATCATCATCATTGGCAACGGCCTTGTTGCTGCTTGGTCTCACTAGTCATTGCTGGTGCCGTCAGCGTGAGGCACAAGCCTTCCTGGAGGAGGGGCCCTTGGCTTGGTGGCAGTGGTAGGCTATAGGACAAGACTTGGTACAGAGTGGTACCCCCAAGTTATAGGTTGGAGAAACTATTGAACTATAACTATTAGTGGTTTATGACTACTGGTAACTTGGTTTATAACTACCTATAACTGGTTAAGAGTGGTTACAACTAGGTAGTTATATACTGGGTTTTATACATACCATAGCTGGTAGTTATGCTCATCAGAAGCTAAGTGAACGAACTTGGGGGAACCACTCTGCACAAGGTTGTTTTATGGCGGTTGATCCACCATGAGTGATGAGAATTGATAGTTGCTTTGTGATGGTGATATGGGGGATTGCTAAGAGCCTTTGCGAAATTGATTGTTGCAATACACAGCGATGGCAGGGCATTTTGATTGTGCACAGGTTTCTGGGCACGGCGCGGTAGCAATTTTGGCTCAACAATGTCCAGTGATTGGGTGTAACGTGGCCTGGTTGGTGGTTTTGGCAGTTCTTTGCTACATGTTGACAAGCATATGATTGGCGGAAGCTAGGGTGATGGATAACAACCGATACTACGTCCTGGCTGCACATCAATGGTGATCCACACTTGTCAAATAGAATCAACCCAAATCAACCAATATCATGATCGACGGGAAGAGACCATGATCAAGCCTTAACCACCAGAGTCAGCCATTGCTCCAACAAGAGTCAATCATTGGTGACCATCACCAGCCACACCCTCTCGGACGTTCGTCTCAAGGGCGTGAGACTGGGCTACCAGCCACACCTATCACCAAGCATGGTCTCGACCGTTGCCAAGCACCAACCACTCGAAACCATGGGGACTGTCATCAACCAGCCCTCCGAAATTTCGACCGCCGGGCCTCGGAGGAGCTGTCCAAAGAAGCGTCACAGCAGTCATGATGGAGACCACAACAGGAGGACCTCAGTGGGAAATCCCTGGGGCCCTGGATCACCCGGGTTTGGGAGCGCGCAGGTTGGGGCGCACGCCTTATCGGTTCGTTCCCTCAAAACATGGTTGGCTGATTATGAATAAATCTCTATATTGGATGATTTGGGGGTACCCCTCTTTGAAGAAACCAGCATATTTATATCTTTTGAGATAGACAATGTATTGCTATAGCAACATAATTTAGAAATATGAATATGTATTTCAGTTTTGCACAATGCCTCTGATCACCTTTACCATCATCCTGCTGCTTCGGATGACCAGATGACAATGATGCAAGAAAATGATATCACTTATGGTCATGGGATATGCTTCGCAACATCAAGATCCCGTCATAATGATCACAATCATAACGAGAATCCTAATTAGTCCAAGAATAGTCGACTAAGTTAGTTCCATCGGTCGCTGCCGAATCGATACTTTCGGAACAGAATTTGTGACAGAGTTAGGATTAGGTGGTTTTCCATGAAACATCTTTGGTGGAGTGTTGGTGCGAGAACGGTGGTATCATGTGGTACCCAAATTCCCAGTGCAGCCCCTCCCCAGGGGATAATCCTTTTCCATTTTCAATTCGTCCCGAGATGGTAGGGTAGGCAATGAAGCGTGGTTAGATACTGACGATGAATCCACTGGCAGTCTGAGAAGTTGCCCCTGACCCGTCCCTTCAAGGACACCAATTTGGAGGGATTACATTGTTGGATGAGATTGAGATTCTTGTACCTATACTTTGTTCTGCCCAAAACGGGCAGAATTATGCATATGCGACACAAAGATACCCACCCCAAAAATGTTTTGGAAAAAAATACGATATTTTAGATGTAAATAATCCTATACGACATTAAAACCTACACAAAATACACGAAAACATATTACAATACACAACAACATATAATAACATATCAAATGTACATTTAAAAATATCAAAATACACCAAAACAACATTAAAATCCACATAAATATCCTATATATATCCTATATTAAATATAATTTAATTAAACATATCATACTAAAATATACCATATTAAAATATATTCTAATAAAACATTCTATACAAAAAATAAGAAAATAAAATTTATTATATTAAAATATAATATACTAAGAAAATATAATAAAATATATTATATTTAAAAATATTATAATACAATATAATAAAATTTATTTTTATATTAAAATATATTATAAAAAAATAGATTAAATTATATTTATTTAGATATATTAAAATAATTATCTTTTTTAAGAGGGATATAAAATAATAATATTAAAGAAAAATAAAAATTATTTTTGAAAAAAAAAATAATAATAATATTTTTTTTAAATATAATATAAGATAATTTTATTGAAAAAAAATATTTATTTAAATTAAATTAAAATATTTTATCTTTTTTAATATTTATAAATATATATTTTAAAAAAAAGTAATATGTAATTAAATATAAAAAAAAAATATTGTTTTTTAAATATATATAGATAATTTATATATTTGTTTTTTATATATATATATTTATTTTTTTATATTATTTATTAAAAAATATATTAATTAAATTAAATTTTTTTTTAAATAAAAATATATATAAAAAATATTATATTTAAATAAAAATTAAATATTTTTTAAATTATTTAGAAATAAATATTTACTAATAAATAAATTTATTTATATATTTTTTAAAATATAAATAATAATTATTTTAATATATAAAATATTGAGAAATTAAATAT
>VSDK01022204.1:98813-109221 GCA_009767595.1 Symbiodinium kawagutii | reverse complement strand
ATATAGATATTTATTTTTTTTATTTATTTATATAATAATTATTTTTAATTAATATTATTTTAATTATTAATTTTATTAAAATGTTATAATTACTTAAATTTCTATATTATAAATTATTTTAATTTTTTTTTTAAATATAAATTTAGGTAAAATTAATATTTTATTATTACCTTTTTTTTTTTTTTTCCAAATAATATATAACCCAAAAAAATATATATAAAATATTTCCTTAAATATAATATTACTATAAAATTTAACCCATAATAAATTAATTCCAATATATCCTATTAAATATTAAGTTATTATAATTAATAAAAAAATTATTTTTAAAAAATAATTACCCAATCCAAATTTAAGCAAAAATAAGGTAAGCCAAACATTAAAAAAAAAAATAACAAACCCAAATATATAAAAGTAAAATAATTATATATCCAAATAATAATTTCTTTATTATAAGGTATAGCCATAAAATAGGACCCATAAGTAAACCCTTCCCAAAACTCCTTATTTTTACTTAGAAAATAATAATCTATCTAGCTTATTTTTATAATAAATTTAAATTTATAAATTTAAAATAACCCAAAAATAATATTATTTTCTAATTTACTATATTTATTATAAAATTTTTACCAATTATAAAATTACTTCAGAAATTTTGGTTTTTATGAAAAATTTCGGGTCCTTGATACTTGACCACCGCCTTGCCGAGGATACTTCGGGACCTGCCAAGGCAAGACTGGGGGCTCCTGGATCCGCCAAGAATCAACGGCCAAATCTGGGGATGTCCATAACTTAAACACCATCCACCTCCCAAATCCACCCATCATAATAACGTGGTCTTTCTTTTCATGTGAAACCACTGGGAGGTTCACCATTGATGTGCACAAACCCGCATCCTGACTGTCTCTTTTGCCGTCGCATCCATTCGAGCGCACTGCTCCATTAAGACTGCCAGGTGAAAAACCTACGGGTAACCTGCGTTCAACGTACAAAGGTCCAATACGAGCTATGAAAAGGCCATCGGTCCCATGTTATCAACTTCCATTCATCATGCTCACCATCCTGATCACGCTCATCATTCTCATCATGCTCATCATGCTCATCATGTTCCTGTCATTTTCTTAGGTCCGAAGTTATCGACCGTCATCCCAATGCCGCAAACATGTCATGAGTTACAGGAGAAAATGCCTACAGAACAGGATCAAAATCAAGAATACCAATTCATGGTCCCTTGACTCATCCACCCAATCTCCCTCTAAGACACCTAGCGCATGCCATTGCACAGCTAAATGACTTTTCTTTTTATGTTAAACCTCTAGGGGGTAAGCCGCTCGAGGGTTCACCATGCCTGCTGCCTCTGCTGTCATTTTTTTCCGTTGCACTCACCTTTCGAATGAAATATGAATGCAATGCTGCTCCATTCTCACTGCCAGGTGAAAAACCCACAGGTAACCTGCGTTCAGCAAGAATGTGCAATGACCCCGTATCGGCCATGAAACTCAAAGGGACAGCCTGGCTGCTGAAATCAATGCAACAGCTCTAGGCAGTTAAAGATGCAAAAAGAGATGAGACTCAAAGATGCAGCCTGGTGGGCGAAATCGATGGAAAAGAACTGGCCGGCCGAAAGAGATGAGACTCAAAGTGCGGACAGCTGAAATCGATGGAAAAGCAGAAAAGCATGGAAAAGCACCAGGCAGGAAAAAGAGATCTTCTCCTAGAAACTGAACACCTCGAGTCCGTCCATAATCTGGTCTTCCGATTCGTCCTTTGACTTCTTGCACTTCTTTGTTTCGACCGAATGTGCTTTTCTTGGTGGGACCCGGCCACGGGTGTTACTGCTTTTGACTTCAGCGACTAGTGGAGAACCAAGACGACTGAGCGCAATCAACATGTTGCCCGTGACCAGCACTGCAGGTGCCATGGCGAGATGCGAAACCATTGCCAGGGCCCCTGCTGCGAAAACACAGCATCCAAGCACCAAGAGAAGCATCTGGATTTTTGACATGGCTCGAAGAGACTAGTATCTGGATACGCTATCCAAGCTCTTGCAACCGATGCAAGTGCCAAACGCCTGAACCACAATGAAGACCATGCCATCGGTTCCATGTCATCAACTATCGTTCATCATGCTCATCACGCTCATCACACTCATCATTCTCATCATGCTCATCATGCTCATCATGTTCCTGTCATTTTCTTAGGTCCGAAGTTATCGACCGTCATCCCAATGCCGCAAACATGTCATGAGTTACAGGAGAAAATGCCTACAGAACAGGATCAAAATCAAGAATACCAATTCATGGTCCCTTGACTCATCCACCCAATCTCCCTCTAAGACACCTAGCGCATGCCATTGCACAGCTAAATGACTTTTCTTTTTATGTTAAACCTCTAGGGGGTAAGCCGCTCGAGGGTTCACCATGCCTGCTGCCTCTGCTGTCATTTTTTTCCGTTGCACTCACCATTCGAATGAAATATGAATGCAATGTTGCTCCATTCTCACTGCCAGGTGAAAAACCCACAGGTAACCTGCGTTCAGCAAGAATGTGCAATGACCCCGTATCGGCCATGAAACTCAAAGGGACAGCCTGGCTGCTGAAATCAATGCAACAGCTCTAGGCAGTTAAAGATGCAAAAAGAGATGAGACTCAAAGATGCAGCCTGCTGGACGAAATCGATGGAAAAGAACTGGCCGGCCGAAAGAGATGAGACTCAAAGTGCGGACAGCTGAAATCGATGGAAAAGCAGAAAAGCATGGAAAAGCACCAGGCAGGAAAAAGAGATCTCCTCCTAGAAACTGTACACCTCGAGTCCTTCCATAATCTCAACTTCCGAGTCGTCCTTCGACTTCTTGCAAAGACGACTGAGGGCAATCAACATGTTGCCTGTGACCAGCACTGCAGGTCCCATGCTTGAGTTGAGATTGGAGACCGTCGCCAGGCATCCTGCTGTGAAAACACAGCATCCAAGCACCAAGAGAAGCATCTGGATTTTCGACATGGCTCGAAGAGACTAGTTTCTGGATACGCTATCCAAGCTCTTGCAACCGATGCAAGTGCCAAACGCCTGAGCCAAAACAAGACCATGCCCTCTGTTCCATGTCGTCAACTTCCGTTCATCATGCTCATCACGCTCATCACACTCATCATTCTCATCATGCTCATCATGCTCATCATGTTCCTGTCATTTTCTTAGGTCCGAAGTTATCGACCGTCATCCCAATGCCGCAAACATGTCATGAGTTACAGCTGAAGATGCCTACAGAACAGGATCAAAATCAAGAATACCATTTCGTGGTCCGTTCGACTTTCGACTCATCTATCCAATCTCCCTCTAAGACACCTAGCGCATGCCATTGCACAACCCAGGCCAATTCCCAAGAAAAACGCCATCACTTTGCCTTGAGGAGGCCATCGCCACTCTTCAGGTTGCCAGGGCCTTTCCACAGAGTTGCGACCAAGTGCAACGCCAAATTCCCAAGCAATCTTGACCAAAAACACCAGGGATTCATGTAATTTGGGATCCATTCCCAATAATTTCAGCCATTGGCCAAGAACAGGGCTCGATTGCAAAAACGGGTCAGGGCATATAGTGGAAGGTATGTGTTCTGTCGTTTTTCCAACGTGTTGGGAAATTCTGAAGTTGCATGTGGGAATTTGCACTGCTTTGGAAAGCAAGCAGTTTTCTCAAACTCTCTTGCAAATGCCAGTGCATCCGCTCACCCCAGCCAATCTCACCGCAATCAAAATGAGTCTCGAGATACTTTCGTAGTCTTTGGTTTTTGAATTGGCAAATCGAAGGTGTGTGTGTGTGTGCGTGTGTGAATGCAAACGTCACAACTAGGTCCTAGCTGGGTGTATTGATTGCCCCAACGGAAGAGTTTTGCGACGCAAATTTGTCAGACTCCACTTCGCCTCCAAGCACGTCGAAAGGATCTTTTCTTCAATCCATTCGGTTCAAATCCTGAGTCCAAGCGAATTGCGAGCATGAAGTGCGTTGCTTCTGAAAACTAGCGCTGAGCTTTTAGTAGAATTCTGCTGGTTCCAACACAATCACCGTTCCCAATAGTTGTATTCTGCGGATTGAAGCAGCCCTCGGCGAGACTGAGCTTGGCACTGGATTGGTCGTTGACCTTCGGTAGCGCCGCAGCAAAGTGAGTGCCAAATCAATCGCCAGCTTCCTCTTACCAATGGTGGTTTCTCAAAATCGGTAGCCCAAAAAATGGTTGGTTTATTACTAACAACTATTATTGGATGATTTGGAGGTATTCCCATTTTGACAAGCCACCGTCAGTTCGATATGTTCAACATGGGGGAGCTACTTATATGAATCTCCAAACAATTGTTCATGTTTGACCGTGTTAGTCATGCCAGGTCGGTCCAATGTGTGAATGTTGGAAGATCCAAAAAAAAGGCCTTGACCACCAGCGACCGTAATGGGGAATTTATATCATGAATTTCTGTCAGCAACTGACGTGACTGACGCTGAATCGAAGTACCTCTTGTACTTGAAACTTCTTCACTTGAAACTTGCTAAAACAGGAAAAGAAAAAAGAAAAGAGACCAATACTGCAGTTCCCTCTTCACGTCTCTTCACCTCTTGGAGCCTTCATGGATCTCTATAACCCACTGGTCCTCCAATGGTTCTATTCATCGAGACCTCCATTGGTTCCTCTTGGAATCTCCATGGGTTTGGAGCACTTGGGCTTAGTTTGTTGGACCAGTTCAACCCGTTTGTTGGACTCCAATCTGGGAAGCCAACGACTTTCCGTACACGCTTCCACGACGGCGACGAGTCGGAGCGCTGGACCTAGGCAATGATGGACACACATCAACAACAGCTGGTGGCATCCCAGGGCTAGGCATGGAAATTGAAAAGAGACTTCATGACCAGGATCTTGGGGATGTTATTGCTGGATATTGCTGGGATTGGGAAGATCATGACCGACTGAGTTCCATGACCTCTATCTTGTCTGGGATTTCGACAAAGTACGTCAAGCTCCAGCTACATATAAGACACACATTCAAATGGAAATAACAACAAATTATAGTTCACCACTATTGGTGGCCATGAACCTTGATTTCATTGCAATTTGACACGCCTTATTTCAAACAAATGGCACCAATCTGTTGCGGGATCTGATTGTGATGAGCTGCTGGTTTTGAATACACATGTTTAACTTTGGATGAGCTGTATCTGTCTCTTTGGGTCATCTGTGGATCAAAGGGACATTGGCGCAATAGTTAAAAGTCGTGACACTGGGGAAACGTCAATCTTTAGTGGTGGCAGCTCAGAACAAGCACATGCAGGTATCACATGATCCTTGATGAGTGTTTGTACATCTGCATCATGCAGTACATATCACATGCATTCATTGGTCTTCCATACATGGCTGTGGGTCAAAACCCCGTACCCCTGGTTCCCCTACCATTAACCATTGTTTCCTTTATTGTTGTTGGTCATTATCCCCCATGAAATTGTTTGGTTAAAAATGACCCGTGGCGACATGTCATGCTTGCCGTTTTTCTATCCACATCTGTCGGTCATCGGATGTCTATGACCGGCAACATCGTCGCAACATCTTTGATGCTCAGAGGCGCGAGAAGTCTCTGAGGACTGGGCTCTCCATCGGCAATCGCTGTACTGGTGAACGTATTCGAAATACTCTGAACAAATCATAGCCTCATAGCCTCATGGCCTCATAGCCTCATAGCCTCACGGCCTCATAGCCTCATAGCCTCATGGTCCTCATAGCCTCATAGCCTTCTGGGCCTGATTGACTCTAATATTTTTCACTAGTGGATGGTCATTCACATCCCATCATGACTTTTTAGTATGAAGATACCAAAAACGAGAACTCCCAGGTCGCTTCACACAGCTGAAATTCTCAGGCACCAAGGCTATAAAGGTCACTTTGGGACAATGTGCGACTTTCTAAACCCTGCTTCGAAATCAATACCATGGACAAATTTGGGAAGGTCCCATCGCTTACAGCAGTCTTGGCACCTTTCGATCTTATGATTTTCTGGCGGGTATCGCTTGCATGTAAAACACTCCAGGTACCTTTCACAATACAAGAGATTACAAAAGGGGTATTGCTATTTGGGAAGGTCCCATCGCTTACCTCATGTTTTCAAGATTTCTTACAACTCAGGCAGCCGAATACTACTTTTAAATTACCGGTAGTTTTGACGGTTGCTCAAATAGTGTATACCTGCAGTTTGTTGACATTCCCAAATGTGTATGCAATGTCTTTATGCACCAAAGGCCCACCAATGTTTCCACCTCTGTTTGCAGTTCTTCCTCACCCCCAAACCTTGCTGGTTTCAGTAGACAGTTCGTAGATATCCCTAGTTGATCTACCGTTTTATTGCTATGCATTGCTATACCCTTCCTATTGCTATACCCTTCTTGTTGCTAATGATTTGCCCCTGCCTTCTATTCTTCAATGCCGATTTTTGGGACCCTGCATAATCCCGTCAGGTCCTCTGCTCGCCTTCCCCTGAGACAGGGAAAGGTACGAGTACCAAACCACCAACCCAAGGGAAAGCAGACCAGCGGCACCAAGGATGTGACACAGGTCGTTCGATGCATGCTGTCAGCTCAACAACATGCGGAGCATCCGCAAATAGTGTACCTCGACAAATTGGTGGATTGGGCGATTCATCCCATGAAATTGATCATTCATTCCTTAACCAATTATTCACCATTGACCAATTAGCATCATTAGCCAATTAACATCATTAACCATATAATTATTCACCATTGATCAATTAGCCAGTAGTAATTGATAGCACAAACCATCTAATCATCACGCATCACCAATCAGTTCTTTGCCTCGCCCTTGGGATCGTGTGCAGCCAGATCTTGGGCCACTTGGCGAGTGAAAAACGTACCGCCACTGTATACCCATCATGAACCACTTATGCTACCGCCTTTTTTCGCATACCGCAAGTACCTATCATTCTAGCATGCTAGTGTTTTTAGGGGATAGTCATAGAGTCATAGCCATTGTAACTTGTTTCATAGGTTTCTTGGTGGTTCCCTTCCCCCAAAACAACCATCACAAAGCAACCCTGCTTGGGAGGCGGAAAGTTGCATCCAACACCCTGCACATCGGGATCCGTTGCGGAACCTTCTGCGGAAGGCACTTCCTTCATGCGGCCTGGTCGGAGCAGGGGCCAGGTAGGTGGCCGTTCACCGTAGGTGGATGTCGATACTGTGGCCTTAGGCATAGCATGGCATACAAATGGCATAGCATGGCATAGGATGGCATAGCATGGCATAGCATGGCATAGCATGGCTAATCCCTCGGGTGCTACAGCTGTGGCGGTCGGAACCATGGAGGCACTTCAGTTTTCGAGCTCCGACACCGCTCTACAGCCGGGCTGCACGATGGAATGAAAAGAAAGGAACACCGCAACACTTCATAGCAGTCAGGAGAAGTCAGCAGTCATGTTGCTGATGTCCCCCGTGTTTCACCAAATCTAGAGATGGCCTCATCGTATGCACAGACCCGTGGCCCCGGTTTGCGCCTCGCATCAGCAACGAAGCAGAAGCATCTGCAGGAAGCCCAAGGCTTTGAGTCTCCTGGGGAGCGGCGGTGCCCATGGTCTTCGTACATCTCTTCACGTCATTACGATCAATTTCTTCATTAAGTCTACAAAAAGCAAACTCACATGTCACAAGCTCCTCTGAAAGTCTGAAAGTCATTGCATCGCTCTTTCCGATACAGTCTGGTATGATCATCGGAAGTGAGCCGGTCTCTGTGATTGGGCTCCAAACTGTTCTGGTGTTGTTCAAAGACTGAGATGACCTTGGATCACCAGTGACTCAGTGCCAAGCTTGGCGAAGGTCGTTGCAGTGCACGCTTCAAGGTCTCAGCACCATACTGTCCATAGACGCTTCCTCGCCGCCTGGCCCTGCTGTCCGCCTCTTTGGGCCTCAAATCCGAAGCATTCTGAGTCAATGAGACGAGTGGACCAATGAGCACGTTTGATCCAGGCGTGATGTAGAATGTCCTCGCAGAAATGCATTGCTCCCCGCAGATCTCACATCAAATCTTGACCCTGGACTCGAAGCTTCACAGAAAAGAACGGCTGCATGTCGCTGAGGAGTGGGCGCACCAGCACTGCTCCTGGGAGTGAAACCACTGGAAGAAGCTGATTCTTGTGGAGATTGTAGCAAGCATAGGGATGAAGGCAAATCTTGAGATTGTTCAACCCTGAAATCTTGACTTTTGAACAAGAAGATAGATCCACCAAGACGTACGAAGGTGCTTTATACTCTCAAGGTTTCACGCCTCCCAGAGTTCACACCTCTCACGATAGATTGACAAGGCAAGTCTTGATACTGAAAACTCACATTGGATGTTTCAGACAAGTGTCGGAAATCATCCATGCCAGACTGACCGAAGAGAACATAGATAATCTTAACATATTATCTAGAGTGGTGCATTCGGAACATTCAAGCAGCGCTAGGCGATCTCATTTGTGAAAAAAGTGGCCAAGGTAAAAACTATATATCATTACTGTATATCATATCATCACTAGCAGCACCTGCCAGTCTTCAAAATGAACAACAACAACAACAACAACAACAACAAGAAGAAGAAGAAGAAGAACATCAGAACCAACAACGGAGCAGTCTTGGGATGCCAGTAGGATCTGCGAAGCCGATGACTGATGCGATTTGGTCCCAGACGGCTCTTGACCTTCAGCACTTGCGATTGGACCTGGCCACAGGCAAGGCTCAGGACAGGGAAGAATAAGCGCGAGAATTGTGAGGTATTTAGTAGGTCAACCATCCAAGAATATGTTTTTTGTAGTACAACTCCAACATTCCCCTTCGAGACGTGATCCGGAGAGGGTGGAGGAGGTTGGGATTCGAAGTCCGAAGCACGAAAAACGAAACACGAAAACCGAAACACGAAAACCGAAACCCGAAAAATGAAAACCGAAACACGAAACACGAAAACCGAAAGCCGAGAATCACAAGGGCAGAACCGAAACACGAAACCCGAAACCCGAAAACCGAAACACGAAACACGAAACACGACAACCGAAAGCCGAAAAACCGAAACACGAAAACCGAAACCCGAAAAACGAAACACGAAAACCGAAAGCCGAGAATCACAAGGGCAGAAAACCGAAACACGAAACCCAAAACCCGAAAACCGAATAAGCTAAGGTGGTATCCCCAACAGCAATAGCCACAGATCTGAATGATTCCGCGCGTATTTTTTTTTGCGGCATATTGGTATGTAACAAAGAAATCTGAGGCATGATCACGATGGCATGCCTAAGAAGCATTCATTGAGTTTGTGTAAATATTGCCCGGGCTGCTTCTGCGCAATCTCATGTTTTACTTCCAGAACGTTCCTGAACTTTCCACCGCCTTGCCTGAACTCCCCACAACATTTCGGAACCTCCGGAACCTGAGACTGGAAGCTGCACCGCAACTTCCCGGAACCTTCCGGAACCTTGCCTTACATCTGCACGAACTTACCGGAACCCTCCGGAACCTTCCGGAACCTGGCCTACCATCTGCACCGGACATCCTGGAACCTTCCGGAACCCTCCCGGAACCTTCCAAAACCTGGCCTGCCATCTGCACTCGACTCCCCGAAACCTTCCGGAATTTTCGGAACCTTCCGGAACCATCTGCACTGGAACTCGGAACTTTCCAGATCCCTCCGGAACCTTCTGGAACCTTTGCACCAGAACTCCCCGGAACCTTCCCGGAACCTTCCGCAACCTTGCCTGGCAAACTCCTTGGAACCTTCCAGAACCTTCCGGAACCTGGCCTACCATCCACAACGGAACTCTCCGGAACCTTCCGGAACTCTCCGGAACCTTGCCTGGCAACTGCACCGGAACTCCCCGGAACCTTCCGGAACCTCCGGAACCTGAGCCTGGAAGCTGCACCGGCTCAAACCGGAGCTTAACTGGGCTGAAGACCCCATAAGCTTACGCTGTTGGGGAAAAACGAAACACGAAAACCGAAAGCCGAAAACCGAAACACGAAAACCGAAACCCGAAAAACGAAATAAAAACCGAAACCCGAAAACCGAAATACGAAAACCGAAAGCCGAGAACCACAAGGGCAGAACCAAAACACGAAAACCGAAACACGAAAAACGAACACCGAAAACCAAAACCCGAAAACCGGAAGCATATCTTCTGACATTCTCTCTGGCATTCTTTCTGGCAAATCTTTTGACATTTTCTCTGACGTATCTTCTGACATTCTTTCTGACATATCTTCTGACATCTCTTCTGACATTCTATCCTGACATTTCTTTTGGCATTCTATCTGACATATCTTCTGACGTTCTTTCTGACATATCTTCTGACATTCTTTCTGACATCTCTTCTGACATTCTTTCTGACATATCTTCTGACATTCT
>VSDK01022204.1:83141-97893 GCA_009767595.1 Symbiodinium kawagutii | reverse complement strand
CCGAAACCCGAAACACGAAAAACGAAACACGAAAAACGAAAGACGAAACCCGAAAACCAAAACACGAAAACCGAAACCCGAAACCCGAAACACGAAAAACGAAACCCGAAACACGAAAACCCAAACGAAAAAGAATTCAATCCGATCTCTGCGGATCGGGACTCTCCCCTTCATTCTCCCTCTACTGCTTGCTGAGTCTGCCATGTAACTGAGATGAACAGCCGACTGTTTACTGAACTGCGCATACTTTGCACTGAGAACGTCAAGAGAGAATGATGAAGCACTGAAGTACCGAACTCAATGGATTGAACTTCAAAGCACCGTGTTGCACAATGGTCTGGATATGTGGCGGCTTTTTTGAAGGAAGCGCTGAAGGGTCGAGGAAAGTTGCGAGTGTGGCAGAAGTGACCGAAGGCAACAAAGAAATACTGTACCACAGCAAGGTCCTACGGTGAAAATCTTGAAAACTTGAGATTTTCTCGGATGGAATCGCCGGCTCCCGACTTGAGAGACTCATCATGGGGCGATCATGGTGGCAGCCCATCTAAGAAATGTCAACCTTTCATGCAGAAAAGCACAAATGCCCTCTCTCCCCTGCTTGAAACCTCCGGAGACTTGTTCCTGGGCAGAGGAAGTTTCCATCTTGCGAGCTTACATCGAGAAAAACTTGACGAAAAGAACCAAAACCGCTTCTGCACCAAATCTTTGAGGCTCCATAGTGTTTGGAGTAGCATCAAAAGGCAACATCTGTCGTGTTGAAGAAGCTGCCATCCAATGTCCCGGGTTGACCATTTCGAGACCCACAAGGTTTGGCTCATGATGTTCAATTGTTGTTGAGAATGGATGATAGTGGTTGCTGATGATTCTTGATAACAATTGTTGATCATGGCAATGTCGAATGGCAATAATTGTCAAACATGGCTGATATCCATTGTTATAGCTTGGTTGATGATAATTCTCGATATCCACTGTTATAGCTTGGTTATAACTAATTGATATACCAAGAATGATTGTTGATGATGCTTGGTTGACGGTCAGTCACAAATGAGTTGCTTGATGCCACAGATCTGGGCTGACCCCACGTCCACCAAGCTGCTTCGCCCAGCTCGAACCTGTGTCCAGTCCCACTGCTTCGATGGCTCAAAAGGAATGTCCAAAATGCTTATGCCCATTCTTCCCCTCAAAATACTACGCACATGGTTCCCATATGGTCATCTAAGTCATCCATGGTTTTCCGGTACTTCAAAATCATGACGATAGCTCAAGAGATTCATCCCCTCACAGTTTCTGCCTTCTTCTTAGCCTCGAGTTTCTTTGCAATTTCTGCTGCCTCACCAGGGTCTGAATGATTCGTGAGATGTTGGTGGTAATGGCAGGTAGCGACTACTTCACCGCTGCGTATCGATTGCATGTACCAAAAAGTGATGATCATAACCCAACAATACCTAACCAGCTAGGTGACTACATAGGTCTATGCATGCGATAAACGATAAATACTAAATACACTTATGTAACTGTTTGCTCAGCTTGGACTGAAGCAAAGGAGCGTCAAGCAAAGATCGGGCTGTGGTGCAAGTTAGGAAGCTCCACCAAAGTTTACACAACCATGGACGATTGAACCTAAGGGAACTACACAGCAATGAGTCAATCGATATCTGCTCCGTAAACAAACCCCTCGTCTTGCCCATTTCTTGACTATCAAATAGCCAAAAACTACAATATTTGCACAGGCTTTGAAAAGGAGTCAACTTTGGAAAGACCGGCCACGAATCAACCACCACAGCGAATATAAAAACAACTATATAGGATCAGAGCCAAAAACCACAGCGGCGACCACCACCGCTTTCACCAGCACCACCAACACCACCAATACCACCAACACCATCAACACCACCAACACCACTACAAAAACAACCACCACAACGACGACGAGACGACAAGTGTCGTCCGCTATGCTTCCAGGTTGGCAAAAGAACTTCGGTTTCAGATGACAGTGGGTCAAAACCCTTTACCCCTGGTTCCCATCATTAACCATTGTTTTCCCAATATTTTTGTTGCTTGCTATCCCCCATTAGTTGGTTGGTTAATGGCTTGACCCATGGCCAATATGATGACAACCACAACAACTGCAAGAATAACAGTGACCACCAGCAGCGCGGCCATCCATCCTGGCACTTGTCCCTCGCAGCTTTTGTGGTCTTCTTCCACCGCCCATACCTCGTATCTGCAGGGTGCTGAAGATGTGCAAAACGTCCAACCGCCCATTTGTTTGCTACAAACGGTCACTGAACGAGTCGCAGGAATCATGGAACTCAGTGACTGAAGGAATCATCAGCTTCATTTAAGTGGTGAATTTCCATCCAATATCGGAGGTGTATCTGTACCAGTAGTACCGCACAAGGCGGTGGCGGAAGTTTCCAAAATAGGAGCACTATAGGAGTGTGCAGTTGTGGTTGCGACGATTGATTGTCCGAGGGATCCGAGAACTGAACATCACTTGGGCCTGACTTCCTACCAATGTGAGCATCGATCTGGCCACTTGACTGGCAGCCTATCTGTCTAGCTATCTTTCTATCAGTGGATCAGTTTTCTTTCTGTCTGTCTGACTGTCTATCTATCTATCTATCTGATGATCTATTCGTTTATCTATCTGCCTATGTACTTGTCTTTCTATCTACCTCACTATCTATCTCGTCATCTTTCTGTCTATGTATCTATCTATCTACCTGTCCATCTATCTATTTATCTATCTGCCTATCTATCTATCCGTCTATCTATCTACCGAATTATTTGTCTGATCATCTATGTGTCCATCTGTCTATCTTTCTGTCTATCTTTCTGTCTATCTACCTGACTATCTATCTACTTTTCTATCTGACTCTCGTTTCGTCTACCTATCTGTCTATCTATCGACCCATCTAGCCATCTGAATCTGGCTATCCAATTGTCTGTCTATTCCATCTATCTATTCTAGCTATTCTCTCTATCTATCTATCCATCTATCTATCCATCTATTCATCCATCGATGCATCTATGTATCTGACTATCCATCTAGCCACCCATCGATCTGACTATCGACTTGTCGATCTATCTGGCTACCTCTTTGTCTAGCCATCTTTCGTCTATCTATTCATTTACCTTCCAAATGTGCTTCGATCATGAAGTGTTTTGCATCTAGGTGTTTGGCCACTTTTGATAATTGGACCTTGCAAAGGTGTTCCGATCATCAAGTGTTTTGCTACTTTTGACCTGCAAATGTGCTTGGCGCGCAAGCGTTGTGCACATTTTGGCCACATAAATCACGAAAAGTGACGCGAAACGCAAGTGTTTTCCTACTTTTGTCTCCTGTGTTCAAAAAGTGTCAAAACGTGCTGTGTTTTGACACATTTGCTTCAAAATGTGCTTCTCGCCCTGGCCGCGTGCACTTTTTCGGACATGCAACTTTCAAAACTTGTTAAAAACCACGAGTTTTTGCGACTTCGGACGTGAGAATGTGCTTCGCGCGCAGGCGGCGTGCCAATTTTCATGATCATATGACATCTCCGAAAAGTGGCCCGAAACGCTAGTAAAATTGCAGTTTTTATTTTGGTACAAGATTTTATCTTAAAAATTTGCTTCGCGCGCAGGCAGCGTGCCAGTTTTGAGAATCATGAGTCATCAAAAGTGCTCCGAACATGTAGTGTTTTTACGATTTTGACTTCCAAATGTGCTTCGCGCCTAGGTTTTTTCACGATTTTGCAAGTTGCAACTTCCAAAAGTGCTCCGAAGCTGACATGTTTTTACGATTTTGACTTCCAAATGCGCTTCGCGCCTAGATTTTTTAACGATTTTTGCACACACCTTCCGCCACAGTGGTCCGCACCCGCCGCTTTAGCGAGGTACCCTTCTGGACCCTCATGATGCACAAAACCTTGCAAAACACAGCATTTCGCGACTTTCCTAACATTTTGGCGCACTCGCACTCTCATCTTTCTCACATCTCTTCTTTCTCACATCTGCATAGGCGATCTACCCTAGCTGAGTTGTCCATATTGTCGGAAGTTAGACTTCTAAACTTCCTTCGAAAATGGGTTCATCCGTGTTCATCCTCAGTGATGGCGTACCCTGTATGAACACCCCCAAAATGTTCGGACTTTAGACGAAGGGAAATAGGTCGCTGGGCTGACATCACATTCCAGTATCTGATGATTGTTGAAGAGGCCATGGTAGGTGCAACACGACTTGGGGGCTTAGTATCAGTTCGAGCATAATAACAATCAATTGTTTTAGGGTTTCTGAATTCAGCCAACCACCCCCTTGAATGTGTGTGTGTGTGTCTGTTCCCTCTCTCCATGGCAGATCGGTTTTCCCTCCCGGAAACAAATGGTAATAGTTAATGGTTCACAACATATCACATATACCTTTTTGCCGATAATCTTATCACCAAAGTTGCTTGCTGTGCCAGACTGTAATGATGCAATTTCTTGGCCGCAAACATTGAATTATCTCAAACAAAATTGCGTTAGCCGAGTAGGGAACCAGACCCTTCTGGATCCCAACATCTGAAATGACTGCCCCGTAGTCCCCACAACTTGACAAGGGATTGGAGCACTTCACAAGAAGCAAACGCTGGTCATCCCCGATGATCTCTGAGATGCCCCACGCGGCCACCACTCGGATGAAAGCTTGGTAGGTTGCACGATGAAGGTCAGAGAGCAGGTCTTGAACCTGATCCTCAGAAACTCAGAAACTTGAGTTACAAGGAGAAGTCACTGATGGAGTCTCTCAATGATTTGAGATCAGAAGGGCTCGGAAAGTAACTAAGTGACTGTTCAAAAATATTGAGAAGTTTGCCATGGATAAAGATGAACATTTGGGATGGATTTATTTGAGATGGCCTAGCATCCCATCAATAATTGCCCATGCCCCACCATCCCAATATTGCCTCAGCATCGTTTGATAGGAAACCGCTGAAGGTTCACCATTGAAGTGCACATCCTCTGCAAATCTCTGCAATGGCTTTTTGATCCGCAAGATTTGCCCTCAGTGCTCGATTCTCAGTGCCTGCTCCGCACCAAACTCGGTTGGAAAAAAACCTGCGTTCAGCAAGAGTGTGCAATGACCCCCCATGGGCCATGAACCTCAAAGACACGGCCTGGCGGCTGAAATCCATGGAAAAAAGCACTAGGCAGTAAGAAGATGCAAAAAGAGAGAGACTCCAAGGGGCAGCCTGGTGGGCGAAATCGATGGAAAAGCACTAGCCGGCCAAAAGAGATGAGACTCAAAGGGCCGGCCGGAAATCGACGGAAAAGCATGAAAGCATGGAAAAGCACCAGGCAGGAAAAAGAGATCTCCTCTGAGTTTGGAGCCAGTGCCCAAAGGTGCTACAAATCTCAGCTAGAAACCGTACACCTCGAGTCCATCTGGTCCTGCTTCAAGGTCTGGCACTTCACCTTTGTTGCGAGCGAATGTGCTGCTCCTGGTGAGGTAGTCTTGCATGTTTGGGTCGTTCTCGAAAGTCAAGGCTAGCATCTGGCCGCTCTGCCGACGTTGACTTGTCCTGGATGGAGGCTCGGCATCCTCGAAAGGCTTGGAGGCAAAGATGCTGAACGAGCCAAAGGTTCCAAACCCCTTTTTGGTGGGCGCCGACACTGCCATGACTTGCTGCTGGATGCGGCCTCCTTCACTCAGAAGATACTGAGGAGGGAGGTAGACCTTCACATCCTGGCGGCAGGACGCCAAAAGCAACAACGCAGTGGGCGCATGATTTCCACTCCTGCAAAGAGCTGAAACTAAGTCTTCCTGTGAGAATCCTTGGCACACGTCACAATAGGTCTTCTGCCGGCCGGTGAATTTTGCCAAGATTTCAGGATCAGGTTGAGATGCCTCCTTCACTTCAGCAAGGGCCGCCTCAACACGTTGCTCAAAGTTCTTCGACAACTCCTGACGTGCTTTTTTCACCCAGCGATGAGCCATGAAGCTGGTCTTGAACAATTGAGGCAATCGGAATGTTGAAGGAGCCACCTGTCCAGACTCATTGTAGGAGCCAAGCACAGCATCCATGAGCTGCATGTACTTTGGGACGTGGCCAGCTTTCTGCTTGGCGGCAGCATTCTTCTCCTTGAACAAGCAAAAGGCGGTGAGGATGTCGCAGTTGCAAAGCTCCAGGTAGTACCCATCCGGGTCACGGACGAAGTACTGAGTGATTTTGCCCTCGCTGGTTTCAAACGCTTCCACCAAGTTCTCTCTAGCCTTCTTTGGATCTGGCACTGAAATGTTCTGCCTGAAGGGCACCTCAAACTCCAACAGCTTCTCCAACACCTTCTCCGGATAGTCCGTTTCAAGGGCAATGTGCGACACTATGAGATCCTGGCCCGTGGGTGCATTGGGCACTCCTTTGATCAAGTGCAACTCCAGATTTCCCATGGTCAACCATGCCCCATGACGGTCAAAGTTGGGTCGCTGGATTTGTTGGAAGCCCATAATCTCAGTGTAGAAAGCCAACGAACGGCCCACATCGGAGACTATGATGGCGATGTGGTTCACACTTCGGATGAGGTCACCCATGCCACGGCGTTGGATGTCAGGATTCCAGTGCAGGTGCGACCCTGCAACAGATTCTACTGCTTTTGACTCTGACTCTGTGGACTTTCGGAGAACCAAGCCGAGTACGAGTGCAATCAACACATTGCCTGTGACCAGCACTGCGGGTGCCATCCTTGAGTCGAAGTTCAAGACCATCGCCAGGCCCCCTACTGTGAGAACACACCATCCAAGAACTCCAGGCAGCATCTGGATTTTCGACATGGCTCGAAGAGATTGGTTTCTCGATATCCCCCGTGGAATCCGAGCTCTTGGAACCGATGCAAGTGCCAAACGCCTGAGCCAAAGAGAAGACGATGCCATCGGTTGCATGTCATCAGCTCTGTTTCATCATGCGATTCATGCGCATGTCATGTTCAACAATCAACGGTGATCCGCATGCAACAAACATGTGATAAGTTGCAGCTGAAGATGCTTACAGAACAGGATCAAAATCGAAAATCTGACTTCATGGTCCATTTGACTCATCCATCCTATCCCTCGTCCAAGACACCTAACGCATGCCATGCACAACCCAGGTCATGTCCCAAGAAAGCACAGCTTTGCGTTCAAGGGGCCATCAGCACTTCGTTTAAGATGGCCAAGGCCTGTTCCAAGCGACCAAGTGTGGGCATGTCATGGCCCAAAGAAAACTCTCCAGCCAGAAACCAAGAATGGTTTTCCGACACTCAAGGTCTACTTTCCAGCTATGATTTCAGATCAGTCTTGCCCAAGAAAAGCATTCGAAGCACCTCATTCTTTTGAATCAAATCTTGCGAGCCGCAGCTCACAGCGCGAAACCATGCTTGATAGGTCTTGCAGCTCATTGGTTGACTGGGGCCCTAGGTCTTTCAGCAGCCCAAGTGGAAAACCAGAGGCGAAGCAGCCATTGGTTGAAGCAATTTGAAGCAAAGCCCTTGGTTTCGTAGACCTCTGGAGCAATGATTTATTGATTGATTAATTGATTATCAAACAGTTCTTGTAGTTCAGCAAGTTGAAGCAACCAAAAGCTGTCCCAAGAACCTCCGAGGAGCAACGTTAAGGTCACCAGAGGGGTACACTATAAAGACACGGAAAACCGGTCCGTGCAGCGTTCAAAGGCTAAAAGAGTTGCATTCATCAGAAAAATTGCATGCGAGAAATTCAGAAGTTGTATTCCCGAACTTGCATTGCATTTGCAATGTAAACATAGTTCAAATACTCTTGCGAGCGCCCCTGCGTCCACCATCTCAGCGCTACCTAAGTGATTCTCAAGATTTTTGCTATAATATAATCTAAGGATCAGTTGACAATTGAACCAACATCTCAGCTCCTGAATCAAACACTGGTTTCTGAGTGCAAAATAGTTTCTGAGGATAGATTGGTATAGTTGAGGAAAGCCAAAAGTGTGTGTGCTACGGTCACAACTAGCTGCATTCAGGGAATGTCCATCTGCCACACCTGGAAATCTGTCAGACTTGCCTCTCTCAAAGGTGACTCCGAAACCGGCGACGACACTGTTTCGCCTCTCAATGGACACCCACTGCAGTGGTTTCGAAACAGGAAAGGGACCCCATCAGTTGAATGTCTCCCTGGTCTCTCCCCTCCAAATTGCGGTGGATAATCCTCTGGTAGCAACCGGCAGCCACAGGAAACTCACTTTGAGGGTCGGTAAAAAAACACAAAATGCAGCCACCAAAAAGTAAGTCTTGGGGACCAAGACTTCATGGCATGTTTCACCCAGTGTTAGTCGTGGGTAAACGCCGGCGACAAACATTGACAGATAATCGGGGTAAAGCCAAGCCTTTGGTGCTTCCTCGACCAACATACACATCACGAATTGTGCATAAGAGAGCAAGATTGAAAGAAATACAAGTTGAATAGAGTTGAATAAAGTGTGTTCAACATTGTTCATTGTTCAACATTGTTTAACATTGTTCAACATTGTTCAACTGTTCAACCTTAAAACGCCCTGCTTTCAGCAGCAAAACCATCCTGGGCAGCAGAAACTGTGCCATGGCCACCGGCACCTCCAGGGGCTTCCACAGTGATTCCCAACCACGGCCTGGACAACGGGGACCCAAGGATGGCAGCGGAGACATGCGGAGACTGCCTCATTGAGTAGATTAACCCATCGCAAGCGAAGGCATCGCATCATTTCTCGGAAGGATGTCAAGCAGGCTGATGTGTTGGTCTGTGTGATTTGAACCTGCCCAGAAACTCACCAACTCCTGTAGGGCCTACAGTGGAGGGGGATAACGGTGACACCATGGGACCCCCAAATTGATGGTTCCCCTCATCCCAGGACCCAACTCAGCATCGCCGCTGAGTCTTCGCACGCAGCATCGGCAGCTCCTTGCACCACTCGGAAGACTTCCGGGGGCACAGGGGCGCTCCTGCACCAAAGGCACCGAAGGTGCGTGTGCTCTATGCTGTGGCAAGTTGGCTGCGGTGATGTGGTGAAGTCCATTGAATCAGAGTGTCAAAAGAGTGTTTATGTGTATCTATCTGTGTACAGGTCAAGATTTCAACTTTAAACAAACATCCTGCATATAGACGAGAACTATATCGTTCGATATTCTTTGAGGTCTGTTGGAAATCATGCCCTTCGAAGGCTATTCTTGGATTTAAGAAACTCCTGGCTGTTGCACAGATTCTGCCAAGAGGTTTTGAACTGAGGTCCAAATCAAAAGGTCTCATTGTGCCTTTTCTCTGCTTCCGCATGATGGACTGGAAAAATAAAGAAAAAGATCCTATCACCAAACCCATCGTAACACTCTGCAGCGTCGGCATTGATTCTTTTTTCCTGAAATGGAGCATCCCTTGAGGAGTGCTTACCAAAGCCGCTGGCAAACGGCAGGGTTGAGGTTGAAAAGGATCAGAATAGAAGCTGCCGTTTGTGAGCCACACTTCATATTATGCGAGTTTGTGACTGTACAAAGTTGTCCATAAAATTTAAGGGGACCCATAAACTTCACATGTTTTGCGGAACAGCAGGTTGCATCACAAGAAGTCCCTGCACCATCTGCAGCTGGCAGGTCATTAAAAGGTCACAACGGCATGCTTTGCAGACGGTGACAATCCCACGGTCAAATGCATTTCTGCCAACGCGATCAAGGTTTCCAAACAAAAGTGGTGCCGAAGCCAATAACAGAAATGCATGGTCCAATTCTCACGAATGTTGCGACATTGTCTCAAAAATGTTGCTATCGCAAAGCGCGGGATTTCGGAGGCTGAAATCCCTTTCCTGATGAATCGCTTC
Organism: Symbiodinium kawagutii; assembly: GCA_009767595.1. Lineage (NCBI taxonomy): Eukaryota > Dinophyceae > Suessiales > Symbiodiniaceae > Symbiodinium > Symbiodinium kawagutii. The sequence goes on along the minus strand of VSDK01022204.1, from coordinate 88,091 downwards.
CAACCAATCTTAAACCTTGGAGGGTGTAGGCGGCAAAATTCAGGCTGGAATATCTCCGAATGTGCTTAGCCGCCGTCTTTATTGGGATATGTTGGGATGACCTGCACAATTCATCATAAATAATTCTGGTTTTTTTTCATGTTCAATTTTGTTTCCTTTTGGAATAGCTGGCTTGTTGTTAAGGCTGGGGCAACTGGCAGCCGCTCCACGTCTCCATGTCTCAGCCACCACATCGAGGCGCAGAGGCTGCTCCGCAGGATCACTGCCACAGGTGGGCTGAGAGATGCATCCTCGACGAAGAAACACCGGGAGAATGTGACCCAGAATGTCACCCACAACCATCCAACAAGCCGATAAGCGCATCATCAAATTCATCATAAAAACATCGGGGAGTCCTTACATCATTCATTTCCTTAATCATGTTCCACCGATAACCAGTCTCATTCCAATCCAAATAACCAGTCCAATAATCAATTCATCCAATAACCTTCATCCAATAACCATCTTCATCACTTCAACATCATTAAGTCCTTATATCTCCATCTCAATCCAATAACCATCCAATAACCAGTCCAATAATCAGTTCTCCATTCTTTTCCCTAGTATTACTGGTTATTATCCCCCATTACTTGGTTGGTTAATATTGACCCAACTCGCCATATCTCCATGACATCTCCATGACACCTCACCTGCACCCCGCCTGAGATCCCGGGAGTTCATCGCCAGCAGGTCCTCCGCCGCATCGCGCGGCGGAAAGGACCGCCCCCCGGAGCCGCGGCGGAGCTGGCGATTCCAACCCATGCCTCGCCACGGATCACGTGTGGAAACTGGATCGATTTAGTCATCGGAATTTATGTCATTTATCTATTAATGATTTGGTTTCATTATAGCTAATGATTTGACTATAGGAATTGAATGGAATTGATTCTAGCGAATGATTTGATTCATTTATTAATCTATCGATTTATTTATTGATCTTATTTGTTTTGTTTACTTGCGCATTGATCATTATTTATCTTTTCGTTCATTTATATCTACAATCTACTCTTTAACTGCATAGATGTATAGATATCTTTTTCTAATCGAAAATTTTTCCTTCTAACACTGTCCTTTTGCATCATGTTTTCTGGCGCTATGGAAGACTAGATTACTAGATACCTTGTATAGTTTTTGTACCAGCCAATACGCCGTTTTGCCACTCGATGATGGTGGCTGGGTCGGTGTAGGGATGATACGCAATACTTGCACGCTTCAGAACCTCATCAGACACTCGTCGTGGTGCATCTTGTGGCTGTGGGTCAAAACCCTCAGTCGCCCTGGTTCCCCATCATTTACCATTGTTTCCCCTATAAAATGGTTGGTGAACTTATCCCCCATGAAGCTGGATAATATTGACCCATAGCCTTATCCTACTTGCACAGGTTGTTCACTGGCCCGCTCGTCTTCTACCCGGTATACGGTATACGTCCTCCTTGATGCTTAATCGCGGTTCAAGCGTGTTTGCAGTGACTGACACAACACTGGCAATGAAACAGAAACATTTTGGCAACAAGGAAACTAACGGGGCTAAAACTAACGGGGCTGTCGGAACTGGAGGATCATATCCCCCAACCATCCTAAAATGAATATGTTTAGAATGGGAATCGTCACTTTTGCAAAAAATTTGACTGGGTATGGCTCCACAATTGGAGGGAATTGAAGATGAGCCATGGCAATCTTCGTGCACTTTTGCTGCGAGTCTGGGCGGTGATCCTTTGTGTTTCCCTGGGTGAATGGATCATGATACTCCTTGAGGCAGGTTTGAAACGCCTTGGAATAGTCAACCAACGCTAGATTTTCGGGCCCTACTCCTCTTTTGTCCTCTCTACAATATACCGCTTCTGTGTCTCCATTTTTTGAACCGAGATTTCTGGTGGCGCGATTTCGGACAGAAACAGTAAACGAGTACGATTGTGTTAGTTTCCCAGTTTTTTTGACGAAAATGTTCCTCTCGATGAGTCTCTCTCTCCAATTATTTGGGCACAGCGAGTTTCAGTGAAACCATAAACCCTCCATGGCTGGCGAGCTCCAGGTACCTTTAAAGACACAACTCCTTCGCAGCCGTTCGGCCGTATCCCGCGAGAGCTGGGCCATGATTTGTCCAACCACCGTCTCTGGCAGCATCTCAATGTCTCTCCTGGGATGCTGATGACCTGCAATAGGAAGAATCTACATGTATAACATTAGTCCAAGATTGATTGTATAATTGTGTAACAATAATCTAACAATATTCTAGTATAACAATAACAAAAACTGCTGATAACATCATTAGTCCAAGATTGATTGTATACTGTAATTGTATAACAATAATCTAATAAATCGATGACTGGGGGGCCACCTGATTGTTCATGGACCACCAAAACAATTTCCTGTTCATGGTTCACCATCAATACCCAATCAACAGTTGGGTGGTCCATCAACAACTCATTTCTTGGTTTCTGGTAGAAATGTAACCAGAACCCGTGCGAATCCCACGCTGCACTCCCCTTCTGCTTGGCCAGTTGTGATTTTACTCGTCGCGGCAAGCCCCTTGTGAATGGGAATGTCATTCAATATCATCCCTCAAACAGAAATACTTGATCAGTTGGATGATATTACAAATAGACCTATATACATTTATAAATATAGTCTACTTATATAGAACAAATGGTCAATTGGCATTTTCTCAGCAAATGCCATGTCTATTCTACACATAACAGCTGGGATGTTGTCCGTTGCGACGATCGAGCTAGCAAGGCAGCAGTGGTAGCCGTTGCTGTTGGTGCCATGATGAGATGAGTGCCCACCAAGCATCTCAAGCCATGATGTGAATCAGAAAACGCCAACGCTTGAAGGAAGACATGTGTTCCCCTTGAGTGACACGATGACCCGGAAGTGCGCTCGGGCTGGCAAATGCACATCGCGGATGATGCCACATGATCCCTTAGAGTTCTTTGTGGTCTTCCTCGTGCAACTTCTTTGAAATGAGCAAAGTGATTCAAATCATCTGTTTGTGCTCCATACACGTCGTGCCCCCTTCTATCAATATTGGGGATCCCCTTAACAGAATGAACTTCCCTAGAAGTTGAGGCGATACAATGACCACCCAACACAGCCATTGTCACCATATGTCACCATCATTCCATGGAGTGCCACCAAGGCTCTCACGTGCAGAGAGCACCTCGCACGTTTTCGTGGCCACCTTGGCAGAGAATGGCATCTTGAGCTCACGCCCGAAGGTCCCGAAGATCTGTCCGGTCTCCAACGTAGCCAGCAAGTCCACCCCAGCACCACGGCTGTGCCGCAACAGTTCCACCGTACCGTTGATGATGACGTAGACCACACTCTCTTCAGCAGCTCCCTGGCGCAACAGGAGGGTGTCCTTCTGGTGCCGTTCCTGGTGGAAGCAATTCCCAGAGCTGTGCCCTGCGACCTTCTTCACCTCCTCACAGAAACCCCTGGAAGCGTGGGATGCCTAGGTCTGACAGTCAAAACTCTGCAGGATGATGGAGCTAGGTCCGGCAAGGTTTGCTAACCAAGAAAAGAATTGTGCCAAATTCGGGGGAAAGCGTACAGTCACCGTGAAACCCCTAGTCCCAAAAAGAACTTGCAAGTTTCCAAAATGGATACGGTTCCCTGCATTCATCGGGTCACAGTACTGTCATTGCCAGAACCGGTCGATGGCAAGCAGAGGGAACCCAACGATCAGCGTACTAAAAATAAACTATTTCGAGATTTTTCAAAATAGGGGTACCCCCAGCTATCATCCTTTACTCACCATTTATAGCAACAAACCAACCATTTTGGGGTGCCCTGTGACTCTTCAGAAACCACTATGTATAACGGGGTCAAGCAGCTCCTTTCGCTGAAGCTTTTTTCTCATCAACCAACAGCTGCTTGTGATGTCTCCCAAGCGCCCTTCACTAAACAGGTCGTCCTTCATGCCAGGTAAGCAGGACACCAGGAACTCACGTTTCTGCTGTTCCAGTTCCTTCACCTCAATGGCGCAAATGTCCCAGCTTCCTGCTGTGGTCGTAACCAACAGAACACAAAAAGATCACTGTCGTAGTCACTAGACATCCTCCAGTTGTTAAATTCACAGCTCAAAACGATGAAACTCTTTGTTTATGTGGTTCGCAAATATCCTCCACTATGTTCCACTATGATTTCTGATCCGTCAGCAGGTTCGACAAGAGCATTGCACCTGCCCACCACCCAGCCAAAAGCAAGTTCGCTGTCACCATTGTTTTGTGTTCTCTGTTGTTTGTTACATCGCAGTCCACTGAGCAACGTTAGCATTCATAGCTGCTATTCTGAACCTTAACTACCTTGTTGGTTCTCATCACCCAGTCTTGACACCTCTCTCTCTCCGATTTCTTGCTAAGGAAACCAGCGCGCCTATTGAATCCTAGTGACATATTTTTTCACCTCTTCAAAGCCCTCGGCCGACACAAAGAGCAGCTCAGACTCGTCTAGGCATCGCGCAGTGGCCTTGCGCGGCACTGCAGCACCACCCATCAGCGCCAGTTCACCGAAGACTTCCCCGGTGCCGCTCCTGCACCACAGCGTGCTGTTTGATAACCCCACACATGTTGCTCAGACTGGAGGATCTCCCAATGAGGCTGGCTTTACACATCTTTACACCAAAATCTGCCACTGAGAGACCATCAAAAGAACACATCGACACAGAATCGTACCCTATGCACAATTTCTTGCAACTGATGGTGAACCATGGTGAACCATGGTGAACCTGCTTAGCTTGGAGCTACTTGGAGCTCTTAACGTTTCTTGCAGAATCCCAACAAACGCAACCAGCCACGCGCTCGCGCACCCGGTCACCTCTTGACGCAGTTCCCATACTCCGAGACCTTGGAGAAGGTGCTGAAACCTGGAGACGGACGTTGTGCGTGCACCAGCAAATGGCTGTAGGGA
>VSDK01022204.1:70614-81080 GCA_009767595.1 Symbiodinium kawagutii | reverse complement strand
ATGCCGAGCAAGTTCGGGCCCAAACTGGTTGGTCATGGTAATCTAACATATCTAAGTTATGGATTGGTCATGAATTGGTCATGAATATCCTCCTGATTATCGGCTTGCCTTGAGGTTCTGATGTCATGAATTTCTCCTCCAGAGATTCACTAGACTGGAGGCACTTCAATCGCTTCTGGCCCCGCATCACACGCCAGCATTGGTGGAATCTTTCAGATTATCTTCAGATAGCTGCGGGTCGGCAACATGTTTAAAAAGGAATGGACAGTTATGGGAGTTGAGGACTCAAGTCACGAATCTGAAAATGGGCGCAACAACAACAACAACAACAACAACAACAACAACAACAACAACAACAACAACAACAACAACAACAACCCACAACCACAACCACAACCACAACCACAACCACAACCACAACCACAACCACAACCACAACCACAACCACAACCACAACCACAACCACATCCACAAACCAGAGCTTCCCAGCCTACAATGATAGTAGGTGGAATAGGTATCTGCAGTGCTCGCACGGGATGCCATGAGCCTGGTTCCAGACCGGTCTCATGGCGGCAAGAAGCGGCTGAGCGCCAAATGGCTCAGCGGAAAGGGGACAAATGAAGCCATGCCGCTCAGTAAACTGCAACTCTTTGTCAGGAATCCAGCACCACCTGAACCTGCTTGCAACCTCACTTTGGCTTCTGTCATCAGTTGTGGTCTTTTTCACGGACCATAGCTACCATTCTCTACCAACCACTTGGAATATCTACCAGTCCCTACCATTCCCTACCAACCTGCTTCCTCCGAGCGCGTCCTGATGTCTAGTCTTGACATCTTGCGCGCACCCGGCACTTCTCGAACCAAGGCCTGAGTGTACACATCGGTGCTGGGTAAACCACAAGTGGGGTCGTGAAACCCAGACCGTTCCTTGGCCTTCACCAGATAATACCCGCCCGTTGCTGGTTTTGGTGGGCCTGTATGGATCAAACTACGAGGGATAGAGGACCATCATGATGCATCCCACAAACAATTGGGATAGGCTAGTACTATCTGGATCTATCCATGGCACATCTAGTTCTATTTCTGCGCAAGACCCAAAAAAAGGGAGACATCTGCAAGGGATGGCTATACGATACAGAACATGGATTACAAATCTGATCAAAACCAATCTCAAAGGGAAGCCGGGCTCATCGAAACAAAGCGTTTACGCTTGGAAATCCAATCTTTGTATCTACCTTTTATGGTGACGGCAATCAGTTTTGCCATGCTCAACCTCAACAAATTCAATTCTTTGGCACAAACATGAGTAAACGACATATAGCGTGGTAAACTGTCAACCTCTTTGGCAAATCGAAATGTGAACCTCTTGGGGGTCCATTTCACCCGGCCTGGTCTCGGAATATACACATCAAGTGGACGTCACAGGGCCTCGCTGTTGAAAACCAAGGCACACCTGCGAGAATCACCATCTCTGAAAGGTACCTGGGTTGGCAGACACCCTGGGTTGATGATTAGAGTGGTTGCTGGATGTTGCTTACCCTTAAAGTTTGATTACACCCAGCAGTCAATGCTGTTGGCCTTGAGAGCTGATCATGGTTCTTTGGGAGAATATATAACTCATCAAAAGCTCCAGCAAAGGTGAGCATTTGGATCCTCCTCATGCAAACCCCAAGCCATCACCATCCAATCACAGAGATCCAATGATTCTTCCAATCTTCAGCCACAATGCAATCTTCACTCAGATCCAGAGTTTCTATATGTTTCTACATGTTTCTATGCTTGGCTTCAACGCCTTGATGGAAGTCACTGGCGATCTTACCCGCTTCGCCTCAACAGAAGATGCACCGTCAGGAAGAGGTCTTCCAAGTCCAGCCTGGAACATCGGTGAACCGAACCGGGAACCACAGGGGGCCAATGCTGGGAGGTACGTGGAGGCTAAACAAATTCTGCTCCCAGCGACGAATCGATATAACTCCGTATACATACATATTACATATATTTGAAACTATCTGAAGATGGGATTTGCTTCTTAAAACACAAAAGCTTTGGCTTTTGCCCACTTTGCATTCAGACTCCGAACAGGCACGTAGCCCTCACCAAAGCTCAGCTCGGAACCAGCCACCTGGTAAAGCCTCAAACTCAAGCACTACAGCATGACTCCCCACAGCATGACTCCTATGACTCCCCCAGCAACGCTATGAGTAGGTTGTGATGCTTACAGAGGGATAGAATAGGTTTGCCAACGAAACTGCGTCTACTGGACATTGCTAAAACATACAACTCGGACCGACTCGGATCAATGCAGCAGGTGGATACTGTTGAACGAATGCGCTGGCATTCAGGTTCCGACGTCTGGCAGGATCTCAGTGTCGGAGGGATAGAAGATCGGAGGAAACCTCGAACTGACAACTGAGTACATCATACCTGCCTTTTCTGTTCCAAGTATGACCATGGCAGTTGTCCAATCGATCTCCCTCGTGGATCAGAGACTAACCAATCAACGATGCACCAGTTCATCGCTGCCTACCCCGAACTTTCTGAAAAGAGTTGGCACCCAAAACCACAGGCTGTAACAGCCCAGCACTGGGACAACGCACGTGATCTTCCAAACCTTGGAAAATCAAACGTCAACAGCACAGTGAAATGCCTCGACGTGAATGGTTGACAATGGGATATGTTCAGCGTGATAAAGACAACGGTCTGACAGTGGGACTCGACATGGAGAACTTCAACCTACTAGCATTCCCCAGAATATCCTGCAGGCTGACCCGTCCGCTGCTGCGGAGCACACCTCTTGGAGTTCTCTCGAAAGCAACAGCTGCACCTAGCGGCTAAGGCTGAAGAATGCTTTGAAGAATTTCCAAAATTGGGTCTTTGCTGCTTAATTATTGAACAACAGTTGATCTCACTCTGAATATCAGGTCGGTTAAAATTTCTTCAGCTTGTGACTAGAGCATGATCGGTTCTAGGGAACAAGAACAGATTATTGATTTCAGACCTGATGACATTCAATCACTGGCCGGTCATTGTCACATCTGCTGTTGTACCCATCAGAATGAAATGCAAACCTCACGAAGAGCATTTTTAAGCTTGTGACATGCCGAAGACCTTCGCACACTTTCTGCAAAAGACTTGGCAACTGCCTCAACTCTTCCGAAACAGCAAGCGATTGTTTGTGATCTCAAAAAAGACTGCAAGCAATGATTCTCAAAAGAGAAACATATTGATTGTTCTTCGGGTATTCTTAACTTGTTAGCGTAATGAGGTTTAAGAACTTGTTTTTCCTCGGAGCATTAACCCCCTAATCCCCCTGTGACATAAACGTATACAGAGGAAAAGAAGGGCTGGGATGACCCAGATCCCTCAATTGACACCAATATGAGGCCTCATCTGACAACCATGCTGACAAACCTATTCCCATTCATCTGCAACGTGCATCCTATACTTGCAGACATGAACGTTGTTGCCCTACATTTGTGCTGACCTCCCCTGGCGTGTACTGCTACATTTTGTATCGCAAATTGTCCGACCGACGCACTTCCTATAAAACTATCTATATTCACATATTGTCGGACGTCTGCTGTGACATGAGATATGTGCTGACATGTCAATGTATATTTGACATGTGTACTGACATATGTACTGACATTCTACCTGACATTTGTCCTGGGATTCGTGCAGGTATATCATCTGCTACGTATTCCGACATGACTGCGGGCATCTTATCAGCACCTGGCATATTACCTTTCTCTTTGCGCTGGCATCTTCAGCCAAAAGCATCTGACCTGCGTGTGTAGTATGAAATCAAGTCACATGTCTTCTCCCATTGTACTTGACATCTTGCACGACATATTTTCAGATGTGCATACTGACACTCTTGAGAAGCTATGTGCTGGAGGTGCACAAGGCGGTGCGCAACATACTGTCCACAGGAGCGTTATTACCTGGTGTGCGACAGACCCTCCACCGGGTGGTTGTAGGTGCAAAATGCAGTGCACAACAGACTCCCAGTTCGCTATATCCCTATGGCTGGGTGATTAGCAGCCTGGCATGATGGAGGCGAGGAGGAGGAATGGAGGAAGTAAGAAAGGGAGGAAGGAAAAAAGTCCGGAAGGAAGAAAGGATGGCAAAACACAGAAACAAAACCCAGAGATCCTCACCGTGTGCAATCATCAAATCTTTACACTTTACACCTGGGGTATCAAGCATTTCTACTCCCTAGAAACAAACTCAGGGCACCACTTACTCCTCCACAAGGGGTCGTGCTCCACCAAGCGATTTACCTCTTGACTCAAGGACAGCTGGTGAAGTCATGCAAAAACCATGTGAGAAATATACCCGTGCTTATGCATCCACAGCCCCACTCCACGAGAGTCTGCCGATTTCTTCTCAAAAAATCCTAATGCAATCAATTGCAATCATGCGCTGAATCATAGTGTCACTGATCCCAGGCCTGGTGGAACTTTTGGGCCTCAACGCAAAGGGCTTCTGGTTCAGTTGTTGCAGCATCAAAAATTCTGGGCCAAACAGACCTAATCTCAGTTCACACCTTCTGCGAGCCAACAGTCACATTGTGCACCTTCGGTGCACTGTGTCTATCTCAGCTTCTGTGCAACACAAGTTGGTTCTAGAAGGCGGCAGATCCTGTGGGATTCACCACGCCCTGCCAACAGCCCTGCACTCAGCTTGAGTGCGCAGCCAACTCATTCATCAGCCGCTCTCCCCGATATGAAAGTTCAAGCATTTGCAGGCCATATTCCTGAATTTCAAGAGCACAACAACTCAACAATCTGAGAGCGGAAGAATCTGGCTGATCATGTCAATGGAGTAAATAAGCTCAAGTTGGACAGGCATCTGTACAGCTATCCTATAGAAACCAACTCCCTCCCAACCAATGAACCAACCAATCGCTGACGACAAATACATCCCGGGAAACATGAACTGTTTCAATGCTGCGAAAGTGTCTGATCGGTGGCATAGTCATGCCTGCTGCAATTATCTTATATGTAGCAAATCACACAGGGAACCTAAGAAATTGCCATCAACAATACCTTACTCGTCATACCAACAACCAACTAACATTTACATCGTTTGCGGATTTGGTGACTCACCTATGTGATTTGGCTCACTTGATCAGGTGATTGGGTTGTGTGAGAAGCCCTACACCAGGCAAATTACCCCAATTGATCATTTTTTGGCATCAGCCTTGTAGAATTTACACCCGTGTCAATACCAATTCTGCTTGACTCACAGCATGCCTGTGGACTGAAGAAAAGCACGGCATCCCTGGATGTAGAAATCTGCCCGCACCTTGTCATCGAATTGCTTGTCAAGAACTTCATCGAAGACCAGGTCCTGCTATACCCCTGGAAAGCTGGACCGAAAAAGAGCGACACAAAAACTTTTCCGTTGTGCCGGCGAATCGTTGCCAACATCATACTGAAAACATGCAGACATTGGATGATGAAATGTGACGCTGAGTGTATGCCCGGTCCAAGAGTACCGTTTGGCCCTTTGTTTCTACAAGTATACTGACAAATTGGCTGGCTCTTCATACAAATATGCAAGAGACATTGAGTTTTTGAGTGTATTTCTTTGAAGAAACCAATTGCAGCATGAGACCGCTAAGCTTTGTGTGCATCCGTATACCGTTAAATGTAAATAAACTGATCATCTCAGTGATACTGATGCTGCAGCAACTTGGCGACAAATGCTGGACCACTGACTTTAGACCTCAAAAAAATTCAAAAGGAGCATCGATCAATAGCTGGCAATGAGCAGAAAGTGTACACCACTACTATCTCAAAACGGAAATACACTTTAAATTATTTGTCCTAAAGAATTATGAATATAAGAAACAATGACCGATATACAAGTGATCATTATACAAGGCTGATGGGCATGTGACACCCCACTATCTTCAGAACATTGCAATAGACACAAATAGTAATGGTTTGTTGCAGCAACCAGCTGCCCCGACATGGGAAAACAACTAGGATCCACGGAGGCAACGAAGAGTCAGCAGGCATTCTCCGTTGCGAATGCCCAAAAGATGCCACGAGCAGCATCGAGTCGTGAGCTCCAAGCCATCTCCAACCCAGCGCATCTCAGTCCCGCAGGGGCACCATCTGATCATGATCCTGATCCTGGAGGCTCCAGGGGAGGAAGTTGATCTGATGTTGGTTCAATACCAATCACCAAAGCAGTTTCCGTAGTCCAATTTAGATGCTTCACCCCGAAAACCATCCAAAATTATGGTGACATTTTTTCTCACAGCTCTCGGTTGAACATTTTGCCACATACCCGTGTGATTCTGGGATGTGATAATCATGAGTATCACTGACATCCCATCTATTCACCCTCAATTCTAGGACATCATGGTCACGGCACGATCACTAGGATTTGGCGCTGGTAATGTGTGCAATTGGGCAATGAATTTGACCCAACTTACGGAGATAAGTTGCTACATCAAAACATTTGGAAAATGAACATCGGGAAAACCTGGTACCTTTTCAATTCTTGGGGATGACTGCAGCATCTGTGAATTAGCGAGATCTCATGGTAAAGAACATTTCTTCATGGTCAATTGTTCCTTGCAGCAAGGGACTCCCTGTAAGGATACCGCACTATCCATAAAGGCATGTTTGGTCACCTACAATCATAAAGATCCGTCTATGCCAATTCTATTATATAACTAAAACCACTTGTCTTACAGGCACCCTATCTTTGGACCTCATAGCAGCTCATGGGTAGAGGACCAGCAAGCATTATATACACTGTTGTATAGAGTCAAAAGCAAAAATCCGGTAGGTCCACATGCCTCTTCTTGAAATCGCCAGATTGCCAGCGTGGCCAATCAAATATGTGGCTATCATAGTAGTTCTCAAATCGATTCCTGAGGTCAGAACTATGGGCAGTTGCTCATGTGGCAAAACCCTGGTGAACATCCAACCGAGTCCTAAGTCCAGCCCCAACCGCTGCACCGAATTCAGCCGCCCTGTGGCTGGGCTATGACACGCCACCCCCGACACAGCCTTGGCCACGAAGGCCTTGGCCCCAATGGAGGATCAACTGAAGGTACCACTGCTGTAATAATCAGACTGTGTGAAGCCATGGGAAGCCCTCGTCACCCAGCCCAAACCCGTACGGGCTTGTAGCAGAGTCCATATGTGATGTGGTGGAGACTCTCTGTTCTTCCTTTTCTCTTGACTGAAAACACTATTCATGGATTCAGTTGTGGTCTGTGGTTGTAGCCATGTCCCAAGAAACACCGACCGTCGTAGGTATTTTGTTATTTCCTGGTTCCACAAACTGATCGAGACCGTCAAGTCCAGTATCTGTCTGTCCAATTGTGGGTTAAATACCTGCTACAACCAATCGCATCTGGTTTTCCAGGGTTTCTCCGTAGAAAACGCTCATTTTCCATACAAGAAGCCAGTAATTTTGGTACCACCAGCTGCCTTTACCTGAGACCCCCTGCGCAATCATGGACACCAGGTTTAACCGTGCCGGAGCCTGGCTGGCCGCTGTCCTTGTTGATGGATAGGATAAGCAAACTTCTCTGGGGGGTTAACAAGCCATGCTGGTACCCAAAGAGTGGTTATGGTTTATCACTATAAATGATTATTAATGGATGATTTGGCGGATCCCCTATGTTGAGAAACATCCATATCCGTGGCTATCTGAATGGTTACATTGGTTGTAATCACCGTTTGAATTTGCCTTTTCCATCCCTTTCCAATATGTTGTCAACATAATGCACTGCCTTGACACGGCGTTAACCTTGGAGACACAATATTGAACGGACCCATTTGCTATCAGTTGTTCAGGCCGCGGTTCCAATGGTGCGTATCCAACCATGGCTCAAAGGATCTTGTTAGCATCGATTTGCAACGGCAATCAGTCTGCTTTTTTTCGCTTCTTCCTCAGTGCTTCAGCGCTCAAGTAGCAGCTTGCCCCGAGGAGAGCGAGGTCCAAAGAAATCTCAACAGCCTCAAGAGACGCATCAGTGCACAATGCAGCTACAGCCGGCCACAAAACATGCGTTTCAAATTTCAAAAGTGTCTTTTAAACAATGAGTTGAAGATGCCTTGACATGTCACTTGACCCAAGTGGGGTGACAGACTTTCCTGTCCCAGGCACAAGCACAACAGGAAACCTGCCCCGAAAGAGACCTTGGGAGCGCAGTGCGTTGCAGCTAACTCCCCCACACAATGTCCGAAAATGCGGACTACTCAAACAAAGATCTTTAATTATGGCTCACTTTACATGTTCAATGAGAAATAGTGATTCAACAGGTTTGGTGAAGATGCCTGAAGAAGATGCATGAAAAAGATGCTTGAAGAAGATGCTTGAAGAAGATGATTGATTGAGGTTTAGTCAGATGTCCTCTCTCTTGAAAGGCCTCTTGACTCTCGCAGGTCTCGAAGAGCTCACAACTTGGGATCCCCCGCGGCAAGCTCTCGGAGTCGGGCGGAAGTGATCTGGGGCCAAGCGTTTCCCAAGCGCTTCGAAAGCAGTTGCTGGGAGATCACTGAATTGGTGATTTGCCATTCTCAACCAGTATAGTCATCAAATATCATGAAATATCATTGTGATCATGGTCCAGTCATAACATGTCCCGCCAGTTTGAAAGGGTTGATCAATGGCATGATGATGGCCGGTCGTAGGACATCATTACCAGCCAAAGGGTCGAAGCGTCATGAATGACTGGAACACTTGTTGTCCCTGGCACACCGGCTGAGCATTTCACTCGTAGGGAAAACAACCGGCTATGGAGTTGATAGCTGAGAAAACGGATAACGGGTCCTCAGGATGCCTTCCCAATCGGATCAGGTCCAACCCAACCCAACCAGATCCAACCGGTGATGCCTTGAGCATTTCAACCAGCCGCGCCTTTTCAAGCTTTTCACCTCGGCACTTGACACGATTCTCAGTCGATAGCATGTACCCAAGGGGCATCGCCTTAAGATCGAGTCCTTGGGGTACGCCACTAAGAATTCCGATTGGTATGGCTCAGCAACCCTGCAACCAAAACAATCAACTGAATGTCCCCAGAAAATCCCTGAGCCATTTCTGCCTGAGGTCCAAACGGTACAAGGCAATGTCCTGCACACGGTGTGCATCCGGTGATCTATGGGACCAGTTCGAAGGGTCCAGAAATGCACAAATCCCAGGGACTCCTAGGGTTTCCTGTGCATTAAGATGGCCAGGGACTAGAGGATCAACATGATGTCTTTCCAAAGAACTGTGACTGTTGCTTTCATCTCCCGGCGTAACTCGAATGTTTCCTAAGGCTTACAGTCAAAGTCTCACTGGCCCATGGACTCTCAACATCCACCACCATTTCAGATTTCAGTCACATCTGATGCGTGGCACCCATGTCGGACCCATGTCCTTCATTAAGTTCGCCTCAATCTCTTGCCATTCTTTTTGAGACTTGGCAGCGACTTGCCTCGCCAGGGATTCCACGTTGTCACCTGGGCAAATGACAAAAGCTGACCTCACATAAAGTCAGAAGGCAATGATGGAACTTCTCCCAGCATTTTTTGAAATACAATTTTTCTATCTGTCAGCACCCAAATTGCGCCTTCAACATTTGCTCGCTTCGACATTGCGCCAGGCCGCTGGGATCGAAAAGCAAATGCGAAGAAACATGAAGAAGCTCAGTTGGTTTCCTGTGAAAAACTGTTCCTCCCAATTGTACAAAAAACACACTGCTTCAGGTTTTTCCAGGTCCTCAGAAGACGAGAACCTAAACGCTCGCTTATGTTGCTGCTGAATGATCGGACCCTTCGTGCTTCAAAGTCCACACAGCCTGCTTCACTGAGTGTTTGGAGTCTATTGTGGCAGCAAATCTTCCCACATGCTTGGCTGTTGGGTATGTCAGCTATCTGCGGAATTTCTTGGTTGCGTCAATGACTCGCCAGTGATTTCTATGACCGTCTTGAGCAGCTGCCGAAAGGGACAACTTTTGTCGGGCAGAGATTGAACAAGGGGCCATTGAGTTGCAATAAAACACCAAAAACAACAGTATGTTTACATGTACATCTAGAAACATAACTACAAATATAAATATAAATATAAATATAAATATAAATAGAAATAGAAATATGAATATAAATATAAATATACATACAGAGATAAAAATAAATGAAAATATGAATATAAATATGAATATAGATGTAAATGTGTATGCATATATAAATATACATATATACATATAAATATGTGTATATATATATATATACATATAGAGATAAATATAAATGTTTTACATAATATAATGAATGAATATATATATATATATATATACATAAATATATATGCATACTAGAAACTACATATTTCATTCACAATCTATGACATATCAAATTTGACTTGTACTCTCGATCACCAACTGGATCTGCATGGGTTTCACGCCTAGTCCAATGACCGCATCGGCTCGTCGGCGTCCGACACCACCA
>VSDK01022204.1:55614-65614 GCA_009767595.1 Symbiodinium kawagutii | reverse complement strand
CCGTTTTGTGGCGCAGCGCCTCGATCACAAGTACAGATTGCAAAGTGAAAAAGTGAAGCCATAGACCATAACCAACCGAGTATGCTCGGAAGCAACGTGGGTAGAAGACCTGTTTGTGGTCGTCAAACTGGTCGCGTATTGACTACACATGTTGAATCATTGAAAGACTTTGATGTGAACACTCAAGCACGAATGCACATCCAGTCAGGCAAAAGTCAACTCACATACAAGAGAGGCAGGCGATTTTTGCCAATTTAAAAAAACAGAGCATTCCCCAGAGGGCCCTCTCTTACAGAGGTGTTGCTGACCACCACTTTTCGCTTCTGATCTTGGCAAGGATTCTGACAGCATGCCATGGCACGGTGTGCAAGGTGGTTGCCTCTCTGGTGTCTACCCACTGCCGAAGCAGTGGCACGGTGGCTAGATTGGCAAGTCTGTGCTGTAGGATGTGTGGATAAGGCACTGGAGGCTCCTGAGGCTCTGTCATCTCGCTTTCCTTTGGGTTCTGTGCGTGGCCAATGTTTCCATGGACCCATGGACAGTGCTGCGGCGTAAAGTCATCGTCAGCATCATCATCAACATCACCATCACCATCATCATCATCATCATCATCATCATCATCATCATCATCATCATCATCATCATCATCATCATCGACATCATCATCATCATCACCATCATCATCATCATCATCATCGTCATCATCATCATCATCATCATCATCATCATCATCATCATCATCGACATCATCATCATCATCATCATCATCATCATCATCATCATCATCATCATCATCATCATCACCATCATCATCATCATCATCTTTATCATCAGCATCCTTGTCATCGTCATCATCATCATCATCACCATCATCAGCGCAATCATCCTCACCGTCATCATCATCATCATCATCATCGTCGTCATCATCATCATCATGATCATCATGATCATCATCATCATCGTCATCATCATCCGCATCATCTCCATTGTGCGTGTGTTGTTGGTCAGATCTGTAGAGGCTTGGCGGCAGGCTGGCGCCCTTCGCTCTGTGCATCCTTTGCTTCAGGCAGAAGTTTGGCTGCAGGCTTGCGCGCACTTGGGCGCCAGTGTCGCTCTGTGTGGCCATGGTCCTTTGGATCGATGTCTAGAGGCTTGGCAGCAGGCTCGCGCCCTTGGCGCCATTTCTGCTGCATCCAGCAGCTCTAGATCAAATAGGTACTGATCTGCCTTCGGGCACGTCTCCGCCGCCATTTTTACCAACCTAAATGGCTATCCCGGGCCGGGGTGGAGCAGATTTGCTCATAGGAGTGTTCCTGCGCGCGTCCTATGCCGTGAAGTTGGATACTTTCCTGACTGAAGAGTCAGAAGACTTTGGCTCAAGGCCAATCGGCTCAAGAGGTTTCGAATTTGTGACTTTTCCTGGTCAGAAGTTGTCTCTGGACCTCTCCAAACTGATGATGACACCTGGTTCTGAAAGCGCCGGTGCAATCCTTGCTGCAGTGGATAAGATGGTTAGCTGTCATGGCAGACTGATGAGGATCGTGGTGTGTCGATTTCATCTCTTTAAATGATACGTGGCTCATGGTCCCCCGATCACTTTGGGGAGTGGCGCGGCTCAATGCTGCGTGGAGGCGCTTGGAGTCTCGGATCCCAGGGACAAATAATCGTTGGGTAACCATGATTAAAGCAGAAATGGAGGGGCTGTAACGACAGAGACTGTGCCGCTTTGCCTGCTTGAAAACATTCCCGGAGTGCGGAACCTTGATAAGCCGGCTGCACTGAAAACACCCAATCTTAGCCTTGGCTTTGCCTTAGCTTTGAGGTTTCTATTGCAGTCTGCTTGACGGTGCTGCATACCGTGGTCATGGCAGGAATTAGGTCTCTATTGTATTGAAGATTGGGGCGCGTTGAGCTCTGACCTGGGGCTTGTGGATCTCAGTCCTGAAGAAGAGTCTAGCGCTCTTGAACTGCTTGCTGTCGTGATTTCCACAGACAATCATGTATTGGGCTGGGCTCTTACAGTCGTCAGGGGACCCAATTTGCTTCAGATTTAGCAAATGAGGATTGAATGGTTCCTTCCTTCACAGCGGGCTGCTCTGCAGAAACAGAGGAACATCACAATTAGTTTGCTTGAGGAACCTTGCATTGGTCGTCTGGCGCTCTGATTGGTGCTGTGGATATATCAATGGTGTTATGCATCACATCGATGGATTGTCTTGGAAAGCTGACGATGCTGGCAGGATTCTTGCAGCTTATGGTAGCGCCCCTGGCGCTTGGCTTTCGATGATTGATTCGCTCTTTCATTGGGGGGGCTGGGGCCCCCCCTGCTTGCGGTTTTCTTTTCGCTTTGATATCTTCGCAATCATTGTGTTCCAACGGGAGAAACTGGATCTCGGTCTTCATACGATGTACGAAGTTGCAACGGTGGGATTTGTATGGTCTGGCGCGCTGATGACAGAAGACTTCCTCCAGGTACCTGAACAGCTTGTAGCGCTGCAAGATGGCAAACAATTGGCAACTTGAGACGCTGATGCCTGGAGCAGAGTGAGTGCGGAGTCTCACACGTTTCACCTGTGTTTAGATAGTATAGATCGCTGAGTAAGATGACTTTTGCTTGCTTGTTCGGTTTCTGGTTGGGCTGGTTGGTTGTTCTGGTTTGTTTGCTTGTTGGTTTGGTGGCTGTTTGCTTCTGGTGTTGTTTTCTGTCATCTTACTTGGCTAATGACTTAGTGAAACCACTGATTCTCTATTGCAGCCTACCTGGACATATAATGACCTGTGTTCCGTGCGCAAGAAGCATTACCCGGGGAAAAAAGGAAGGAAAGGGGAGGGAAGGATGAGGAAAGGAAAAAAGGAGAAGGACATGAGAAATGGGAAGGAAAACAGAAGGAAAGGGAAGGAAAGGGAAGTGAACACGAACAGGGAAACGATAGGATGTACGCATGTTCAAATGTGGTTGCACGTTTTGCGGGTGATTTCGGGTGCGCAAGAACAACGTCGATGCTGAAGCTGCCGGTTGGAACTTGAAATTAAATTCTTATAGGTTCCTTGCGCAGTGTTTTGGCCATAATTTCAGTGGATACTTGGCAAAAACAAGCAGGACTGAAACCATGCTATCAGCCCGTCTGATTTCCTATTTGGGCACAATAGTATAGAAAAACGTACATTGACACAATGGTTTCACACCACTTGAACAACAATGTCTGTATGCAAGGTTTTCACGCGTGGCTCGCTTTTGCAGTTGCGGGGGACATCCCACTTGGCAGCTGAGGTAATTGAGTGCCCACAGTGCCGGCCAAAGTGGTATCACTAGAGCCCGCATAATAGCTGCCCGTGGCAGGGTCAGGTTGGTGCATGGCTAAGAGTGCGTACCCCATGATCAGAAGGAGCAGGTGGAGGGTCAGGGAGCAATCTGCAAGGATGATCTGTCTTCCATGGGAGTGTAAGAGAGCGATATTGAACGGCTGCTGCTTGGCGAAACACGATGGGGTTGCCCATTTGTGTGCCTTACTAAGTTGATCTCGGACAATTTCTGCATCAATTCCAGAGGCTGAGCCCCCTTGACTTTGCTTGTCATCACCAGGTAATACATGTAGGCAATCTCGCTTAGAGAGAGATTGTGAGTATGTACCTTTGATTTCGCCAAATTGCTGCGCCTCTTCCAGAACAAGAAGGTTGCAGTTCTGTAAACGCGTAGCTATCACAGGGTGGAAGGTTTGGGCATTCTGATACGCTGTTCCTGAAGTACAGATGATTACCTTGGCTTTATAAACAGCTTGCGTGCATTGGTTGGATGGTTGGTCAATGGTGAACCTATTTGCTTGTGAAACGAAAAACAAGGGGCCAACTTGTTCCGGGCTCAGCAATTCGAGATGAAATTTCAAGGCATTCTGATTGTAGGTTGACATTGGTTTCCATGTTGGCAAAATCGGTACCCCAATAGCACGTGGCCGATATTTTTCCCCAGATAGCTGACAAACTATAAAGGGGTTCTTACTTCTCTATGGTAGGGCCTTGGGTCGGCCTTTTTTTTGGTGCTGCTCTGCCGCTGCTCATGCTTATCTCCCTTTTGTCTCCCTTTGTCCCCCCTTTGTCTCCCTTATGGCTCTGGATCGGTGCTTTGTTTGCCGCTGCTCTGCCCTGCTCATGCTTGTCTCCCTTTGTCTTGCCTTTGTCTTGCCTTTGTCTCCCCTTTGTCTCCCTTTGTCTCCCCTTTGTCTTTCCTTTGTCTCCCTTGTGGCTTTGGATCGTCGCTTTGTTTGCCGCTCTGCCGCTGCTCATGCTTGTCTCCCTTTGTCTTGCCTTTGTTTTGCCTTTGTCTCCCCTTTATTTCCCCTTTGTCTCCCTTTTGTCTCCCCTTTGTCTCCCTTTTATCTCCCCTTTGTCTCCCCTTTGTCCCCCTTGGCCTCCCCTTGTAATTGAAAACGCAGGTTTATGGTATACACGCTGGAAATCGTTGTGCACAATGCGCCTGCTATCTGGGGTCTAGGCTGGTGCAATTTTTCTGCGGTATGCATTTGCTTAGCATGATATGGTCCTCCTTTATTGCTATATGTTTTGCGATTTCTCCAGTGTTGGACTGTCTTCCTTTTTTCCTTCCTTCCTTCCTTCCTTCCTTCCTTCCTTCCTTCCTTCCTTCCTTCTGTCAACTCTCAGCAACTGAATTGGTTTGGGATGCCTGGATTTTGTGGCATGGTTGTGGCGCAGAACAAACGATTCTTGTTTGCTCATGAGTCACGACGCACTGGCTGAACAAATTCCAAAACAGTGTAAGTTGCTGCTTGTTCTTTCGTTTCTTAGCCTGCAACATACATGAAATGGAATGCGCACGTTGCGTTGAACGCATGAGTGGTGTATACAAATCTTACTGGTCGCATTACATCTTCTCGAACTGCGAAAATTTTTGGCAATTTGGATGTCTCATGAAACCTTTTGTTTGTTCTGCCTTAAATCCTTGAACATTTTGTCAGGGTGATATTTTTTTCTGCACATTCCCAAAATTTTGCCATAATCGTTGCAAGAAAATGGCGGAGAGAGGCTTTGGAACTCCTCGTACTTTGGGGCACTGAAAACTGAAATGTGCCGCTGATTTGCTCGAAATTTGTCTTTACAGCTGATCGTTTTTGCAGCAGTAAGGAAAGCAGTCATAGACAAGACTACACCATTTCAGGACATTTGACAAAAATGATTTTGCACCTCTTTGCTCGTATTTTGTTTGCATATTCCTAATGCATTTTTCTTATAACACATCAAAACATTGTTGGATTGGGCTCCAATTCACGTGGCTGCCACGGTGGGAAATGAAAAGGTCTGTGACCTTCTCTTGGACTTTGCTGCAAACATGAACGAAAAATGTCACGTCGCACTTGTCCCAATTGGCAAAGGAAATGCACAGGTCAGATTTTCAAAACAGTTTTTGTGGAGAACAAACCAGGTCTGTCAACAGGCAGGTCAAACTAACAGAGTTCTTGAGTGAAACTATTGCGGATGCTCCTCACGTGCTTGTATAACAGTTAAAACGTGAAAATTGCAGCGGTTGAGAATTCGAAATTGATCATTGGAGTGCTTGTGGATCCATCCTGTGAATTCTTGATGTGGTTTGGTTGCATGAGTGGATCATGCCCATAAAACTTTTTTGACTGCGTTTTTTGTTCCAGGTCCAGGTGTTCGTCTTGCAATGAATGTCATGGCCAGTGACTGGCATGTGCTCAGCCTGTCAACTTGCAAAGTGCTGTCGTGACCCATGGGACTGGAGCTCTTATCAAAGGACTAGACAGCTTGAACTTCCAAGTTCATCGGCAACCTGGCGTGCGGAAAACAACAAAACATTGATGAATCCTAATGGCTGCAGGGTGTTCGCTGGCGACAGCTGGGAGTTGCCGAAGCTTTGCTTTGGAAATGCTACGCGTGCTTCTCGTCAAGAATCTGTAGCTATTTGATCGTGATCGACAGTGAAGTGCTCGTAAAACAAGTATCCAGGGGCTGAGATAAAAAACGAATGTGAAATAAATTGAACCGTAAGCTTGGCGTTGCGTTGGTTCTGCATTTCTTGGCTGACAGCTGCCAACATGCCGTGCATTGTCTTCGTTACTTCAAACTTTAACGCAAACTTGTGTTTGCGAGAACCAATGGATGAAACCAAATGCATTGGAACCATTCCAGTCACTGTGGATTCGGTGACTGGAATGAACGTGGACGGAAGTTGGCACATTGCGTCAGAATAATGCGGGTTCAAATCGTGAACCACCTGCTCAGGCACATAACATATTCATCCTACGGATATGTCATTGTACATTTTTGATGTCGGGTGCAGGTGTTTTTCGTTTTTGCCATCTGAAATCCGTCAATTCTTAGGCATGATGTGCTCTACCCGTGAGATTGGACAACACATGCGTTCAGGTGGACGCATTGGAACAGAGGAAAAATGCAGGCTTACAGGACAGTTGTAAATCGATTGGTAGACGAATCCCGAATCGTTCGGAATATTTTGAAACAAAGTGCGACTTCCAGACTCGTGGCGATTGCGACGATTATGATTCGTTGAGAAATGGTTTCTCGATGCAAACGTGTCGCAGGGCAGGTGGTGATTGCATCCATTTAGCCCTGCTTCTATGCTTCCGGAAACCTACAGCGTTGTCAGCCTAAACCTTGTCACAATGCACGGAAACAATTCCGTCATCAAATTCAACGAGGGGAAATGTATTCAGTTGACCCCAGGGCTGCACAGCCATACATACCACGTCCAGGGCTTGTAAGAAGCAGATCGCACAAGTCTATGTTGAGGATTTCATGAAAAAACATATTTTAATGCTGAATTTTTCTTATAGATTGAAATCTTGGAGCCGGACAATTTGACGTCAGGATCCGAAATTGAGGATATGTGAGTTGCAAACAAGGTGACAAAATGGGTTTAAGTGCAGAACTTTGGATGTCCTGAAACAAGAGATGCCAATCATGCTGAAAGAACTGTAGGAAAATTATCCGGTCAGTGGCTCCCAATGTGCGATTGTTATTCGGGGTGTTTCTTTACAAAATTTTGGGGCCTTTGAAATGCAATCGGATCGGACGCCAAATCACCAAAAAGAAACAATTCACGAAGCGATGGTTTTGATTTGAAAATTGCTGAAGAAAAACCACGTTTCAGGTCCAATGGATGCCTAAAGGTTTTTGGCGGGTGTGTTGACCAGCAACCCAAAAACTAACGATGCAACAAAATTTACGTTAAATGACGGGTTGGCCCAATAAGTTTCGGATAAACAACGTCCGTTGGCACGAATTCATTTGGCGGATAAGTGCGGTGCCGAAGACCAAATAAGACACAAAAATGACGATGGCAATACTGTCAAAATTTCTTCAATGGCGCACGTTTATCACACAAAAACTGTTCGGTGATGGCTCGCATCCATTTCGGTTCTACCACTTGGTCCAAAAATAATACACACAATGCAGCCCAATCATTTGCGTTTTCTTGTTCCAATTATCATTTCTTTCATGTTGTCCGTTTTCATTCAAACACGCGGTTGGGTTGCATCTCCAGTGTTGTTGCTTGGGCATCAAATGTTCAAAGTTGAAGACGGCTTCTAGCATTCAACATTTCCAACAAATGTGCCCACGAATCACCCAAGGCAACGCGTCCAAAGCAACACAAACCCTCAGCTTGGGCAGAACTACGGATTCCCAGGTTTTTCGCAGGCACTACACTTTGCACCAACCTTCGGCCAAACCTACCACCAACATGCGCTTGCCACCTGGCCCCTGAGCGATTGCAAACTTTCTTTGTCGGGTCAGTTCTCTACAATGGTCAGTCCAGTTTCTTCGCCGCTTGCCCGAACTTCCGTCCGGGGCCAGCACTTTCTTGCCAGCTGCGTGAACATAACTTGACGTTTCATGTTCGATGCAATATGGGGCCACGCATCCCGGAGCAAACCTTGCGCAATTTTCATTGGTTTTGACCTGGTTTTCTTTCAATGTAGTTGGTTCCTCGTAAATTGGCTGCAGTGGCCGGGCGGCTGCACACTGCACCCTCGAAAGGCACCACTCCTCATTTTTTCCTGCGCAGCACCTTGGCAGTTGCCAATTTTTGGGAAAGTTGGTTTCCCAGCCTTAGGCTGTTCCTCCCCTGAATTTCATTCTGTGGGACGCATATCGCAGGAATATGCCCGTTGATCAACCAATGGATTTCAATATTGTCGTTCTGCTTCGGGCTGGACACTGGGCAAAGCATGGAGGCATTTCATGAACATTTCGTTTTTCACTTTGCCCCTGTCACTGTCCGAACTGCCCTCGGGGCCATGTTTTCCACGTGCGGGTTGCGCAACGAGCTGGCTTACAAACAACAAAATGGCTACACAGCCAATGTAGGAGAACATGCTGGTTGAAACCGGTTGTTTCGTGGATTTGCTTTTGCGCCCCGATGGCGTTTTCAAATGTTTGCGCTTTGGGCTTGCAGCCACACGCGCTTGCCTTTCCGCAGACACAGCCGTGTGTGACATCAAAACGCCGGCCTTCTTCCACATGGGACAGCAAGCTGGAAAAACAAAAAAACATTTTCGTAATTTGGGGGATTAGGGACAAGCAGCGGCAATCGTTAGATCCTGGCAGAGCATGAGGGGTGATTTTGGCGGTCGATCTAGCTTTGTGTCACCTTGTTTGCGCTCTACACGGGTTGTCCCTTGGGCATGCCAGCGCCAAGCAAAGTCCGACATCAAAATGCTAATGTGCATCAATTTGTTACACCAAATTGTCGGCCCTCATTAACGTGTTGGCTGGAACCAACCATGGCATGAAATCCGGCAATTGTTGAATGAGCGAACGGGCGCCCCCAGACGGAAACAAATGACTGGACGTTGCATTTTTTGATGAGTGAAACGGTGGAGATGTGGCAAAGTCGGAAACTGCCTTCGGTGGCTCACGCGTGAACGCCGAGACGCAGAAGTAGATCACCACCGATCCGGATCACGCGTTGCAATTGTCATTGGTGATGCTGTTGTTGAAGTGTTGTTCGACAAACCTTTCCGTGAAATTTCCCAAGCGAGTGCCGGGCAACCTTGCATTTGGAGCTGGTGAGTTTGAAAACGCGTTGAGCCAAATGTTTTTTTTTTTCCCTTTCCGCCGGTTCGGGTCGATGACTGCGGTCCTCAAAGGACACGGGCCAACAAAGAATCATGTCAAACAAGATGCAACAAAAACTTGCTCTTTGGCAAACCAGTCTTGCTGATGTTTGGCTGCCTCAAGCCATGGCTCTTGATTGAATTTTTGCATGGCAAATTTGGATAAGCAATCGTCCCACCCTGTCATGGGCCGGCCTTGCTTTTGGCAAGGTTTGACATGGGAATTTTTGCCCATGCTACAGGAGGGTCCCGCTGTACGAGGCCTTGGGGCAAAAAAATGATGACCATTGGCAATGCGACTTGCCAAGCGAAATTTTTGGATGAATAAATTTTCGCTCCAAGATGTCATGGGGAAAATTTATTGTGCATTTTCAAGCCGTTCATTCGCACGGCGTGCTGTTTGCCTCCAATCCTCATCACGTAGCCGGATCCATCTTCATCACATAGCCGGATCCATCCGACAATTTTTCTCAG
This sequence comes from Symbiodinium kawagutii, assembly GCA_009767595.1. NCBI lineage: Eukaryota > Dinophyceae > Suessiales > Symbiodiniaceae > Symbiodinium > Symbiodinium kawagutii. The sequence goes on along the minus strand of VSDK01022204.1, from coordinate 56,030 downwards.
CATTCGTCCCCGCAAAACATCCAGCTGAAAAAAATCCGTCTGTGTCATGGCCGTTGTGGTCAGCCCGAACAACATTGTGGGTTTGACCGCTGCATCAAAGAACGTGTTGGCCCGCCACAAAACTCAATCCATCCCCAACCTCCTGAGACCTGCTGCCCGCCACGCTTGGATTTCACGGTGGGCGTCATACTTGTCTGCAGCAGCCATGCGCTCTTTTGCATGCAGCCTCCTCCACCTCCCTGCTTCCACCAATACCAACATCGATGGCCCTGAACCACCCCTGGGCGACCTTCTCACACAACACCCCCACGGCAACCCACCCACCAGCCTTCTCCCCCCCCACCCCCGAGAATAATTGGATTTTGCACACCTGGAGACTGGCCAGTATAAACACGGTCTGCTGCCTAAGGACATCT
>VSDK01022204.1:35313-50283 GCA_009767595.1 Symbiodinium kawagutii | reverse complement strand
CCGCTCTTCATGCATTCTGCTGCTAGCCTTCCGGGCACGAGCAAACTTGGAGCGCTATCCTGTTGTTGTCCGCAGCCATGTCTTCTTGTTCTTTCACCTGCATGCACGGTAGATGCCATAGCTGATAACGATCAAAAATCATCGGACCCTTCGCCTTGCAGCTTTTTAGTTTCCCAGTTTTCGTTCTTTTCCCCTGGGGCCTCATATTGTAATGGTGGACCACTTTCTTTAGCCAACGGTTTCGCAAACAAAATGAATTCATTCGCACACCGGATGTTTGCCATCCGCTCCACTTCTGTCAACGCTCAAAACTATCTTTCATGTGGCCAACTGGATTGCAACATTGCCCGGATTCACCCCACATTGACAAGTAGGAAGGGGGCCGGCGGCTGATGATCCATCCGGGCCGGCAACGATAGAGTTGTAGATTTGGTTTACTCGAGGAACCGTCCTTGGACCAAATTCGACAAATATAGACACATACTTTTGAAAAAACACGTTGGTTTGCGTTTGAAAGCACAATTTTTTGTTTTTGACGAAATGATTTGTCCGACTCCGGTTTTGGGTTTGCTGACCACGGCTTTGCCCAAATCCGGGAATTCAACATGGGATTCACTGATGCGACGAATGCTTGGACGCGTGATTGGGTGGGTCAGGATTGAAAGAGAAGCAGCATGCAATGACACCATGCGACGCATGAATACCCCTGAATACCGCATTTGTGCAAGCGTCCCTGAGGCAGATTCATGACGAAATTATTTGCAAACAACATGGCATTTTTACTACGATTCGTAGGCGCATTGGGCCTCCGTATGTTGCATGCAGGGGTGACATGGTCTTGCAGTGTCCATGTTGTGCCTATTTCTAGCTCACGTGCATGCTTTGATTTCTTTTGCTACTCGGCCATTGTGGTAAAATTTGCACTTTTTGAAACCACGCTTACCACATATCGTCGCAGGATTGGCTCAAAATTCATTTTCCCACCCGCCACAAAATCACACACGAAACTGGCAATCCATCATGGAAAAAATGCATGCTTCTACATATAGGCGTAGGTTTTCCAAACATTGAAAGCACAATCACTGCAGCTGCAACCGTCAGCCTGCTGTCATTGCAATCGCCTCGTGCGCGCCTTTTTCTTTTGCCGTGTCATTCATTTTTTTGCAGGTTGGTGGTTGATTGGATCTATCAAATTTATGTTCTTGTTTCCAGTTTTTTTAAAGAAATTGTGCGTATTAACGAGCATAAACTGAGTGTGTGCGTGTGTCTGTTTTATCTACTTTTTTTTTTTTCCCCCCTTTGCGAACAGGTTATGCCACTTTCCCTCGAACATGGAGGGTCGCCAAGCAGGCCATGTGCAGCGGTTCGCATTGTTTTTCCATCACCGTTGGCAGTCCAACTTCTTGGGCGTGTCATTTCGGTTTGTTTAGGCAGATGTTTTCACCTGACAGCTCCAATGCCTCTGAGGTGCGAAGTGCTTTGCCCATGTTGCGCTATGACCATAGCATTAGCGTGTGATGCTTACCTAAATTTTGGTTGCCTGCAGCAAGAGTGTCTTCAGAACATGGCCAGACAGGACAGAAACAAAAAATTGGGGTTGTCATGCACTGATCACTGCGTTGCAACGTTCGCATTCAGTGAGTTGAAAAGGGGTCGTCAGAATACTTAAGGGTGTTTGTTAGTCTGGTTTTGTTCTTGTTGGTGCCATAGTCTGGATGTTGTGGCCATTTCAGTGGGTACCTGTCATGGGAGGTACCGTCTCACAGTTGGCGTTCTTTTTGAACATGCTATTTGGGGTCCATTCGGGTGCCTCTATCTTTGGTTTACCGATCATTGTCATGGGTATTGTTATTGTCATTGTGGGTGTTTTCCTTCCAACTTATCCTCAAAAAAAAATTGCTAAGGGATCTTCGGGCTCAGTCTTCAGCCCAGATATGGTGCGATCTGGTGCAGTTTCCGGGCCGGGTTCCGAAGGAGATTCAGGGTTCGGAGGTGCCCGCAGGATTTCGGCAGGTTCCGCTGCAAGGTTCCGTCTGCCAAGTTCCGGGGTGGATTCCTCAAGGTTCCTGTGCGGCATCAAGATTCAGTTGCCATTTTAGCAAGTCAATCATGGGGCATGGACATGTTGCAGGTTAAACATGCAAACTGTTATCCGTTTGGGGATGACACTTGTCTTAATTTTGTTTTTGTGCATGCTGTTACAGGTTTTGTCTTAAAAGGCTGGCATGCTTCTGGTTGTTCATCGAAACATGAACCATCATGACACTGCTCATGATCATCATCATCATCATCATCATCATCATCATCATCATCATCATCATCATCATGGCGCACATAGACAGCAGTAGCATTTTGGGCCAGCCAACATTTTGGGCCACTTTGCGCATTGTTTATTTTCACCGACTGTATGGATTTAAGTCCTTCCACAAGCATGAAATAATATGAACTCCTTCCAAGTGCTCGGCTGCATGTTGAGACTTCGGAGGGTGTGCGCCACAGACCGAGGTTGGGAGTAGTCGGCTTCATCAATTGGGAGCAAGGCATGGGGCATTTGCTGCAGTTGTGTGGGGCCCGAAAAACATGGTAAGATGGTGACCAGTCTGCCTAAAGACCCTGGGAGACCAGTGGCATTGACTTGGAGTCCCGCAATCTCTATCGAGGACCTTTCTGAATTTGTTTCGCTCTGAATTTTCAAAGAGGGCACTCACAACGAGATGATTTTTTTGATGTTAACTGACAGGGGCACCTTTGTGAACATGCTGGCAGAAATCTACCAACAGTTCCTTTTCGGCATGTTTCCTGCCATGGCATGATGCATCCTTTTTGTTCATCAGCCTGAAGCCAACCTCGTCAATATGCCGTCCCGACCGGGTTGTTTTGCATGAAACACCCGATTGGCTGGATCCTTAGTGCATGGCATAATTTCACAACAGATGCAAGGCATCCCCAAGGCCCAAGTTGTTTCTGGCCGTGGCGAGATGCGTCGAACGACCCTAGGCAGTGCTTAGGGGTCAGTTCTGGCTGTGCTTAGGTGCCTCATTCACGTCCAAATGGTGCTCTCTGGCCAATGACCTGGCAGACTCTGACCTGTGGAAGCGCACTGTAGCACACCTAGCCCTGCAAAGACTCTTTCTGGAGGCGGGCTGGGTAAAAAGTTATATTTTAAAGCCAGTAGAGAAGCATCACTTGGTTTTGGACACCTGGGGCAGCTCTGGGTGCTTTGACACCTCCCAACATTTTCTGGTTGCGCAGCGTTTGGGTGGCTTTGGGTTCATTGCGAAATTGCAAAGAGATCAAGGGGGAAAGGCTTTGAAAGATGGGCGTGTTTTTGGATGCAGATGGGAAACGGCCCCCAATGGAGAAACATGCTTGATGTGCCGACGTGGTTCGTTGTATTGCAACGGAAGCGAAGTGAACGCGTGAAGCCCTGGTTTGCAGTCTCATTAAATTTCAATCAAACATAGAAAAATCGGCTTGCATGTTCCAGGCGCATCAGAAGATCCAGGACTTGCAAAAGTCATTTGCGGACCTGGATATCGCAGATGTGGAAAGGGTTCCTTGGACATCCTGACAGGTCATGGTTTCAAATGTTTCAGATGTTTCAGCTCCTGATGGTCTGCGTGTTTTGTTCCTCCCCAGCCGGTGTGACTGTGTAAGGACCTGGTGGCTGCAGATCTTCAGGTCATCGCCCTGGAAGAATTGATGAAAACTTCTCCAAGTCCTGACCGTGAGGATGTGCCGCTCTGTGAGGAGAGACGCACGTGGAGTGGAAGGACCGCAAGGGGTTGCTCCTGGAGGATGGGGTAGCGCTGCTGATCGCTGGGAGAGTTTGTTTTGAACATGTTTGCAGTTAAGATATGTAAGATTCGCTGAAGGACCAAGAAAGCTTTGCCACCTGCCCCGCCTTTGGGTCCAATGCCGAATGGCATTTTTCGTTCCACTGTCGACTCTTGGAATCGAGAGCGCGACCGGCGTCGGATTGAAAAGAAATTGGGTTTACCAGAAGAAGGCGGGCTGAAACATTGGGCATTGCGTTTGGACGTTTGGGTTTTATTACAGGGAAGTTTAGCCGAGACTCAGAGTGGAGAGTGGAATGAACAATCAAGGCAATGTGTCTGGAAATGCTTGAGGCGATGACACCACGGTCTTTGTGAATGAGCACGATGAGTCAGCAGTGATTGCAGTTGGCTATCGCCGGGTGCTGTACGGTGATCACGGGCCATACCTGGAGTTCACGAAGCACCATATTCATTGGGAGGCCTGGTCTAGCAAAGTTTCGACTAGCACATACAGACATGGATCTTCATATGTATACATATTACATATATCTATATCTATATCTATTTTTACAACATCCATAGAGAGAACTTACACATCTATGCAAATGTATGATCATATGCATATTCAAAATATCCCAATCTACCGGAGCCTGGGCATTTCGTGCCGTTGAGTGGTTTGAGCGCAGTTGCAGGGCGAGCCAGGGCGAAGTGTTGTTGCGATGGTAGTGCGATCAAGTTATAGAAGCAATTGATGAAGGCATTTCCATGCCCCCGGAGGCATTTCCGCTGGTGCTCCCGAACAAGCCTTCGCATGCTTACTACGATGAGCGTTTTACGCGTGACAATCATGTAAAGGCCTATGAGCAACGCAAGACTGTTCGTGACAAGCCGAATCCACCCCCTGGCGAATGGTCAGCAAGTAACGACCGGTATGACACTGGGTATGCTGACTACCAGCCTGGATACATCTACATCTCTGCAGACTGTTTGCAAGTGAAAGGTGTGTGCAAGCGACCGCTGCGCCCAAGACCAACGGCTTCCATCCTCAAGGCGAAGGCCAAGGTGAAGGCAAAGCCCCAACCAAGCAATCCAACCAAGGTCCAGAAGGTTACCGTGAAGGTGGCACCGGTTTGGAGCAAGGTGCGTCTGACAGCATCCAAAAGGGACATCATGCGGCGGAAATGGGTTGTTGAAATGCCCAAAGCCTCAAAGTTTTCAAGCAAAGAGTGGAAGACAGGGAGCAAGAGACAAGCTCGGTCATTATGGCCGAAGCCGTCTTCCAAATGCACACAATCAGTACCCCAGGCAGCAAAGCGGAAGCCTAAAGGGTGCTGGGTTTGGATCGAAGACTCTACATATTAGTCTCCCTTTTCATTTGCTCACCTGGTTTGCCCTGGTGATGTATTGAGCATGTGTACCATGTTTGATCTTGCGAAGAGGTTTTTTGGCTTTCTTTCTGCTTTGATACATTGCTGCATGGCATGGTATCACATTACAAGTGTGGCATGGAATGGTATGGTGAGGGCGAGGGATGCAGTGCAAAGTGTGCAACAGGCATAATGCACATAATGTGGGATACTCATTGTGTGGTATGCACCGTATTGTGCCATATCATGTACGAAATGTGCAGTAGGTGCAATATGTTTGGTACTCATCGTATTGTATACGGAAGGTATCCACCTATGCACATGCGCATGTAGGCACGTATGCGCTTATGCATGCATGCATGCAACGTGAGGCCTGGTAGGGCAATGTAGATAGTGCGCCTCAAGTATGAAACATGTTGTACGGTCCTGCATGACACAGTATATGACCTGTTCATGTTTTTGTGCGTATGTCCTAAAAATGTATATGTTGTGTTTGTGTGTTTTTTTGATCCACGCAATTTCTTGAAACATGACATGCAAACATTCCAACAGACAAACGTGATGGAAATGAAGAGGGTGATGTGCCTATGTGCAACGTGCTGGGCAACGTAATTAGCGCTACAGCAGGCAACATGCTTCAACTCTGGAGGATGATAGCTGCTGGCTCCACGGAAATCCGAGGAGCACGGATGCAAAGCGATCTGCCACCAGAAAAGGAGCTGCGAAGTGCAAGTTCCATGAGTCCAGTACCATTGAAAGCTTCACTTGCGCTGTTGGGAGGGGCAAAGGATTCACATCTACATTGCTAATGCCATGCGCCAAGCGCAACGCAAACAGATTCGCATGAAGACAGTGCGGAATCTCTCGCACTCTGCCTCCCTTAAATTCAGCACGATTTGCTCACCTAACTAAATCTAAGCCAAGATTTGCACATGTGTTGGCTGCCTGGCGAGGCTTCTTCTTCAGTCCTGATGAATCCCAAGGTGGTTGCCAGGGCCCGGAGTTTCACTTCGGAGACCGAGAGCTTCAGTGGAGGAGCCTTGGACATTCACTTCTTTCACATGAGCACAGATACCTCAAGCACTTATGACGCTCATGATGCACATGACGCACTCATGCCTTCGACGTGGTCTTCCATGTTCAAAAAAATCCTCACAAAAATTGACTTTTCCAGTAGCTGCTTAGGCATTCTGTTTCGCGAAGGTGTGACAGGGGTTTTCGGTGGATCCTGACAACACCTCAGATCTGCTCCATGTTTCTATTGGACTTTGTTTGGGTTGATGGTTTTTGCTTCCAGGAGTGCCTGGACTGGCCGTTGTGCCTTTCTCTACCGCAACGAGCCCGAGGATCAGCAGGTTCTCGTCGGCAAATGTTGCATAATAAGTGTATTGTATGTATGAAAACCTGCAGAAGCGCCGCTATCCTCTGCCACGATGCTTGTAGAATACAATAGTTCAAAGCACAGGGGTTGATCTGGGTTGCAGCTGGTGACAAATGAAGGTGCTTTCTAACTTCCTTCCCACAAGTGATTTGTCAGGTTTTCCATTGGAAGCACTCCCGGAGCGATGAGTACGATGCTTGCTACAGGTTGGCATGCAAGGACAGCAGGGTGCTTGTTGATTTGATGCATATCCATGCACATCACATGAAATTTGGATTTGAGACGGCTGCTGAGTAGCACTGGCACATGCAGGGGCAGATGTGATTCCGAATTTAGGTTGGATGGCAATCGTGCCAGGAGTTCTGTTCCATGCATTGGTGCTTGGCCAAAACAGCGGCTCGGTTTGGTGTCATGAGATTCATGCGGACAGAATTAAGATCAGTATTGCAGATCGAGCGAAGGAAAGACTGGGCTGAAGCTCGGAGATTGATTTCAACCTAGATCCAGTGTTGATCTGCCTTTCAGGTAGCGGCTGTGCTTTGGGGCTTCACGGTGCTGCTAATCTTAGCAGCGCTTTTTTGCTGTACAACGGTAGGCCGGAACTTTACCTGTTCCATTTTGCAAAGTCGAAGGCCTGTGTAGATTCATGCGCTCAGAAACAGGGGCAAATGAGCATCACGGAGTTCGTTTTAGATGCCCTCAGTGGGACCAGTTTTCGGATCTCGCATTGCAGGCTACAAAATTGGTGAGCAGAGAGCAGCCTACAGACATCGAGAGCTAGGCAGTGCACATGCTTTGCCGAGTGAACACATCCTGAGACCCAAACATTGGCTGCTTGGACCTTTGTGTCAAGGCCTTCTGAACTGCCCAGGCAAAAGCACCAGCAGAGCTGAGAGTAAGAGCACCTGGAAAACTGAGAGCAGCGTAGTGCAGAGCAAGACCACAGGTGTCCTGCAATCGGCCGTGGTGTAGCTGTCATTCTTTCATGTGAAATTGTGCCCGAGCCAAGGAGTGAATTTCAAAAATTGGGAGTAGAGGAACCAACCTAATATGGAGGCATAACTTGAGCGTGATGTATTTGGGCCCAGGGTGCAAAATATCTTGGGCTTTGTGGTTGCCAGATGCAAGAGAAAAACGCTATATGTGATGAATGACTTGCAGAGTCATCTTCTGGAGCTAGCTATGTTTGCTATATGGTTTGTTCCTGTGATGCTGTCAATAGATCGGCGTGCTCCCACTGGTCATGCTGCAACTTCAGTCATCTTCTATGGTACGTAATAGTAACCAAGGGCTGAGCACCCAACTTTTGGGTCGCCAAGAGTGGTAAAGACCTCGAGGATAAGCCAGGATACGACGGGTTTCTTTGCATGATTCGCGGATCTCACCTGAAGATGCGCTAGAGTAGCCATAGGAAATGCTGCGCCACCCCTGAAGGGGGCATGCAACAGCCGCTGGTTCCACTGGATTGCAAAGCACATTGAAGCAAAAGTTCTGTATGGAATGTGGTGGGAAAATGGTGGGAGACCCTGAATGTGGTCGTAAGGACAGTGACAGGGGTTTTCAGAAGCTTCTCCCTTCAATCATTTAGGTGCCACGTAAGGATGTGGCACGTCACCCTGGATTTGTTGCCACCAAGGGTTTGGTGCTACAGAGTCATGTGCCTCTTTCTGCGGAGTTTTCCAGCGGACTGGATATACAACCTCCATTGGGTGCTGGAGAAATTTAAGTGGATTGGTATGGAAGGACTCGAGGTCATCACTGAGGTCATCATAGGTCATCCACATGCTTCAAAAGGAAGGGCTTCAGTGAAGCTCAGGTCTTGGCTGCTCTTCTCATTGGAACTTAATTTACCACACCCTTTCTCTCGCTCACAAATTGCAGGCTTTTTGGGATGGTCTGATGGATAGAACTGACAGGCAGCTGCCAATGGTCTTGATGTTTGCCTTTTTCCATTTGATCGGTCACGGCCGTTCCTTTCACTCCCTGGTTATTTTGGATCGAGCTGGTGAAAACCTAAAGGTTTTGAAAGTGTTGGTTCGCCGAGCCTCCCTTGGCGACATGGCCGGGAAGCCGAACCTTGAGATGGTGGCGGTTTCCTGCGACCCGCTGAGTGGCATGGTGTTCCTGGCACTCTCAGGTCCTCTCGGAAGCCGAAAAGGCTGCCAGGGCCAAAGCTGAGAGGGAGGCAAATGGATGGCGGTTGATAGCAACAAAAGGCTGAAGATCTTCAGAACTGGTCACAACGGTCCCATATACGTGTTCAGTAGGGGCCCACCTGGCATCACTACAGCAGTTGTGGAGAAACTTTGGGGGCTAAACCCGCGAATGGCACCATTTTTGGTAAGAAATTCGATGTCGAATCGCAGTGATTGAAAGACCACATCATTACGAGTGGCTGTGCACATCATCCATCATCGAGACGGTGAGAGTTTAGCAGGGCTGACTCACCTGCTGACAGAGGGTCTTATATCTTGTGAGATGGGCCAGGCAGGTCCTTTAGCTATAACATGTGCGTGCAGTTTTCCTGGTTTCGTCAGGCTTTGGCAGCAAAGAAAGCTGAAAAAGAGCGAATCGAAGCAGAGACCTGGCTGAACCTTTCATTTGTGGATCTCAAATGGAGAGATGGTAGAGGGAGAGAAGAGGCTGAGGAGAGGGATGGAGAGGAGAGGTTTGGATGCCCAACGTGGAATTCATGTGGCCGAGCTTTGAGCTTAGGAAATTCGGGCAGACAGGGATATGTTCAATGCGGTGAAGAGCACTGCAAAAGAGGACGGACTCGCCAGTTGGGACTTGGAAGTTTGGACACTTTGAGCACGTCATACATCTACCCACCTACCCGCCTGTTCAAAGTTGCAAGATGCCTTCGGGCAGCTGTATGACTCTAAATGACTGTAAATTCTTCAGCTTAGCGTTGACAAGCGGCTTTTGATTGTCATAGGCCTGTCAGCATTGACCACGGCTCCAACGGCCCCTCTACACATCTGAAGGAGAAACCTGAAGCTGCTCCGAAGCTGCTCATTCGCGTGCGCTACACCGTAGACGGCAAAAAGGGCTTCTGAGCTCAAGCGATGTGTGTTTGCTGGTTTGGGATTCTCATCAGATCATGCAAGAAGTTTTCCGCATTCTGGGACTAGCTGTATCCCCCAAGGACCAGATAGCTGGGTGCTGGGTGTAATTATTCTGTTGCTTGGTTGGGGCTTTTGTGTGGGCCATGGACTAGGTCGAAGACCACTGGAAGTGGATGGAACGCCATCAACCGTGAGTCTCTTCCACTTTTACCAGGCCGGCAATGGCTGGGATTTGTGGAGGTGTGGCTCCGTGGCCCATGACATGGTGGGCAGGGCAACCTGTTGTAAGTCCAAAACTCATGACTTCCATTTCAGAAGGGAAGTGAGCAAGTGAATTGTTGAATTGGCCATTGAAATCTTGCAAATGCCTCCAGAATTCGAGGGAGGCGGGTGATGTCATGAGATCTGTATTGACGCCGACCTGAGCCATAGTGCGTTTGTTGGAAATGAATTTTGAAGATTGGGTAGTATGCCAGCTTTGGTGGAGTGAATTGGAGAGGTTCCGCATGTAGGGGTTTCGTTTGGTATTTCAAGATGAAATCAAGCAATAGAATACTTGATGCTTCTTGTTTGAGAGCGATGTTTCCACGTCCATCCAAGTCCTGTATTGCAAGATTTTTGCCCATATCGCTACATTTTTTGTTGTTGATAGTTTGTATTCCACTTCAACTTGCCTTTCTTGAAACCCAATTTGGGATGATAGAATCGCCTAAAGATTTGGGACCTTGCCGGCCTGATTAAGTTCTTCACGTCGGGTCAGTCATGTACTTGTGCGTTGAAAACCATTCGTGCAATTGCGCACATCAATGAGAATGCAAAGTAGTCAACTGATGTGTAAGTTAAAGGCAATATAGTCACTACAACGAAGTGTTCTTGCAGTCGGATACCGGTACCTGATACAATAAGTTTTGATGATAGCTATCTAAAGCAGACAACACAATGAACTATATATAATAACAAGTTGACCCCAAATGCCAAAGTTCACAAAGTTGTAAGTTTTAAATGTCACAAAATGTCCATCACTCAATTCCCAAAATTCCAAATAACCAAGAGAATGAAGAGAATGAAGAGAATGAAGAGAACGGAGTTGTAGCATCTTGGACATCCGACTCGTTGACCCGAAGAAGTGGAGGCCATCGAGGAGCAGTTCCACGTTGCGCCGCCCAAACAGATCCTGCAGCCTGCAGATGAGTTGCTCGGTGGTGAAGCCGTGGAAGCTCAACCCCTTAGAGGCGTTCCCTTAGGAGAAACCAGGGGGTTGAGTTAGTGGTTCCTCAAAATAGGGGACCCCCCAAGTAATAATAAACGAACCATTTGTAGTAATAAACCAACCATTTTTAGGGTCCCCTATTTTGAGAAACACCTAGTTAACTGATGAATGGGAGCAGTTGATGAATTTTTTGTGAACAGTTGGGAGCCAACATGAATTCCTTCTCTGCTGAGTTTGGATGTTGAAATTTACGGGGAGACGAGAAGTGCGAAATACAAAGAGATACTATGCTGCTTCGCATTTTTTCTCACCGCTTCTCTACTCTAGACTTTGCGACTATGACCAGGATCTTTCATTGTTTTTTCACACCCTTACTCTATGCTACTCTTGCTACTCAGCTATTCTACCTTCTATCCACTCTACTCTTCTTTTCTTTCCTCTCGGCTTATCTGCATGCTTTTCTCTCCTCTCTCCACTCTGCCTTTCTCCCCTTCTTGTCTACTTGCAACCCTTCTTCCTTCCTTTTTTCCAGACTTTCCGACTCTATGGATTTCTATATACAGTACCTATTCTTTTTAATTGTTCAGCTGGACTCTGCTCTCTTATTTCTCTTTTCATTTCTTGGCTTCTTTTGTCTGCTTTTCCGAGCTAGGTCGGCAAGATACCCGACTAAGATAAAGAGATAAACTTATTAGATGAATCAATAGCTCACGAGGGAGCCAAGGGAGCCAAGTCAACATAGATAGAGAGCGTAGGAAGATGGATGGATGGATGGATGGATGGATGGATGGATGAATGGATGGATGGATGGATAGATATTGGACAGGAAGATTGGAACATGGATAGATTCATCGACATGTGGGCGGCCCACTCTGCCGAATTCCTTGATGAACTGCTTGGCTCGCTCTAGCTTTTCCTGCTCGGCCTTCTCCACCTTCTTCTTATCGTAGAGCTATTGCATCCATTTGCACTTGGACATTTTGTGGGTACGGCCTTGCATTCGATTCTGTATAATTTTGTAACACACGTTTGGATGAATGATTGAACTTACGAAGGGTGTGCATGAGCATTGAAAGTTTTGGGCCCTCCTTCTGATCCTTCCAGATGCATATTGATTTGAAGATATTTGAAGTCTTGTCTGCCAACTCTGGCCAGTTTCTCATTCGTGGACAATACCTGATGGTCTCCGTGCCAGAGCATTGCAGCAGTCAGTAGTCTTGCCAACATTTGCAGCCAGGATTCAGGCGTAAAACACTTGTGAAGGGCAAAGTTGTGTCATGAAGGCACAGAAGGGGGAAAAGAACCGGAAGAGCACCTCTTGGAAACATCTAAAAACAACCGACTGAGAATCCAATCAAGGGGTGAGCGAACTTGCAACGTAGCGAGGTCCAAATTTCCAGTAGAACCTCGAGAAGAGGTGTGAAAGCTGCTGAAAGCTGCTCCCTGATGGGGATTGGCCACTGAAAGATGGGTCGGGAAGGGTCAAAAACTGCTGGTGCCAAGTCCTGAAGCGGCCAAATTGGTGTTGGTCACTTCGATTGCTTGACCATTCCAGTGGATGGTCATCCTCACGTGAATAGCAGAGCTTGTATTTTCTAATCGTAATCTCAAGACTTGAAGGAATCTGTGTTCAGTGTCATGACAAGTAGCGATCAGACTTTCTTGTGGATTTGTTGCCAAACCCATTGTCTAGGTCTACTTGGCTGTCTTTGTATGGTTGTCCGGTGAAGGTTTCAGTCCCTTGAGTTCGTTCTGTAGCTTGGGAGGCCTTGCCAGCCTACAACTCCTTTTCCTCCATGGAGGCATTTCCAAGCCTGGAGGCTTTGGGCGTCAGAAATGGCCAGGAGCCGGGATGCTGAGTTGGCTTTCTCCAAGACATCATCACTAGCCACTCACAGGTACTTTGTGTCCGGTTTCCCTGCAACACCGGCAGGAAATTTTCCTAGCGGTGAACGAGGACGAAAAACGCAGTCTGAAATGCTGGGGGGTGTGGTGTGGTCATTATGAACTCCAAGCTACGTTCAGGAATTGCAACATGTCAAGTGGCGGCCATACATGTCTCCCTTCCATTGCTGTGCACAGGATCCCGCGCCAGTGGCCAAGCCATCCTCGCCGCGGGTCACGACACCATCCCCGCCCCAAGGCCCAGTCGTGCCGTGAGCAGTTGCGTGTACGACCCGGTGATTCCGCCCAGAAGGTCCATCACGCCAAGAGAACCCGCGCAAAGACAGTGCAAGATTTGCCAGGTGGGGAGGATGCTCCTGCCTATGCGCCAGGCACCCGTCTTTGATTGTCGCGTTGTTTCCCAGAGTTCCACGGTGCAATCACCGGAAGACTGCAATTTTTGGTGGACGAAGTTGCCCCCCTGACTTGTTGGGCATTTGAACGGTGCAGGTCCCGCAGAGCTGGGGCCTTTGGTTTTCAGAAGCGATGGCAGGAAGGGGATCTCCATGATCTTTTGGGGCAACGTGATGAGTTTGTAGGACAGCGAAAGCTCCGTGTGGCTTTGGTGGATGGGAGGTTTTGCATTTTTTTGTGTGTCGCAAAGTATTGGTGTTTGAAATGGCTGGCGACGAACATCGGCACACCTTCGTTGGATGCACTCGTTGCATCCGCTGAGGCCACCTGCGCCAGTGGCACCAGTGCAGCCTGTGCAGCCTATAGCACCTGTGCAGCCGATGGCACCTGTACAGCCGGCTCAGCCGGCACCAGCGCCGGCGCGACCCAGCGTGCCAAAGCCTGGAGGTGGGCACTGGTGTCAGGAGCATACAAATGGCGGTTGCATGCAGCTGCTATCCATGTTTGTAAGAAGTCTTGTCGCCGCAAGGGGTTGTACTACCTGTAGAGGACCAGCACTCTCCATGCGAAAGTAATTTGGCCACGCACATGGCACTGCGCCCCCCAGGTGGTAAGTGAATGTTGCAGCGAACTTGGAACTTCTCAACTGATCAAAACTTTCCCATGATGGTCACCCCTGACAAAGATCAGACCTGAAAAGAAATGGTCACTGTGCCAGACCACACTCATCACCAACCCACTTTGGTCATCTTCATTTCATGACTGAAAACAGGCCTTCAAGCACAACCTCCATGTGTTTCTTGAAAGCTTTGCTCCCTACTCTCGATCCTGTTGCACCCTGGTAGCTTAGGATGCAAATTTGTGGCCACCATTGTTGGCAACTTTGTATCAAGATGGGCTGGGATGGTTGATGTGGCTCCTCCCCTAGGACCCCCCATCAGACTGTCAACATGCCCTAACTTTCTGGAGTAATTTGAAGATAAGAAGCTGCTGGTGCCATCCTTGGCTGCAGGTGGCAGCTCCGTCAGATATAGCGACGAACACCGCCTGAAATTTCTGTGGCGTAGCATTGAGGAGACCTTCGGAAGCGTTTTCGGAGAGGCTGTGATAGTGAGGCATTTGACTCCGTAAACAACGAAGCAATGGAACAAAGTGCCATGTGCCATCCCTTCCCAATCATCACCCTTCAACAATCTGCAACAATAACTGTAGCGGTTTTTGATGATCTTTTGAGGTCCTAGAGATTCTGGATGGCAGTTTAAAATGGCAATTGATGTCTACTTGTTCATTGGATTTGTTTGGCTGATTCATGCCGAGTTGATGGCTACTTTGGATACCTGGCGCGATAAGGAAGAAGCTGGCGCTGACCAAAGCCCGAGAGCTTCGGGAATACAACGAGGTGGGAAGCTGATTCAGCTGTTCTTGAAATCCTCCAGCTATACCATACTGTACCTACAGCATAGAAGCATTTTCGGAGGTAGGGCAGGTCGGTGTATAACATGACCACCTGTGTACAGGTACAGAAAGTCCGTGAAAGTCTTGTCCTCAGACATTCAGCAGGGCCCTTGTGCATTCTGTGTTCCATTGTCAGAACGTGATCCCATGTGACAGCAAGGTGCAGAGACTGATCGCCTCGCTGCTTTGCTATTGTGGCAGAGTGACGAGCAGGAGTTCTATTGCAGGTTGGGCTGGGACAGGGCTGAATGGCTAGAATCGACGCAGATGCTATTAGGAAAGTTCGAAACTCACTTTGAAGTTGTACCGTTTTGCCTTCCTAACCAACACTCCTGATTGCATGATGATGATGATGATGATGATGATGATGATGATGATGATGATGATGGTGGTGGTGGTGGTGGTGGTGGTG
>VSDK01022204.1:0-28483 GCA_009767595.1 Symbiodinium kawagutii | reverse complement strand
TGGTGGTGGTGGTTGTGGTTGTGGTTGTGGTGGTGGTGGTGGTGGTGACGGTGGTTGTGGTTCTTGCCCCTGCTCGGTTTCGGAATGTGCACAGGATGTCCTCACGGCAGAACAGCGGGAACGCCGCATGCGGGAGGTGGAGGTCGAAGTTGCGCAGCTGGTGGGTTGGGGAAATGAAGAGGCGGGGAACCGGGCTGGACCCGGATGCCAAAGGATCGGAGGGCTGCTGCCAATGCCTTGGAAGATGGAGGAATCAGGGGGCTCACACTCCCCTTGTGATCAGTGGATCGAAAAATTTCATGAAAGGTGGTTGCATTTGGTGTAACCAAGGCAGAAGGTATGCATACATGTGCACGGACACAATCACATATTTACACACAAACACACACTAAGAGACATATTAGATGTAGATATGTAAAGGTAAAGTATCGAGATACTGCAGGCAGATAGACTATGGTAGATTGATTAGATTGGATTTGCTTGGATTAGATGATATAGACTATATAGATGGGATCAGCTTTCAGAGATGCATTGAGCAATGCACACAGATAAACCTGCGAAACAGCCCACACATACAAATACAAATATAGATACACTCGTGCATATGGTGTACAAGCAAGAAATTACACCTTCATAAGCTGCATAGACTCATAGACATGCATGATGCATGCGTAGATGCTGATCGGAAGTGTGCAGGCGTAAAACAACTGCAAACCACCAACCAGCCGATGTTTGATGGTCTTCAGCACACGTAAATGCCTGTACAGTAGCCAAGTGTGTCGCTGGAGTGCCCAGTACAAAACAGCAAGGTATGCAAGAAGCTTCTAGCTACCGCCCTAGGTTTCAGTACAGGTAGCAAAATTTCCCTTGGCAGACAGTCCGGCAGGTTGAAAGTGGAAGCTTCCATCAGATGGTTCACTAAATTGTATACCAAGACTGCATAAGACTGCTGAAGTTTCTGCTTTCTCTACATATTGCCACGTTTGAGGGTCTGAAACACCGATGCTCTGCAGGATGTCGGCAGCGCCCGGCAGTTCTTTTCCCAGCTACGACGTCAGCTGGGCCAAGCTCCACGTGGCAGTGGCTGGTCTGCGGCAGCCTGCGGCGGTGCTGGTGCTCTGCAAGGAGCTCTGCATATGCCCAGGGCACTGTGGGTGGCTGCCAACCCAGGCGCAGTTGGTCATGACGTTTGGGTGTGTGGCCCAACATTTTCGACAAAACATTCAGGGTAAAGTTAAAGAATCCTAAACATCCTCAAACCGTAGAAATCTCATGATATCTTATGACATTTTGCCTTTGGAATGGCTGCTTGTCATGAAATGTATGAAATCCTTCAGGTTCTGGACGCGAGACATTCGTGCGCCTTGCCACATGTTTCCTGCGTGCTGCTGGTGCCATCAGCCGGGAAGAAGTGACGTGGGTGCCTTGAAGCATTCAGCGC
The DNA here is from genome assembly GCA_009767595.1 of Symbiodinium kawagutii. NCBI lineage: Eukaryota > Dinophyceae > Suessiales > Symbiodiniaceae > Symbiodinium > Symbiodinium kawagutii. Next base: position 27,042 of record VSDK01022204.1, on the reverse strand, counting down.
GGCCACGCGACCTGCTAGCTATTCCCATTGCGAATCGTGTGAGCTATTCCCATTCTCCATTTTTTCAGTATCCAACAGAAGAAGTCTCTTGGACTCAGTTCACCAAGATACCAAGTCCTGGCCTTGATTTCAGGTGGATGCGCAAGAGATTGCTGACAAAGGAGACCCAACTGAGCTCATTGCCTCGCGCATGGCAGCTGCAGAGCATGGATGCCTTACAATCAAGGTGCCAAACGGGCTGGTAACTCCTAGCTCTTTGGGAGACCTTTGGGTTTCTCAAGTCATACGGGTACCCTCAAATCATCCAGTTTATCAGCCATTTACATCCATTTATATCAATAAACTTAGTGTTTAATAAACCGTCCATTTTTGGGGTTTTCCATGGCCTCAGAAACCATCTTTTGGGAGGTTTGATTGTTCTGATGCCCCCATGGTTCGCCGACTCAGGACGTGGATGCCTTGGTGGACTCTCGGGAAGCGGTGCGCGCCCTCGCAGCAGCTCTGGGGAATGTGGATGGCGCTGGCAGCGGCACCACTCTGTTTGTGGTGCTCGGCACGCAACAGGCCACTGGGGCCATGGATGGCCATGGATGGTCATGGCTCTGAGATCTCTGAGCCATGGATGGCCATGGCTCTGAGCTTTGAAGTCAACGGGTTTGGGATGATGAAGTGAAAGTCAAAGGTTGATGCCAAGTCAAAAGTATCAAAAGTGACACGTGCACTTCTCGTGACTGCCAGGGCTTGGCGCGGATTGCCAGGATGGAGCCAGCCCTGGAGGCTCGCTCTGGGAACGTTGATAGCACATGGTGAATTTGGAAAATCAATTTAGATCACCAACAGCCAGGTTCTCGCATGCATCAGGATGGGTGTTGGACATATACGTATGAGCATGTATGAGGCTTTTCGAGGTTGTGTCCATCATGGCTCAATCCCAAGTCATGGCATTTGTGGAAGCTTATCACTTCGAATTCTTTGAGCTTTGCTCCTCGGTGATGGCAGGCCCGTTTTCCAACCAACGTACAGATCCCAGACTTCTCAGCTACAGAGCTGGTGCAGTTTATGGAGATCTCGGCCAGCAAGCTGCCATCAGGTGGGGAACCACATCCTTGGTCGCTTCATCAAATTGGTCATGAGTTGAACCGTTGATTTTTTTGAGGCCGTATGAAGTATTGTAATAAGCCATTACGGCGACGGGATCAGCCACCAACTCGTATAAAGGACAGGGCAGGTGGAACCAGGAGTATTTCAAAGGCAGATCAGATGTTGTGCTACGTGCTGCTGGCAACCACTGGCATGGGGCATGGGTGCTGCATTTGTGATGGTTTCGAGCCTGGCGACGCGAGGGGCTTTAGCCTTCGAAGACCAGCTGGCACCGCGCTTGGCAGAGCACCTCATAGAGGTTTACGGAGGTGGTGGTCAGGGCAAGGCACGCAGGGACAGGGGTGGCCTTGCCGATGTGTTTCCCTTGCAATTCTCAGGAAGCCAAGCTTGCACTTCACCTGGGTAGCGCATGTCTCCGATTCCAAAGTGTGCAATTGACAAGCCTGCCTCGCGTGTGAATCCAACCAGTTCCAACTTGAAAACTGCTCAAGTCCCCACAGTGAGAGACCGGGTTGAGACATGTTGCCATGCCATGCCATGCCATGCCTCAGGGCATGGGAGGCAGGGCGCCAGTGCGACAGGAGCTGGGCGAGAGAGGCAACTTGGCATTGGCGCGGCGCCTGCTACAGCGAGCGGTGCAGAATCGGATCACCAGGCGGAGCGGTGGCGCCATGCGCGGTGGGGATATGAGACGAAGCGAAGCCAATGGTTGGACTTAAGCTACACAGGAAGGCTTGTGAATCAAGCACTACAGATTTGGGGGTGACATTCTCATCGCAAGAAAAGGTTGCAAGTGTTTTGACCCTGCATGCAAACATATGCAAACCACCTTTGGCTGCTCGGAACGCTTTGAAGTTTGCATTCATGTTTTTGATATTTTTCCATTACAGCGGAATGCAATGACTGCCTGCAGGTGTGCGCTGCGGGGCACACCCTGCAGGGAGACCACACCCAAGTGTGACGGGAGTTTTCTAAAGCTGGGCCAGATTGAGCCGCTATGGCTCTTGGTTCCCCAGTTGATTCTTTGGCGTGCCAGCCACGTCAAACTGATTCATGAGACATGGGGAGATGATGGACGACAGGTCCTTGGGTCCGAGGATGATTGGTGACCCGCCAGGCTGTTCAACAGCATTCAGGAGGGGGAGTCGCCCAACGATACGCCAGAAAGCGAACACCTGACGAAGGAAGACTTTGAGGTCCCTGCTATGTGTTGCGTCGGTGCCATGCTGTCATGACCTGCTGTAGTGTATTTGGATGCACGTAATGAAAATCAGATTAATTACAGGTAGATAAATAGAGAATAAACACACATATACCCCCATTCACAAATGCACACACATTAGGTCGATCCATCTATCCACCTGTCTTTCTATCCATTCATCCATTCATCCATTCATCCATTCATGCAGCCATCCATCCATTCATCCATCTATGCATCTATCCATTTATCCATCTATGCATTTATCCATCTATCCGTCTCAGTTTTGGATGTGTGCATACATGCAATAGCTCAATCTCCCTGTCTTACGCAGGTAGGTGCGCCCATTGGAGAGGGTCGTGAACAAAAGGACGCCATTGATGAAGAGGTTGGCATCTCGCCTGAAGCTATCCTCAGTGTTGATGCTGTTTGATATTGTTGCAATAAGGGCAGATCAGTCATCGCAGACCCCATGCAAACCAATTCGCTGCTGAAGGAAATTTGATTGGCATGACGAAGGCCAAGGAGTGGTTCGCACAGGCTCAGCAGCAGAGGGCCATGGCAACCACCATGAAGCTGGCCTAGTGCATGTCCAAACCAAGAAGTTCACCAGGATCACTCAGACTGCGCAGTGCCCCTTGTGTTGCAATCTGATTGTTCATTGTATTTTGCTGGGATGGCCTGTGCAACCCACCAGCTAGCAATATGTCTTTTGGATTCTTTTTGGACATCCTGGGGTTGCGTCCCGACAATGTGGCCAGCACAATGGTGCTTCAAAGTTCATGCACGGTTTCTTTCAGCTGTTCTTAGCGCTTTCTCCCTCTGCCTCTCTCTCTTTCTCTTTTTGGTGGATTGGATTTGCAGTGGCAGGGCCTGACAGGGCATGACAGGGCATGACAGGGCATGGCAGGGCACATCCAAGGGTGGTTGGCAGGTGCGTCAGAAGGTCGCCTTTGTGGAGCAGACGGGCACTCGCAGTGATCTGCGCGTGTGTTTGAATATCATCATCACAGGCAACCCGGGAACCGGAAAGACCACCTTCGCACGTTTGCTGGCACGGTTCTTTCACACCTACGGAGTGCTGCCAAAGGACAGCTTTGTGGAAAAGAACGGTCCCTTGGCAGTGACCTTCGGGGGCAATGAGAGTGCGAAAACGAAAAAAATATAGTTATCATGTTGGCTGGCATGAACTCAACTGAAAGGCCTACCTCTCGTTTCACGTTCTTGTCCTAAGTCACAGGCGAGCCCAGCCCAGCATGATGTGTCCTCCTCAGGACTGGAGCTGAAAGCTGAATTCATGGGTGGAACCGCACCTCGTGTGAAGGCCGCCGTGCAGGAGGCAATGGGTGGCTGTCCCTCGTCTGCATGGCACCAATGACACCCATGAAACCTACGATCCGAAAGCTGTGGAGATACTGCGGCGTTCGGATGGCTGTTTGGTGTTCCCGGATGTTCGGGTCCATCATTGTTTTTTTTGGAGAGCCTATGATCAGTTCCTCTCGAGATACTTCGCCCAGGCCTGTTCCTGGATGAAGCCTATGCTCTGATGGATTCAGCTGCTGGTGTGGGCGGTGCTGGTGATGCATTTTCCCAGGAAGCATTGAGGCAGAGCCGCCGGTGGGCTTAACACTTAGTGACAACTTAGTGATGCTTAAAAATAAGCGGTACGGTGCTAGGGTAATCCAAATCAAAGAAGGTTATACAGTTATACAACAATCATAATTGCAGACTGATCGTGTTGCACTTTGCAATTTACGGCTGGTCGTGGATCATGCTGACCATGTAGAGAAGTGTTCCTGTTTTACCTACGACCATGGATCACTTTGACCATGCAGGGAAGTAGTTCCTGTGTTATACAGGCATTTGTGTGGGAATGGGAAGACTTTCTGGGGCAGGACTCTGCTCACTGAAGTGGAGAATCACCGAACCAACCTCATGGTGGTGCTCGCAGGGTACAAGGCTCTTGCTATGACCAGCTGCTTCCAACTTCGGGGAATTGTGGGCTTTTGATCGGAGTGGGCCCTTGGTTGAAACTGTCCTGAATCCTGAAGTCCACTGATATTGTCGCAGGTGTTGGCAACAGTTTGCGCATCCCATCAGTCACATAAATGACATTCTATTTCGACACCTATGTGTACACATGAGCAGCATAGGCATATACATATTTATAAATGCAAAGGTGGTGTACGTGCACACCCATGTGAGTGCCCTGCAGTTTTTTGAGGCCATGGATTCATTTAGCCTGTCAGGAAAAGATGGGCAGACTGATGCGGGCGGAGGCCCAGCCATGCACATGCTGGACATTGGATATGGCAATGCCTGCAGCTTGCAAAGGGCATTCAAAAAGGTTGTGATTCTTTATGCATTCTTATTCCTATTCAACGTTTGAAGTGTTCTACCTTTGATCTTAATGCCAGACGATTGCCCTCTCTTTTCTGGATCCCCCAAGTTCCAAACACATTATTCAAAGGGGCATGGACCTTCAATGCTGACAGACTTGTAAGCCAAGACACCTTGAGACAATCTTTTGAAGTACCTGGTAGTTGACGGCATCAAGCATCACTCCCGGCCATGCACTCGTTCGCGCCAGCAGGAAGGATTGGCGCGCCGCTTCCCCAATCGCTTGCATTTGGATGACTACACCCCTGCAGAGCTTGGAGAGATCTGTGAGATGTGCGCCAGGCATTACGGCAAAAGTGCAGCGTCCTGCAATGTTCCTATTGAGACCAGCTAAGTCGCAGGAGGGTTCACTGCTCAGGCTGCCCTGTGAAGACATTTTGTTTGACCAGGCACCGACATCAGCGCGAGTTCGAACCTGGCCTCAGAGAAAAGCTGGAGAAGCACATCGAAAACTTTTATTGGAGAGAAGCTTGACTTCAATCCACCCTGATCATTCTGATACCATGTTATATCTTCAAAATGCAGGGTGACACCAGGGGCAGGCAGACTGGATTCGCGCAGGCCGATCTACACACCCACAGCCTGCATTTGGGTACAGACTTCATTTGAATTACACACCTCGACAAGAAACTGAACTGAAAGAAGTGCCAAGCAATCGCGGGAGAGGGTAGATATTGCAGGCCCTCATTGCTGAATAACAAAGCTAAGTGCGTTCCCTTGCAAAGTAGCACCGCCGAGTGCGTATCATGGAGCATGTCAAGACATAGGGGGGCGCACTCGGCCCAGCCCAGGACATTGCTCAGCAAAATGCTGGACTCTCCGTGAATTTGACAGACGCTCGTTTGCAGTCGAGAGGGTCGTCCTTCCCACTTTTCCATATGGGCTGTACCTCAATGTCGTATTGGGGAAGACGCGAGTTTTAGGGGGTACAGATTTGACATTGACATGAGAGCCTGCTGGATGCCAAACATTATACTGTATACGCTCTGCGTTTTCACATAGCTCCTGTTTCCATAACGCAGAGCCATATATCCTGGTATTGGTTAGTTATTGTTCTCCTGCTTTGCCCGGCTTTGCCCGATCAGGAAAAAGCTTTGGACAGACAGATCGTGCGGATCGTCTCGAAATACCCCGAGGCGGTGGCTGATAGCTGGGTGTGAAACTGGTGGGTCCTACAGGAGCCAGGAGTAGCCACGACCGGAAGACAGGAAGCCACCACAAGTGTCATGAAAATTGGAGGAGTTCATCATTAAAGTATCAAAAATGCCAAAGCTGGCAGAGTCGAAGCAGTCTGCCAGCCATTCAGCATGCAAGGTTCAATAGCCACCAGAAGCAGTAGTTGATTTTGATCCATAGGGTCATCATCCATGGCTTGTATGGGATAATGATTCATCAGAACCATCATCAACCAACGAGTAGCACAATGTAGCACGCATCTTCATTTGATTTTCAAACCTGCTCGGTCTGACGCAAGGCCTTTGCTCAGATGAGTCGGATTGCAGGTGCAGCGCCAAGCGACGGACCCTCCCTGATGCGCCAGCGAAGCATCTTGGCACAATTCTCCGCAGAGATGCTTGGGGCAAAGCTGTGGATTGAGGGCCCCCTAGTGACATCCATAGCATGCCCAAAGGCCAGCTGAAAGGATCATAGTGAGTGCTATGTAGTGCTGTTGATGTTTTGCTTATGCAAGGTAGTTCAAGCTGCACGATTTCCATCGCCCACCCTGTCCCCAATCCGCCATGTGACTAACAGCATAGTTCCTTGCAAGGTGGAGTCAGCATTCAACAGGTCAAGGCAGAGGTGGCGGTGTTTACGGCCGCAGACTTTGGTATCGAGGACACCTATCCGAAGGGATTGAGCTATCTTCAGTCAGCAGTTTGAGCCCCTGCACCTTTGCACGCCCATATTCTGACACCCCCACTTGGTTGCCAACGGCGAGTTGAGAAGCGGGAAAGGCTGAGTATCTCAAGTGCTCTCCGATTTGCAAGAGGTATAAAGGGCACCGGAAGAGTAGGGGCAAAGAGCAGGACAAATCCCCAAGGTCGATACCCCAGAAATATCTGATCTTTTTATTTCTCCCTTCCAGCTCCTTGATTATCAATCATGACTCGATATTCATTTACATTCATTTGAATTTCCCTATGATTGTTGTTGGAGGTGTCCATCATGAAGATCAGTGGTTCTTGGGTCCGTTCCAGCGCCAGGAGCGCCCAACGATGGGTGACCCGGAGCTGCGAAAACGAGTGCAGCAAGAGGTGGAGCGTTTGACCGGATGCTCGGCGACAGCTGGTGGGAGGGAGCGAGGCCAGGAGGTACCGGGGGTGTTCTAGCCATATGGTAGATCACCTATATACGTATACAAATTACATTAAGTTACAACATGCATAGATGGTGCGCCACAGCAAGTACGCACATGATCCATGATTAACCTGCTTATCCACCATGAAGCATAACATCGGCTGGCCGCGTTTGCTTGGTGGCCGCTGGCGCCCTGCTTGTGGATAAGATATGAGCATGGCAGCATGTCTCTGGTTACTCCCGTTGATGGTGCGCATCAAAATGGCAGCGAGGCATGGCCAATGTGAAGGCCTTCTTCAAGGAGCTTTCGCGGACTGTGGCATTTGTGGAGCGCGGCGGGGACCCACGAGTCTTGCAAACAAGCCTCAACCTGCGTTTGACGGGAAATCCCGGGATGCTTGGCTGGGAGACCCATGTAGCCAGGTAGAAGCACCGGCAACCTTAGAGTTGTTCAGCGACTTGTCACGGTCACAAGGGAGCTATCAGTGCCTAGGACGGGCAAGACCACGGTGGCACGGCTGATTGGTCGCTACCTCTATGCCCATGGCGTTTTGCCGCGCGACACCTTTGTGGAGCGCAACGCCTTGGCATTGAAAGGACTGCAGATGGGTGGACCATAGCGGTTCCTGTAAAGCCATGGTTTCGATGATTGTTGCGTCGTGGTGGTGCCTATCCACCCCATGATTGCTTGCAGCAACTGAAATTGTCAGGCCAATTTGTGGGCCAGACGGCGCCCACAGTGGCTGAGGCTGTGCGTGACTTGATTCCGCAACCTAGGTGGTGTGTTTGCCTGGGTTTCTCCTAAATCCTTGGATGATGTAAAGCATTGTTGGGGGTTTTTTGGAGTTTTTTTTTTGTGGTCCAGTTTCTGCGACCCACTGGTCGTGCTGCAATTTTTTAGTAACTTGAAGCCTGTCCATGTCAGAAAATGTATTTCTTCTAGAGACAGTGGAAAGGGGCATCTCACTAAGGTGATGCCATGGGCGGCTGTTTGTTTATTGACGAGGCCGGGTTGACTGTCACTGAGGTACCGGTCCCCGGTCCTTTGTGAAGAAGTGCCTTCAAAACAAGAGGGTCCTTGTTTCATGACGGTCGTTGATGTGTAACAATGCTCAAAGGTTGTGAGTCCAGGGGTTCATGCTACATATTTAAATGTTGGGGTCCGCCACCTCGATGAACATGGCCCCTATTTGATCAGTGTTGGAACCCACAACCTGTTCCCATGCTGCGAATCAAGGCATATGCCCTGGCAGACCGTGGGGGAGACAAGTTCAGTGGTGAAGTGATCCGGACGCTGCTGACGGAGGTCGAGTCCTTTGCTTTTTGAGTGCGATACCGTCTTAGGCGCTGCGAAATCACAGAAATTGCTAGTCAAGACATGTCAAGAGTCAAGACCAAGATGACTTAGTCAAGGCGAGGCGAGGAAAAACTCAATTCACTGGGCCCTGTGGCCTCGGCACGGCTTGTGAGGTGGAGAATCATCGCACCGGCCTCCTTGCAACCAAGCTGAATGTAGACATTCTTCTGGCATCCAAATCTGAACGCCTCAGAAATTCTATAAATAAATCGGTCAGGTTGCCCGACAGATATAGCATTTTCATAGCTAGAGTTGCCTTGAGTCACCATAAATTCGGCCGCATGCAAACACGTCTGAGGTGGTTTTGGCAGGTTATGCGGATAAGATGGATGTGCCGCTCCCAGCTGATCAGACTCAGTAGATTGGATTTTGGGCACCTGGAACGTGTGCCCTCAGTGGCCCGCCACTGCCTCCAGGTGCTGATGGATGCAGACCCAGGGCTGCGGCGACGCTTCTCCTTGGTGCTGCAGCTGGAGGATTACAGCCCTGAAGAGTTGGCTGAGATTTGTGACCTGGACCTGGTTGAGCTGGGGCTGGTTGTAGGGCTGCGCCCATGGCGCTGGGAGCAAAGGAATTCATTCCATTGAAGCGACCTACTGCATTTTTTTGCAGAGTTCTACCCCTCAGAAGCCGACAGACCACACCTAGCATCTTTCAAACCTTACCAGGAAGGTTCCAGTTTGTGGACGGATCATTATGTTGGTACTGATGCTGCACAGCGAGAATGACTGGCAAAAATCGTGGTGTGGACCGTGCATTCCAAAATACTGTATTTTTGAAGTCTTTGCACAATTTGGATAGGTCATGAACTCGTATTCAGGCGAGCATGCTGCGCAAGATCGCTTCAATTTGACCTTCGCACCTGGCTTGGTGGAAGCGTTGGCGCAGCACATCAAATCTCAACATGGGCAGGAGATTTCACAGCACAACGGAGGTGCGATGGATTGAACATGCTTGAACACGTTGCACGTTGCCACATGGTTTCGAACCTTTGACGAGTGTGGGATGTAAATGTTGTGAGCGAATCAAGAGAACAGCAACAACAAGAAAAAACAAGAACAAGAACAAGAACAACAAGAACAAGAACAAGAAGAACAACACGAACAAGAAGAACAACAAGAACAAGAAGAACAAGAATAACAACAAGAACAACACGAACAACAAGAAGGACAAGAGTAACAAGAAGAACACGAACAACACGAACAACAAGAAGAACAAGAGCAACAAGAACAACAAGAACAACAAGAGCAACAAGAAGAACAAGAGCAACAAGAAGGACAAGAACAACACGAAGAACAAAAACAACAAGAACAACAGGAACATCAAAAACAAGAACAACAAGAACAAGAACAACAAGAACAAGAGCAACAAGAACAACAAGAACAACAAGAACAACAACCACAACGACAGCAAGCACAACAAGCACAACGACAACAAGCACAACAACAACAACAAGAAGCACACCAACCACAACGACAGCAAGCACAACAAGCACAACGACAACAAGCACAACAACAACAACAAGAAGCACACCAACCACAACGACAGCAAGCACAACAAGCACAACGACAACAAGCACAACAACAACAACAAGAAGCACACCAACCACAACGACAGCAAGCACAACAAGCACAACGACAACAAGCACAACAACAACAACAAGAAGCACACCAACCACAACGACAGCAAGCACAACAAGCACAACGACAACAAGCACAACAACAACAACAAGAAGCACACCAACCACAACGACAGCAAGCACAACAAGCACAACGACAACAAGCACAACAACAACAACAAGAAGCACACCAACCACAACGACAGCAAGCACAACAAGCACAACGACAACAAGCACAACAACAACAACAAGAAGCACACCAACCACAACGACAGCAAGCACAACAAGCACAACGACAACAAGCACAACAACAACAACAAGAAGCACACCAACCACAACGACAGCAAGCACAACAAGCACAACGACAACAAGCACAACAACAACAACAAGAAGCACACCAACCACAACGACAGCAAGCACAACAAGCACAACGACAACAAGCACAACAACAACAACAAGAAGCACACCAACCACAACGACAGCAAGCACAACAAGCACAACGACAACAAGCACAACAACAACAACAAGAAGCACACCAACCACAACGACAGCAAGCACAACAAGCACAACGACAACAAGCACAACAACAACAACAAGAAGCACACCAACCACAACGACAGCAAGCACAACAAGCACAACGACAACAAGCACAACAACAACAACAAGAAGCACACCAACCACAACGACAGCAAGCACAACAAGCACAACGACAACAAGCACAACAACAACAACAAGAAGCACACCAACCACAACGACAGCAAGCACAACAAGCACAACGACAACAAGCACAACAACAACAACAAGAAGCACACCAACCACAACGACAGCAAGCACAACAAGCACAACGACAACAAGCACAACAACAACAACAAGAAGCACACCAACCACAACGACAGCAAGCACAACAAGCACAACGACAACAAGCACAACAACAACAACAAGAAGCACACCAACCACAACGACAGCAAGCACAACAAGCACAACGACAACAAGCACAACAACAACAACAAGAAGCACACCAACCACAACGACAGCAAGCACAACAAGCACAACGACAACAAGCACAACAACAACAACAAGAAGCACACCAACCACAACGACAGCAAGCACAACAAGCACAACGACAACAAGCACAACAACAACAACAAGAAGCACACCAACCACAACGACAGCAAGCACAACAAGCACAACGACAACAAGCACAACAACAACAACAAGAAGCACACCAACCACAACGACAGCAAGCACAACAAGCACAACGACAACAAGCACAACAACAACAACAAGAAGCACACCAACCACAACGACAGCAAGCACAACAAGCACAACGACAACAAGCACAACAACAACAACAAGAAGCACACCAACCACAACGACAGCAAGCACAACAAGCACAACGACAACAAGCACAACAACAACAACAAGAAGCACACCAACCACAACGACAGCAAGCACAACAAGCACAACGACAACAAGCACAACAACAACAACAAGAAGCACACCAACCACAACGACAGCAAGCACAACAAGCACAACGACAACAAGCACAACAACAACAACAAGAAGCACACCAACCACAACGACAGCAAGCACAACAAGCACAACGACAACAAGCACAACAACAACAACAAGAAGCACACCAACCACAACGACAGCAAGCACAACAAGCACAACGACAACAAGCACAACAACAACAACAAGAAGCACACCAACCACAACGACAGCAAGCACAACAAGCACAACGACAACAAGCACAACAACAACAACAAGAAGCACACCAACCACAACGACAGCAAGCACAACAAGCACAACGACAACAAGCACAACAACAACAACAAGAAGCACACCAACCACAACGACAGCAAGCACAACAAGCACAACGACAACAAGCACAACAACAACAACAAGAAGCACACCAACCACAACGACAGCAAGCACAACAAGCACAACGACAACAAGCACAACAACAACAACAAGAAGCACACCAACCACAACGACAGCAAGCACAACAAGCACAACGACAACAAGCACAACAACAACAACAAGAAGCACAACAACCACAATAACCACAACAACAACAAGAACCACAACAACCACAGCCAAAACCCCAGCCACAAGCACAACCACGACAACAACAACAACAACAACAACAACAACAACAACAACAACTCACAACCTTTCGAAGACAAAACGCACGATGTGCAGGGTGATGGGGTGCACCGGGTGCCCCGCTGCTAGGCCTTGCAGTGACCCTGGCAGAGCGGGCCTTCCGCCGCTTAGCGACGCGCCTGGGAGATCCTCAGAGTCAACAAGCCGTGAGCGGCAGCCAGTGCAGAGAACTGATCCTTGGAGGGAAAATTGATGGAATTTCCATTGGTTTTGAGCTTTTCTGTGGAAAGAATGGATGGATTTTGGATGGATTTTCAGCATTTCACTGATTTTTCGGTGACAGGAATGAGACGGTCATGTTGATAGGCATCGATAGGCCAATTTGGTCCTGTTGATTGTGTTTACCACCCTGCTGGAGGTCTACTAGTAGGACAGTGAGCCGGTTTTGTTGGTTCCGGACGGTCAGCTTAGGATTGCCGAAGACTTCCTTATTGGACTTCCCCAGGAAGGTGTGCGGAAGCCTGCTAAAGCAGAAGCTACTTCGCCAGGCAAGCTTTCATTTCACATCTTCTCTGTAGTATTTCTTTCTGCTGGAAGTTTCGAACGGATGCTTTCTTGTACCACTTTGCTACTAAAGTGTGTGGTTTTTGACGGGTGAACTAGTTGATAGGGTTCCCTGGAAATCAACACCTGTATGACGGACGTGGTATCCACACTCGGCCGGACTTTGTTGATCTGGACATGTCCCCATCCTGTACACTCTGATATCCCACATCTCCCGCCAAAGAATGATCCAACTTGGGGGGCTGCCTTTTCTGGAGGGGAGAACGGTGAGAAGGGAGTGTTTTCAGCAGCACATGTTTAAAGTTTTTTCAAACAACCACAAGTGTTGGTTCTTGTTAGAACTGACGGGACAGATCCTATAATTAAACAGTTCCTAACAGCACCATGATTACGTAATAGGTGGCTATGTCACCAGAAAGGCAACTGTAGCCTTCTGAAATGTGATCAGCCCAGCCAGGAGAGCCAGAAACTGGCCGCTCTCGGCCGCCCAAGCGAACGCGCCCAGCGTGGCAGGAGGCAGCCAGGGTTAACGGCCTGGTCACTGTGGGAAATTCCCGAACACACTTCAAAAAGGGACAGATCTGTCTATCCATCTATCTATCTGCCTATCTACCGATTTATCTAATTATCTATCCATCGATTTCTCTATCTATCTACCTCTCTATCTCTATCTCTATCTTTACCGAAATCTCTATATATTTACTTATGCGCGTACAACTTTTTTGTGTACGAAATAAACGTGTGCGTTGACTTGGGAGCATGGCAGATTTATGTATTCAAGTGTGACCAGTAGAACGACAGGGACTTGGCGTCAAAACCAGTTTTGGAATACCTACAACTCAGGGTTTAGGCTTTGTCCATGGTCTGAATTTAAAATAATTCAGAACAGACTTCCTCGACACTTATAACACCTTACACCAATGAATAGCCCATCTTTGACTATTATCAACTCCATTGCTTCCTTGAGCCGACGCCTGTAGAGGGCGAACCGTTGGACGCCTTGGCAAAAAATAAGGTGCATCGGTGGTTGAATTATCCATTCTTTTCCCTATTATTGTTGATGATTATCCTCCATGATTGGTTGGTTAATATTGACCCAGCTCGCCGTATAGGTTCTAACCAGCAGAACCATTGGATCAACCAGTCCTGCTCTCAGGCCGTGGGATCCTTGGCTCGAACCATGGCACAGGAATTGCTCAGAGGAATGGAGGGCGTGCCTCGCCGGGAGAGCGATTTTTGGGTGGTGGTGGGTAAGCAACCAGTTTGGGAATGATTTAGTCACTTTTTAGATGTGTAAAAGACCTGATTTATTGCAGTTCATTACCCTAAGAAATGATGGTTCCCCGTGCAGAATGTTCAAAGGAATTAGGCAGGATAATGGGGTTGCGGGCGCTCAAGAACCATTTGATATAAAAGTTATTTCGGGTGGAATTCTTTGCTCGATGAATGCATTGGGTGCCTCCAACAGCTTTGACTATACATTTTCTTGCTGGCTTTACGGTGGCGTTCTTTTTTGGCGGAGGTGGGGGTGTCCTAGCACCATCACAAGCGCCCCGTGGCCCATCACAATCCCCATTTGGGTGAACGTCATCGTCATCGTCATCGTCATCGTCATCATCATCATCATCATCATCATCATCATCATCATCATCATCATCATCATCAGCTGCACCTCCTACTGCCCACCACAACCTGTAGCGAGTCACACTCTGGTACGGGCACAAGGCCATGGACGACCCTTTAGACGAAGACATGCCTGGTGATTCGGCGCCATCACGGGACGATCATGTGAAGGCGGACCTTGGCGCCATTTTGGTTGACTCAAAAGTGGAGCAAAACTGGGAGCTGAAATTTCAGAGGTTGGCAGTGGGTGACCAGGTTCACTATGTTCACTCCTGAGGATTAGTTTCATGAAGTATTTGCTTGGCACGAGGGATGGGCAACATGGATCTCATCACCTGAGCCCAACAGTCCCTGAGTCAGCTCTGAACAGCTCGTTGCAAAGGCAGTTGCGAAGGCTGTCGCCAAGGGCAAGAACAGAGAAAGACCAAAGGAGGAGGTGAAAGAAGAAGAGCCACTTGGACCTTGAGTGACCGTTTGCTCCCGAAGTACGCGCAGATCGCAACATGTTCAACATGCAAGAGTGGATGCATACGTACATGAAATACACTCATGCACGCACGCATGCATCTTTGAATTTTTACATTCATGGTGAATACATGCATCATACATGCATAGAATTGAAGCACAGAAACAAATTTGCACACATGCATACATACAGACAGACATGAATAGATGCATACACATACATAGAAAAGTGCATACAGACACAGATGCATGTTCGTACGCGTTATGAATTCACTTCATTTGAGAGAGATGAACACCGGTTTACCCACCGAACCACCCCGGAGAAGAAGAATAAGAAGAAGAAGACGAAGAAGAAGAAGAAGAAGAAGAAGAAAAAGAAGAAGAAGAAGAAGAAGACAGAAGATTTAAGCACAGCCTACACGCTTGTATGCACGCATGTATGTAGGTGTGTAGGTATGTGCGGCATTCATGTATGCATTTTTGGATGCTGGTCCGTCACAACATAGGAATGCATGTGTATGGAGGTACGTAACTTCGTAGTCATGGAGGCATGCACCTTGCATTGATGTAAGTGATCAAAGTATTTGTGTATGAATGCATGTATCTAAGCATGCATACGTCCATGTAGCTATGTAGTATACGTAGTTTATGTTGTGTATTTAGTGCGGGTGGTATATATATATATATAAATATGTATGTATATATTGTTCATTTGTAATTGTAATTCAATGTCATTTTGTGCGGAGTAGTGTCTCGATGTGTAATGTGATGGTATGGTATGGCATAGGGCGGTACCGTGTGTGCCTATGTGCACGTGCACGTTCGTATGTATGCATGCATTCTGTTTGCATGCATATAAAGCTATTGCATGGATTTCTGTATGCATATGCAAACGCCATCTCAATGTGGTTTGATGTCGCGCAATGTCAATATCAGTGCCAGTGCGGATGTCAGAGTAATATACTTGAATGTAAGATGACTCCAAGCTACTCGTGCAGTGGCTTTCTTCCATTGGCACTGGCTGTTTGGTGTTTTCTAATCGTTTTCTTGCTGTACTTATCTTCAGACCTGAAGAGTTGGCCCCGAACCATTTCAGCGGAGATCCTGTAGCAGACAAAGAGAATTCTACAAGCAGTGCTGGGGAGTGTTTTATATTTCTGCCTGACCCGAAATGATTGCTGCCGGAGGAAACTGCCTCAGCAAGAGGGTGAGAAAGTGGTCGAAGAGATGTCAACTTTGGATGCTTTGGAGTGTTTGGGTCTTTGCCCAGCAAACTTTGAGTGGTTCGAACTCAATGTGCCTCGGTGGCTTCGAGTGTTTATACTCTTCCACTGTTCTGTCTACAGGGAGTAGCAGAGGAGAGATGACGCAAAGACACATCAAAGTTGAGTCAGCAGCCAGGCAGCGAAGCACACGAACCGTAAGGCACAGTGACTGACAGAGACTGTGGTGCCTAGGTAGCGGACCCACCTGATGAGAACTGTGGCATTTGCCACTACAAACTGGCCGATGGCTACCGCTGTGGAGGGGGCACACACTACGTGTGCATGGGGTGCATCGATGCCTACAAGACTACCTACACCCGCTGAAGCACTCCATGGCCATGGTAGGACTTAGTGTTGCTCCCCGAATGACTCAGCACATCCAAACCTTGGGTGTGTCGGTCCTCGTCTCAAAGGAGGTGAGTGCCTCCTAGCTTTTCACCTTGAATGTCCCATCACGAAAGATAAGCGGCCAGTGCAGTAGCAAACTTAGAGGCTTTTTCAGCTGCACCGCTGGTTGGCAGATTCAAAGTGTTGGACTCCCTTTTGCAGTTTTACCGAGCAGATATGACTATAGCAATTCAAGGGGAATGCTTGCCACGTGGGTTCTTTGTAGCTTCTCAAGGTGAAAGGTTCCAAGCACTTATGCAGCTGTAGTGCTGTTTGGAACAGGCGCGTGCCGCTGACATCGCTTTGTCGTTGACCAACAAGCTTGCAGTTGCAGCCGACAAGGGTGGAATGGTTGATGCTGGTACTTGCAAATAGATGAAGCAGTAGGGAATTTAGCTCTTCCACACCTGTTACCAGTGCCGTAACCTGATTGCCCTCACTGGGACGGCCCATCAAGTAGTCATCTCAGCCAAGCAGAACTGAAGTTCTGTAGAGGATGATTAGCGCGTACACCTGGCAATATGAAACATTCGCACATGGCACATAGCATGTGCAATCGTAAGCATATGTTAGCATGTAAGATGGAAAGGGAGAGGCCTTTCTCTTGCACACGTGAACCGGAGTTTGCTTGAAGGACCCTGGTTAATGGGTTACCTAGGTTTTAGTATCGCTGCCAGGTCCACGTAAGTAAATCTGTTGCCTGCACCAGTTCAATGAGCCAATCCACAAGGAGGTTCAATGCACATGATTCTCAGTCATTTTCAGGGTGATCACACGCAAGCTATGGATAAACACAGAAGAACCAAGAGGCGACACCCGTAAAGAACAAGAGCATGTATAGGCTTCGGCATAAGAACAGGCATAGATACCACTACACACGCGCACGCGCATACGCACAGACACACACACACACGTGTATATATACATATATATATATATATTAATTTATATAAACATATATTGATATATAATAGATATACGTTTATAGATACATATGCATACAGAGCACTCAGATGCAGATGGACTCAAATCAACGAATGTACATTTCACTGTCTTGCATTTTCTTGCATGGCATGCCTAACTTGCATAGACAAATGCCACCGGCTGCTGCACGAAGGCTGGGTGATAGCGGTGTTTTGAAGCTGTTGGCTGTTGGAGCATTGATGAAACACAAATTTTGCTTTTAGTTGCACAACTGGCAAGTGGGAGCAAAGCTCGGTACAAGGAGACAGTGGCATTGTCTTTTCAGCACGTGCGTTGCATGCCAATCATGCAGTGATGCGTGTTTTTGTACTCAAAGATATCTGTTTAATAGGTGAAGAACATTGAAAAACAGCAAATGCAATGCGTACTTTACTGCTTCGGCTCAAGGTGCTGTTTTAAAATCTTCAGGGGAGGATCCAAAGATGACTAAGGCACTGCGCAAGGTACTAACGCAGGCACGCCCGCAGGCACTCCGGCATTCAGCGCATGTAGACCATCAGCATCCATCAGCCCTAAATCAACCCCAAATCAGCCCCATTTCACCAAGCCACACAACTGATCAACCAGCCGCTGTGTCCACACCACCCGCGCGTGGCACAGTAGAGTGATCTCACTGCATCGATGAAGGTTGACGACTCAGATTCGCCGTGGAAGGATTCATTTGGGACGAGCTACCAATAGCTACCCCGAAATCATCCCACATCGCTGCAGATTTTTTGGCACCAAAAAGTGGCACCCAGGGTATGGACAGCTGCAGTAGCCCAAATGATTGTGCCAAGCGAGCAACAGCCCAGCCTCAACTTTGGCCCTATTTACTTGGCACATCTTGGCACAAGTATTGTTTGGCCTCATTTACTGTATTTGTTTGAAATCAGCATTTGAATGTGCAAAGTACTTTGCTTGCGCTCTGGCTGAGAGATGTACAGGTGCCGCGTTCGATGGCACGGTTGGCATTTGTGATTCTGCTGACCTTTCTGGTTGGCCAAGTATCTGGACGGCAAAATGTTGGGAAAACTTTGCTGTTGCTGCTGTGGTATGGCGTTAGCGACTGTTAGCAGAATGCTGTGAAGGAGAAGGGTCATCATCTTTGGTTTGGAACTCCTTCTTGATTTGAGCACGTTTCACAATTGGCTTCAAAGTGTTGTGAGCTGGTTTGTTTTCCAGTGCCTCTCAGACCCTTTGGACTGCTTGTCATGCAGACCGCTGATATGCGAGCAGTGTCGAATCCCGCTCATTGTTAAATGTCGAAGGAACTTAAGCTGCTGGTACGGGTTCTGTTTGTTGTCCCCAGACATCTGCAATTTGCCAATGCATGCCAGCTAGTTTAGCAGGTTCAGCTCTTGTCATATGATTTGCAGGCCACAGCAGTTACAACCACAACTGAAACTTCTACTTCAAGCACATCAACGACCACCAGCACAAGTGCCTCCAGCACATCCTCAACCAGCACAAGATCGTCGAGTACATCTACAACCAGCAGTTCAACATCTAGCACAAGTACCTCCAGCACAAGCACTTCAAGTTCCAGTACATCATCCAGTAGCACAACATCTTCAAGTACTTCCACAACAAGCAGTTCAACTTCAAGCACCACTTCCTCAAGCACCAGCAGCTCAAGTACGAGCAGCACCAGCACCAGCACCAGCAGTACCAGCACATCATCTACAAGCACCAGTTCGTCGAGTACATCCTCCACCAGCACAAGTTCATCAAGTACTTCCACAACAAGCAGTTCCACATCGAGCACAAGCACTTCCAGTACAAGCACCAGCAGTACTAGCACATCTTCAACCAGCACAAGCTCCTCAAGCACGTCCACAACGAGCAGTTCAACTTCCAGCACAAGCACTTCCAGTTCCAGCACAAGCAGTACTAGCACAAGCTCCTCAAGCACGTCCACAACGAGCAGTTCAACTTCCAGCACAAGTACTTCCAGTACAAGCACAAGCAGCAGTAGCACATCGTCAACCAGCACAAGCTCCTCAAGCACATCTACAACAAGCAGTTCAACTTCCAGCACAAGCACTTCCAGTTCCAGCACAAGCAGTACTAGCACAAGCTCCTCAAGCACATCTACGACAAGCAGTTCAACTTCCAGCACAAGTACCTCCAGCACAAGCACTTCAAGTTCCAGTACATCATCCAGCAGCACATCATCTTCAAGTACTTCCACAACAAGCAGTTCCTCTTCAAGCACAACTTCCTCAAGCACCAGCAGCTCAAGTACGAGCAGCACCAGCACCAGCACCAGCAGTACCAGCACATCATCTACAAGCACCAGTTCGTCGAGTACATCCTCCACCAGCACAAGTTCATCAAGTACTTCCACAACAAGCAGTTCCACATCGAGCACAAGCACTTCCAGTACAAGCACAAGCAGCAGTAGCACATCTTCAACCAGCACAAGCTCCTCAAGCACATCTACAACAAGCAGTTCAACTTCCAGCACAAGTACTTCCAGTTCCAGCACAAGCAGTACTAGCACAAGCTCCTCAAGCACATCTACAAGCAGCACTAGTTCATCAAGTTCTTCTACAACAAGCAGTTCGACCTCAAGTACGTCTACATCAAGTACCACCAGCACCAGCACTACAAGCAGCAGTACATCTTCAACAAGCACTAGCTCATCCAGCACAACTTCCACAAGCAGTAGCAGCACATCATCTTCCAGTACTTCCACAACAAGCAGTAGTACAAGCAGCACAAGCACTACGTCAAGCAGCACAAGCTCATCAACCACCTCTTCAACAAGCACTTCAAGCACCAGCAGCTCAAGCACATCTTCAACTAGCACAAGCTCCTCTAGCACATCTACAACAAGCAGTTCAACGTCAAGTACAAGTACTTCCAGTTCCAGCACAAGCAGTACAAGCACCAGCAGTACTAGCACATCTTCAACCAGCACAAGCTCCTCTAGCACATCTACAACAAGCAGTTCAACCTCCAGCACAAGCACTTCGAGTTCCAGCACAAGCAGTACAAGCACAAGCAGTACTAGCACATCTTCAACCAGCACATCTTCAACTAGCACAAGCTCCTCTAGCACGTCTACAACAAGCAGTTCAACGTCAAGTACAAGCACTTCCAGTTCTAGCACAAGCAGTACAAGCACCAGCAGTACTAGCACATCTTCAACCAGCACAAGCTCCACAAGTACATCGTCCACAAGCAGTTCAACCTCCAGCACAAGTACCTCCAGCTCAAGTACTTCCAGTTCAAGCACCAGCAGTACTAGCACATCTTCAACTAGCACATCTTCAACTAGCACAAGCTCCTCTAGCACGTCTACAACAAGCAGTTCAACGTCAAGTACAAGCACTTCCAGTTCCAGCACAAGCAGTACAAGCACAAGCAGTACTAGCACATCTTCAACCAGCACAAGTTCCTCAAGCACATCTACAACAAGCAGTTCAACGTCAAGTACAAGTACTTCCAGTTCCAGCACAAGCAGTACAAGCACCAGCAGTACTAGCACATCTTCAACTAGCACAAGCTCCTCTAGCACATCTACAACAAGCAGTTCAACGTCAAGTACCAGCACTTCCAGTTCCAGCACAAGCAGTACAAGCACCAGCAGTACTAGCACATCTTCAACTAGCACATCTTCAACTAGCACAAGCTCCTCAAGCACATCTACAACGAGCAGTTCAACGTCAAGTACAAGCACTTCCAGTTCTAGCACAAGCAGTACAAGCACCAGCAGTACTAGCACATCTTCAACTAGCACAAGCTCCACAAGTACATCGTCCACAAGCAGTTCAACCTCCAGCACAAGTACCTCCAGCTCAAGTACTTCCAGCACAAGCACTTCCAGTACCAGCACAAGCAGTACCAGCACTAGCAGCTCCAGCACATCTTCAACCAGCACAAGCTCCTCGAGCACATCTACAACAAGCAGTTCAACGTCCAGTACAAGCACATCAAGCACAAGCACATCTTCAACTAGCACAAGCAGTACAAGCACGAGTAGCACCAGCACATCTTCAAGCAGCACAAGCTCATCAAGTACATCTACCACCAGCAGTTCAACGTCGAGTACGAGCACATCAAGCACTAGCACTTCCAGCACAAGTACTTCCAGCACAAGTACTTCCAGCACAAGTACTTCAAGCACATCAACCAGCAGTTCCAGCACAAGCACCTCCAGCACAACTGTCACTACAACAAGCACCACTACAACTTCTTCCTCCAGCACGTCGACGAGTAGCACCAGCACAAGTAGTTCCAGCACATCGTCGACAAGCACAAGCTCGTCAAGTACATCAACCACAAGCAGTTCAACCTCAAGCACAAGCACATCAAGTACCAGCACTTCCAGCACTAGTACCTCGAGCACAAGTACTTCCAGCACATCAACGAGCAGTTCCAGCACGAGTACCTCTAGCACCACCGTCACTACAACAAGCACAACTACCACTTCTACCTCAAGCACCTCGACAAGTAGCACGAGCACAAGCACCACCAGCACATCTTCAAGCAGCACAAGCTCATCAAGTACATCTACCACCAGCAGTTCAACTTCGAGTACGAGCACATCAAGCACTAGCACTTCCAGCACAAGTACTTCCAGCACAAGTACTTCAAGCACATCAACCAGCAGTTCCAGCACAAGCACCTCCAGCACAACTGTCACTACAACAAGCACCACTACAACTTCTTCCTCCAGCACGTCGACGAGTAGCACCAGCACAAGTAGTTCCAGCACATCGTCGACAAGCACAAGCTCGTCAAGTACATCCTCCACAAGCAGTTCAACCTCAAGCACAAGTACTTCCAGCACCAGTACGAGCAGCACGAGCACGAGTAGCTCTAGCACATCTTCGACAAGCACAAGCTCGTCAAGTACTTCTACAACAAGCAGTTCAACGTCGAGCACAAGTACCTCCAGCACAAGCACTTCCAGCACCAGTACGAGCAGTACAAGCACGAGCAGCACCAGCACAAGCAGCACTAGTACTTCTTCGACCAGCACAAGCTCCACAAGTACATCTACAACAAGCAGTTCAACATCCAGTACAAGTACTTCCAGCACAAGCACTTCGAGTTCCAGCACAAGCAGTACAAGCACCAGCAGTACTAGCACATCTTCAACTAGCACAAGCTCTTCAAGTACATCTACAACAAGCAGCTCCACATCCAGCACAAGTACCTCCAGCACAAGCTCGAGCAGTACAAGCACGAGCAGCACCAGTACATCTTCAACCAGCACAAGCTCGTCAAGTACTTCTACAACAAGCAGTTCAACATCAAGCACAAGTACATCCAGTACCAGCACAAGCAGCTCCAGCACATCTTCAACGAGCACAAGCTCCTCGAGCACATCTACAACAAGCAGTTCAACGTCCAGTACAAGCACATCAAGCACAAGCACATCTTCAACTAGCACAAGCAGTACAAGCACGAGTAGCACCAGCACATCTTCAAGCAGCACAAGCTCATCAAGTACATCTACCACCAGCAGTTCAACGTCGAGTACGAGCACATCAAGCACTAGCACTTCCAGCACAAGTACTTCCAGTACAAGTACTTCAAGCACATCAACCAGCAGTTCCAGCACAAGCACCTCCAGCACAACTGTTACTACAACAAGCACCACTACAACTTCTTCCTCCAGCACGTCGACGAGTAGCACCAGCACAAGTAGTTCCAGCACATCGTCGACAAGCACAAGCTCCTCCAGCACTTCCTCGAGCAGTACAAGTACAACTTCCACTACAAGCACGTCAACCAGCAGTTCCAGCACAAGTACCTCTAGCACATCTTCAAGCAGTACCAGCACCTCCACCACATCTTCCAGCAGCACAAGCACCACTACCACTTCTACATCAAGTACTTCAACCTCCACAACCTCCTCGAGTACTACCACCACATCCACTACAACAAGTAGCACCACTGCAACATCATCATCCACTACAAGCACTTCGTCCACGACCTCATCCAGCACTTCGACGACAACTTCCTCAACGACAGTCACAAGCAGTAGCACGAGCAGCACATCCACCAGTAGCAGCAGCTCATCAACTTCTTCTACCAGCACGTCCAGCACTTCCATCTCCACATCAACGTCGAGCAGTACATCCAGCAGCACAACGACGAGCACATCCACGTCGATCTCATCTACCTCCTCTTCATCAACCAGCACAAGCACTTCCAGCAGCACTTCGAGCACTTCGACTTCCAGCACCAGTGTCATGGCAGCAGTGAAGCACTCACTGAAGCGACTGAAGTGCTCGAAGTGCTTTGCTACTCTGCCAACAGCTTGGGCGATCGTTGATTGGTCCGCTTCATGAGCGATGGTCTATGGATAAGGCTTCTTCTAGTTCAAGGAAAGGCGTACACCCGACCTATTATATAACAGCAGCAACGGCCAGAGATGGCGAAGTGATACTGGTGTCTAATAGCCTAGTAGTCCCTAGTAGCTTGTCATCCAACTGGTAAAGACTGGGATTATATCAGCCGTGTCAGTGCCCCTGTTTGGCAATCCAGGTTCCACAACCTCAAGTTCCAGCACCACCAGCAGCACAAGCTCAACGACTTCGTCGACAACAACGACCCTTGTTGATTTGTACCTGCTGAGTGCTGAAGTGATCCAGAATTTCTCAGTACATTGGCTGCAGCTAAGTCCGAGGTGTTCTGAGGTATTCCGGTGGGAAGATTGCTAGGTCCCCCAGGTACTGTGCGATGAAAAGAATGTGCGAAAGTGATGGGTTGCTTTTGGCCAACATCCAGTACTGCGCTAGGTCAAATCATAGAAACCTGCTTTTCTTATCGTGTCAGCCATTAGCGTATGGATATATACCAGTAGTACTGCACCAGGCGGTGATGCAAGTTTCCAGAATGACAAGCTCATAGAAAGAGGGGGTTGGCTCAAATGAATGGATTGCAGGGCGAGAAAATTATGGAGCCAGAGCCGTCTGGATTTGGGCTGGTGTTTCTCCCTGCTGGTGTGATTCCCCTGCTGGTGATTCTGCTGGTCTCTTTGTCGGTTGGTGTTTTTTGACTGCTGTTGCTCTCTGCTGGTGTTTTTCTTTGCTGTCTTTTTTTGTTTGGTGTCGTTTTTCTTTGCTGTCTTTTTTTTTTGTATAGTGGCGTTTTTCTCTGCTGGTGTTTTTGTTTGGTCTTTTTTTGCCTCTGCTGGTGTATTCCTCTCTTATCTCTGCTGTTGCTTGTCTCTGTCTGTAGCTGCCTCTATCTAGATCTGCCGATCTCGATCTGGCTATTGGAATGCCCCAAATTGTCGCCAGACTCTCCTTTTTTGCGATTTTGACTTGCAAGTGTGCTTTTTGACGGCTGAGCATCGAAAAGTGTCGGGGACATGTAGTGTTCTTGCGATTTTGACTTACTTTCATGTGCTTATCGTTACAGCGCCCTGCGCTTGTTGGACGGCATCAAAAGATGTCGGCAACATGTTGTGCTTCATTGTTTTGACTTCCAAAGGTGCTTTTGACTTCCAAAGGTGCTTTTGACTTCCAAAGGTGCTTCTCATATCATCTCAACTTCAAAAGACGTCACAAACATGTGGTGCTCATTTTTAATCTGCTGCATTTTTTTGCCCTTTTGCACATCTCAACTTCCAAACAACGTCGCGGACCCGCAATATTTTTTACGATTTTCAGTTGAACATGTGTTTCAGGCCACAGCAGCCCGCACTTGTTGGACATCTTGCCTTCCAAAAGTGGCATGGAGTCATCAGTTTTCTACGATTTTGAGTTGCCCCTGTGCTTCTCAAATGGAAAATTCAAGTCTTCCAGCCTATCCTTAGAATTCAACTGCTGTATGAATTGATCAGAAACCATAGAGTTGAATTTAGCGGATCAAAAGAAGATAGATAGTTTCTGGATGAACAAGTACTGAAGAGTTTTACATATATAGCCTACATACATCAACCGAACAATGACGAATTGACGAATGTTTGTTTATTATTTTTTGTCAAGTATCACATTAGGAGCAAATTGAGCACGGAAAGACACTATTCCCTTCTTGGTGATATCGCAAGATCTGCACCTAGCGACCCTATGAGACAAGTGCTGAATGGAAAAAGGGAACCTGAATCCTGAGGCTTGAATTTTGCAAACGGCCTGGGAAACCCTAGCAGCAATGGTTGAAAACAACAAATGAGCATGCCTAAATCAGCCACACCCATTTGGACATCTCCAAGTGTAGATTGCTACGAAATAGCTTTCCGGAGCATGGGAGTCTTTTTGTGATTCATTGCCGGAAATCATCACCAAAAATCATCACCGAAAACAAATCGTCACCAAAAAATCGTCACCAAAAGCAAGGGCTTGCTCCTGGCCGTGCCGATATACTCCCTGGTATATTTAGATTTACTTTCCTCTTTTAATTTTTGAGTTAAACCCATTTCCGCACACACATTGTATCTATCTATCTATCTATCTGTCTGTGCGAATGTACATGCCACGACAGTAGAGGTAGCTATGAGCACATAATATGCATACACAACAACTGCCGCTTGGCTCAAGTCACTCAAGCGGCCGGAGCGAAAATAGAATGGGTTCGCGCTGCGCTGTCTGCACTGGTGGGAGAAAGGAGTGAAGCCATCAGGTTGGATAGTCATATAATCTGCTACGAAAGCGGTGAATCTTCGGTTAACTTCTTTCCACAGGTTATCAGCCGTAAGGCTCCAGTGAATGTCTGAAGGATCCGGTGGATCTGGAACTAACTACACCTTTGCGGCACCTGCCGCGAGCCTACATACAGGGAGTTCCCCAGCGGACAGCCCTGGTGACGAAGGGACAGTTATTTCGAGCGGATCTTGGAATCGAGTGACCCCAGTTGGAAGCCAAACGATGGCATCGAGAGGATCCCAACAATTGGCATCATCTTCGAGGGCATTGACTCCTGTGAACCGTGTTCGACGAAGTGACCGGTCCCCACGTCATTCACCTCGTGAAGAGCGAAAGCATATCCATGAGCTCAGGGAGGCCCTCCGGGAAGCCCAGAGCGAATGGGGGATTGCAAGACGTGAGAAGACGAGAGTGAACGCAGAACATTTACAGGCCGAATCTCGGGTAGCCCTATTTGAGAACAGCATCATGGATGTACAACAGCATTGTCGAGACACACTCAATCAATATGAATCTGCTGCTTATGAAGAGATTACACAGTTGACCAACACATTGAGACACCAAGAAAGTGAGATTGTTCAACTCCAGCAAGAAGATTATGGAGCAACCATGAGAATTGAACAAGTGACTCAGTGGTGGGAACTATCTCAAGCAACCGCTGCACATATTCATGCGAGGGGAATATCAGCACAAGAACAATTCGAATCTCGCATTCACGATCTACGAGAAAGAGAAAGGGTGATTACCGGAGAATCCGAAGAAGCAATCTCCCGTGCATACACAGAAGCAAGACAACATGCACAGATGGAACAGCAGACGATGAACCAGATGTCAACGAGGTATGAGGAGCAGTTATTCCTCTTGCGACAAGAGCTCAGTGAACAAGGTACTGCCAGTGTACGTGGTCACGACTTTCTTAGCCATCTACAAGATGAAATGTTGGCCTACCGAAGGCAAGCAAGGTTGGAGATGGCAGAGAAGGACAAGATCATTGCAACCGTCGAGAGCAATGAGCGGGCCAACGCTGGACGATTGGGAATGAAGATAGCAGGATTGGAATTCGACTTGTCGGAGAGCCATACTGA
>VSDK01022202.1:0-35992 GCA_009767595.1 Symbiodinium kawagutii | reverse complement strand
GTGCCCTTTCCCCGGTTCCCTACCCCCCCCCCCCCTCCCCCCCCCATGGTATGGTCCCCCTGCTATTTGCAGCATTTGGTAGCCTCCCATTCGTACGCTATTTGGAGCATTTAGAAGCTTTAGTCCCCCATTTACACACTATTTGCAGCATTTGGCAGCTTGCCGGACTGTATATAGACTTATGTACTGCCTACATCCGCTTGTATGCCACTGATATAGGCCCTGCACATTACTTATTTGCTACCCATATACCACCTTAACCCATATAATCTAAATGCACCGGGACCACCATAGCGCCTACATACTACCTCCATGCTACAGACATACTACCCATATACTACCTATCTACTACCTTTATACTAGCTACTTGTACATGTTGCCTATATACTACTTGAACACTACCTATATACCACCTATTCACTACCTGTTTACTACTCATTTACTACCTACATACTTTTTTTACACTACCTATATGCTACTTATGTACTACCTGTAGAATACCTATATACTACCTATATGTAACCTATTTACTACCTGTTTACTACCTATGTACTACTTACATACTTTTTTTGCGCTACCTATCTGCTAACTATTATACACTACCTAGACACTACCTATATCTTACCTATATGCCAACTACTTACTGGCTGTTTACAAGCTATTTGCTACCTACACATTTCCTTTATACTACCTATATGCTACCTATGTACTACCTAGACACTTCCTGAATCTTACCTATATGCCAGCTATTTACTAGCTGTTTATTACCTATTTGCTACCTATACTTCTTTTATACTACCTACTATATACTACCTATACTACCTACATGCCACCTTTTGACTATCTGTTTACTACCTACATACTTCATTTACACTACCGATATGCTACCTATATACTATCACATACTACCCACGTATCTGTACAGTACATTTTTATTATTTGTATAATGCCTAATTACTTCTATACCACTGAAAAGATACCAACTCCCCAACCCCACCACCACAATGAACCACAACCACACCACACCACAGGGGGAGGGGGGGTAGTATATACCAGGTACCATGACCATGGGTGGGGGGAGGGCGGGGGACCCAGAACCTGGAACATATATAAATATGGGAATATATTTGATAGATCTACATTCAACGGAATAGGGAAAACATGCAGATATAATAAATCTTATATATCGATGTATATGAAGACTGTATGATATAAGTCATCAAAACTACCCGGGCAAGGTGATCTCCCTGCATAAATCAAACTTGCAGAACAAGATGTCAGGATGTTTGCACACCCTATGTGGCCTTGTGAAGCTGACAGGCCGTGTCGCTAAAACAACCATCAGGCGCAGCACCAGAACTCTTTATTTGCTGTCCGCAGCTGGTGGCACCCCAACAATACCCAAATGGTCATTTCTACTCGACGAGGCACCATTTGTGAACAACTCCGCTTTGAGATTCATTCAGCTCCATGAATGTTAACAGCTGGTTTGATTTTTTGACTCAGGCTATGCAAGGTTGACTGTTGGCCAGCTCAAGGATGGATGCAGTGCAGCTTCGAGACTTCACAGACCGTTTCAAGCCGTGATTCCACGTATTTGAACGTCCATGGTCGCTTGGAAGGCGAAATGTGCCGAGCTTGGCCTGAGCAAGTCTGGTCGCAAAGCTGACTTGGTGGTTGGGCCTTCAGTGTACTTGAACATTGTCAAAACTCTGAGAAAAGCAACTCGAATTTGAAGCAGCTTGCACATTTTTTGCATATATTTGCACATGCCTGCACTCAAAACCCGGTCTGGATATGTTTGGATCAAGATCTGCTCCATCAACAGAACACCAATCATCTTTCTTCCCTGATCGAGGCTCGATTGGAGTCATCAACTGTTTTGGAGGAGCCCTCATCAAAGAGAAACTCGCGATGCATTGGGATGTCTTTACTCGGACTCACAACTTTACCCTTTGAAACACTTTCGATCTGTACTAAGTGTACTGATGTCTACTGATGTCTACTGGGACTCAGGGGAGAGACTTTTGAAACTTTTGGAAGCTAGGGAGTTTGTCACCGGCAGGAGAGCTCACCAGCTGGTTTCCAGGTTGGGGACAAGGCCCAAAACGGAACTGTTGAGATCATGTTGAGATCTGTTTGAATCTGTTTGTGCTTGAACTTCTTTGAGAAATCACAGGAGCATGTACATGCATGTACATGATTGTACATGTATGGGTATGTACTCGACTTTGCAGAAACATGCAAACGCACTTCCGATGTAGTCTGACATGGAATATGTATTGGAATGGTTTGATTTGTTTCCTAGTTGACTGACACGGACGTACTGAGGTTTGACGGTATTTCTATGTTTTCTTGGATCCCGAACGTGTTTTCTTCACGCTTAAGCACCATCTTTAATTCAGAGCAAGATTGCAGGAACTCCATGAAGTGCAAAAGGTTATGCTAGATATGGAGCACACACGTCGCAAGATGCTACTGTTCAACATGATGCTAGATCTCTGATATCATCATCATCATCATCATCATCATCATCATCATCATCATCATCATCATCATCATCATCATCATCGTCATCGTCATCGTCATCGTCATCCTCATCCTCATCCTCATCCTCATCCTCATCATCATCATCATCATCATCATCAGCATCCTCACCGTCATATGTCATATAATGTCATGCAATGTCATGCAATGTCATGCAATGTCATGTAATGTCATGTAATGTCATGCAATGTCATGTAATGTCATGTAAGAATGTCATGTAATAATGTCATGTAGGAATGTCATGTACCAATGTCATGTAATAATGTCATGTAAGAATGTCATGTACCAATGTCATGTAATAATGTCATATAAGAATGTCATGTGATTAATGTCATATAAGAATGTCATGTAAGAACGTCCTGTAATAATGTCATGTAATAATGTCATGTAATAATGTCATGTAAGAATGTCGTTCAACACTGTCATGTAAGAATGTCATGTAACAATGACATGTAATGTCATGCAATGTCATGTAATGTCATGTAATGTCATGCAATGTCATGTAATGTCATGTAAGAATGTCATGTAATAATGTCATGTAAGAATGTCATGTACCAATGTCATGTAATAATGTCATGTAAGAATGTCATGTACCAATGTCATGTAATAATGTCATATAAGAATGTCATGTGATTAATGTCATATAAGAATGTCATGTAAGAACGTCCTGTAATAATGTCATGTAATAATGTCATGTAAGAATGTCGTTCAACACTGTCATGTAAGAATGTCATGTAACAATGTCATGTAATGTCATGCAATGTCATGTAATGTCATGTAAGAATGTCATGTACCAATGTCATGTAATAATGTCATGTAAGAATGTCGTTCAACACTGTCATGTAAGAATGTCATGTAACAATGTCATGTAATGTCATGCAATGTCATGTAATGTCATGCAATGTCATGTAATGTCATGTAATGTCATGCAATGTCATGTATCATGTTTTTTATTTCTTATATGATCATCTTCACCTTCGTTTTCTTCATGCACTGTGGCTTTCGTCTACCCCACCTGGCCTCCAGTTGTCATTGCCCGTAACTCTTGCTGTTTTCTGTGCTTTTGCGCCAGTAGCTATTGCAGGATGCGGTGTTCGAAACGCCTGCGTTTGCTTTCACTTGTCATGACTTCTCCTTTGCTCCTTTCACACACTTAGAATCACTTGGATACACAGGCATGGCGATTTGGGCAGTATTTGGGCACACCTTTTTCCTCTGCTTTGGCTTCAGTGTTGCTCTCTTCCGGGCCTTTCTTTCCTTTAGAAATCTTCAGAAACCATCTTCTTGTAGCCTCATTTGTTTGCTAGTTCTTGAAGCTTTCATGTCTTGTGATTCCCGTATGTTTCTTTTTGTTGCCTTGCGACAAAACCGGAGAAATGTCATACCCAACTGCAATGTTTTAAATTAAATCATTACAGTGCAATGCAACACTCTTTGCTGTTGGTCCATGTCCAACCCTTAGGCTATTGATGTATATCATATAATTTGTATCAATGCAATTCAATATGATATATATATATATATACATACATAATTTGTACCAATTCTTGTGTCGTTTTGCATCCTTTTGGTCAAAGAGTTGGTTGTGCAGTGCCTGGAGGTCATGGCACTGCTTGAAGAAGAGGAAGAGGAATACGAGGCAGCGAGATGAAACAACTGGACTCATCAGCATGGCACATGAATGCAAACGACGTTTGGATATGAACATGTATGACATGTGTTATTGCCATTTATTGTCTAGATTGTATGGTTATGATTGGTTATGTTATTGCCATTTATTGTCTAGATGGTATGGTTATGTAATGTATCAGCTGGGAGAAGGCAGCCGCAAAGGCAGTGGTCCAATGCAACAATGGTGATGGATCGTACCTGATCTCGACAGAGGTGGGCTGAAGTTTGCCGCGTTTGAACATGGTAACACTGCATAGCCATGCATAGCCTTTGGCTTCAGCGGTGTAGGATGATTACGAGCACAACCAAAAGGCTGAGAACATGAGGTTGGGATTTGCAGCTTGTTGCTCGTGACACTACTGTTCACTTCACGTTCACTTCTTTCAATGACCTGTCAAAGAGAGAAGCGTGAGGTCTCATCGACTATCATAGTCTTTGCATTGGCCTGGTTTTCTAATATTTTCTGTGAAGATCTATTTTTTAAAATGTTTTCTATAAGTCACTCCATGTTGCCAGGCTGCTAAAGCGTGCTGCGAAGATGTTTCAGTTTTCCGTGCGCCAGCATGAGCGAATTCGATAGACGAAGCATGTGCCAAAAAGGGCAATGCAAATGGAATACAAATGGAATGCCAAAAGACATAGATAGATTAGATGGATTTGGGATGACTTGGGCATTTCATTGAGGCTTGCTGTATCAGCCCCCAGGCAGGTGACAAAGTTGAAGGCCTCTATGAGGACTCTTGGTACCCTGCCAATGCCTTAGCCTCGCGCCGCTCACAGACAAGATGACAATCGATAACCGAGTCCGTTGGATTCCTTGTCTCATTCCGTGTCTCATTTCCTCAATGTTCCTCATTTCTCATCTTCAATTTCTTTAATCTTGGCGATCTTGATGTCTCACCATCGCGATATGAATTCTGTTTTCAAAAGAACATGCGTGTGGTCAAAACCGGCAGATTTTCTTGTCTGACTGCAGTCCGGCACCAGCGTTTTCAACAGTTTTTTGTGCACTGAAGTCTGTCAGTCATGACTCAATATGGGTATGGGTCAAAATTATCAATCCCCAACCCCAACCAATGATTTTGCAGGTACACACTATTTTGGCAAATACCCATATCATCCCATATCCACAAGATGCAGAAAGCAAAGCATTGCTTGGTCAGCTCGTAGCCAAGGCCAGGGTGAAGTGCATCAATGACTCCGGTTCGTACACAATCCTGTGGGAAGATGGCTAAGAACTTAAGCAATGTCAGGAAGGTGGTTGCAAGTCAATGGTTGGAAATGTGTCAGATGTGTTTGAAAATATTTGCATTTTGGAACAGCTACCGGTGCTGGGCATTTGGTCATCGTCTCATGGTTTGAAGCTGTGCTGCAGCGACATCATTTCATGGTATGCTGAGGCGAGGAATATGAACTGGAGCCATTGTTCCCAGCAGTGAGCTCCATGTATTGTCTCAAATGCAGAAGGAGTGGAATAGTGGAGATAAGGAAAGATGAGTGGAGAATGTCGAAAGAGATGGAGAGAGATGGCAGGTAAGCACCGTATAACCCGTGTCGTTTTGCCAAGGGAGCAGCATCTGAAGCCACCAATCCAGCCGCTGGCTTTGACTGATCTCAGGCAAGGAGCTTAGCGATCACAATATGAGAAGCCTGTCATGAAACATTAAATTCAGTGATCATGAAAACCACGAGATTGAGAGTCCATTGATGTCCACTGAATCATTTTGACACCAATCAAATTGAATCATTGCTCGTTGAATCATTGAACAAACCATACTTGGTAGTTTAGACTCATCAAAAACAACATACATTTCAACAATTTTCAATCTGGGAGACGAACGTCGGACAATTTGAGATGAATTTTCGCTCCCACCGACTCCCGCCCAGACAATTAAGGAGAGGATGAGATGTTTTCTGATGTCCCATGTTCTCTTCAAGTAATGAAACGATGCCAAATATCAACAACCTGAGTTGTTCCAGAAAAAACTGCCATCGATCTGCCGGCACATGCATTTCTAGCCCCACCAATCGCGTCTCTGAAGACAGTGAAGTTATTGAGCTGCCAAGCAACTTCAACTTGCACGTACATTTGTAGAGGCAGATCTTGGAAACATCAACTATTCTTTGAACTACAGTACTTGGGATAGGGACGGCTGTAGACAGCGAAGATGTTGCAGCACAACGCTGAGGCCTAGACAGAAGATCTCCGGAACCATTGGAAGGCACCGCCGCCAAAGTGTTGCTGGAACTGCTCTGCCCCCTTCCCTCCTTGTTCAAAGTGTCTCGTTACATCATGTTAAATCTAGACAGTAGATGACAGCAATAAAATCAATCCTTTACCTCTTCAAAAGGAAACGTTGCAGGACCTTCAGCTTTGGCACGTTTGTGAACGTCGGAGCTGAACGTGATGGCAATGTGCCCAGTTGTTCGTTAGCCCTGGAAAAGGAATTGGTCCTCAGTCCATGCTTCATCGTGGTTCAGTTTGGTTCACGTATGTGGCCCTCTTTTCCGAGAGCTTGTGAGACGTGCCTACAGGTCTCATGAGACCCTGGGCCACCTACAAGGGCGAGGAGCCCAACTTCAAGTCGGGAGACAAAGTAAAGGCAGGACTGGCGGAAAAGATGCGGTGAACAGACGCGAACAGTAGATTGAGCAGACACGTGTGGACTTTGACCTGACTTTCTCCATTGCTTTCAATATTGCAAATTCGAAAAATGATTGATGTTCTTTGGCACTTTGACAGTGTTTTTTTGCGTGGCCTGAGATTTTCACATGCTACCCGGCGCCGCAGCCGCTCAAATCTGTCCAAGCCGTTTGGGTGACATCAATCGTTGATCACAGTATAAGCAAGTCATGGCAGCGTACCCAGCAGAGCAGCCAGTGCAGTACGTCATGGCCGATGGTTCTCAGGTGAGCAGCTTTCAGAAGGGTTGGCAGATCGATTCATGAAGCAGCTGAATGAAACTAAAGCTTGTTTCAATCATTAAATTGGTGTGCATGGTGCCAACTTTAGCGTGGATTTGTTGACGGATCGGGGTGCAGGCTTTTCAAGAATCCACTCTTTACATAATATATGAAAGTCACCAAATCCACGACTGACAATCGTGAACCCGTATATCACTGTAACTATACTACAATCCCATGTCTTCAGAACATATATAACACATTTACATACATATGTCAAGTTGTTGGTTTTCTGTAGTGCAACTCCCTGAGCTACCTTCAAGGCTAAGGCTGTATCAAGTACATTTGTTGCCACTGTGCGTTTGAGCTTGTAATCGCCTAACATATCCAAAATTTGCGCAAGGTGGGCGAAAGCTTGCTGGAGAAAGT
This sequence comes from Symbiodinium kawagutii, assembly GCA_009767595.1. Lineage (NCBI taxonomy): Eukaryota > Dinophyceae > Suessiales > Symbiodiniaceae > Symbiodinium > Symbiodinium kawagutii. Next base: position 28,441 of record VSDK01022202.1, on the reverse strand, counting down.
GCCTCCCAAGAATGCTGAACAATTAGTAACCAGCCAAATCCGCGGTTTCGCGTCCGGGTCTTTTGGTGATTTCAATCAATCATTATGGGAACCCATAGAAACCAGCCTGTAGGCCCAATGACACATATCCACACTGGGTTTCCGACACTGCTCAGGTGGTGTATGCTGATGGTGCTGCACCGACTTACACAGTGGATCCAGGGGCATACATGATGCAGCCAGGCGAGGTGTGGCGATCAACCAGATTCGCTTGTTCGCTTGTTCTTCCTTACTGGTATTGACCATCAAAATTCTCTATACGGTAGTATAGTATATTTATGAAATTCATACTTTATACATCTTTATACAAACCAATGGTGCAATGGGGGGCACGGAATCTTGATTGTGCTTGGAATCGCTCAGGTGCTCCAGTCATGTACTCTCAAGCTCCGTACACAGTGCAGGGATCATCGGTGTCAGGAATGCAGCCAGCCACGTACATGACCTCGCCCTATGGCTATCCTGGGTATCCCGGCATGCCCATGATGGATGGCTTGGATCATTCCCAGGGCAAGTGGTTTGCTCCAGGCGAGCAACTCCCGCCCGGTTTCGTCGTGACTTCGCATCCAGAGGGGCACACCGCCCCCCAAGAGACTCATGCTATGTCTGACATGGCACGTGAGAGCTTTGTGGTCACCGGCACCAGTGGAACGGAGCCGAAGCTTGCCAAGACATCCAAGCCCAAGAAGAGCAAGAAGAAGAAGGCAAGCGGCTGCTGCTAGAGGCTTCCAAAAGCCACAGCAAGTCCAGGAAGACTATTCTATACTATTCTCATTGTCCCCCTGAGGGCGCAATAAGTCAGTCCTTGCAATCAAACAGCCGGACATGGCAACCGAGCGCCTTACTTGGCCAGAGGGCTTCTTGACAAACTCCAGACTGAGAGCACTACTCTCAAGACAGGAGCGGAGCTGCAAATGCACAAGCTGGCAAAAAGATGGATCTTGATTGATGGCGCTGCTTTTGCTTTGCATGTTGATGCATATGCCACATTTGATGCTGCATGATGTTGCGTGTGCAGATTCAGCTTGGCCGAACCTGTTTCTGTCACAGTCAAGATGGAGCGTTTGCTTGCCAGAAATCTCCAGTCAGGCGTTCTATGAAGAGGACGATGACTTCTACGAAGCAACTATTTCAAAGGACCAATCAAGAACAGATGATGCTTGTTTGATATGCAATCATTACAATACAACATAATTAGATATATACAGAACGTTCTATACAGAAACATATTTGTGCATTTAGACATATACATTCGGATGTCGGAGCCCTCGTGAACGATTTGAATTTATTTTCTTGAGAGCAGCATCACTGGCCTACACATTTTACACAATTGATTGCAGACAATTTTCCCTGGCTGAATTTTCTTGTTCTTGGCCGGGGAAGCACCAACGATGCGTAGAGGACAACGGAGATGGGACGTATCTGATTGTTTGGGACGGAGATGACGAACAACATGTGTGGGAAACTTGGTAGTGCTGTTTCAATTGTGTCCAGCTCAAGAGTGAGATGGCTATGCAATTCTTATTTGATCTTGTTTGTGTGATCTCTTTTGTGCTTATTTGCCTTCCAATCCTGTTATTCAATGTCATGTATTTGCTGGTTGAAGCACACTTGTGCCAGGGCAAAGAAAAGCCACCTAGAGCTTCTTCGTCTGGCTGAGTTCAAAGAAGGCAGCAAGGCTGGATTCTCAACGGATATTCAGGTGTTGTCAGTGCACTGATCATGGGATATGCTGGGCATCCTTTGTTGGATCGTTTTGGTTGTCATGTTGACGCTGCTTCCAATCTATGTTGAGCTCTCGTCGTATCGAGTTCGTTTTCGCATCCCAGCTGTTTTGGTTCACTTCATGCCAGCTTCAAACGCCGTGGGGTAACCTTTGTGGTATGGAAGTTGCTTCCCAGTACAAATGGCAATTTAGATGTTCATCGGACAAGCGCTGGGAATGGCTACCACAGCCTATTTGTGACGTGCTGACTGAAGCAACTCGAGGTGGGCAGGAAACAATTTTCGATCCATCGCTTGGCATCGAGGTGGACTTTGCTCTTGAAAAAATGATCGTCAACGGTATCAGTGGAGAAATGCGGCGTGCCCCTTCATGGTGGGGGCAAGATGCGAACCTGGCATCAGGAATCCTTGTGGCATGTCAGGACGCTGAAGGCTCTGGTTCACACATTCTCTTTGGCGTCGAAGACCGACCATGGTGGCCTGAGAAACAAGCAGGGCCATTTTGGGGCTTTGTTGAGCCAACTGATAAGGACCTTCCATGTGCCATGGCAAGGGAAGCTGCTGAGGAGACCCTTGGAGTGCTGGGAAGCGAAGACGAAATCTGCACATGTCTTCGATCCGAGACACACTCCACGGCAGTGTGCCGCTCACCGTGGCATCAGGGTCCAGATGGTCATGGCCTTGAGATTCTTCGCCTTGTGAATCTTGGGTCATTGACGCAGAGGGAACGTAAGGCGGTGCAGCAAAGCTTTCGACATCGTCGTTCCAGTGCCTTGGCAATCGCTGCCACAGCGGCCATACAAGTTGCAGCCGCTGCAACCGCGCTTTCTCCGGCGTCACACTTGGAAGTGGAAGAACTACAGTGGACCAATGCCATGTATGTCTTTGAAAGCTTACAGGCAAGCGGTCAGTGATCCATGTGGAGACTTGACTATTGAGATTCATCGAAGCATGATGAGAATCATTGTGTGTTTGATCGCTTGTGGCTTCTTGTGGCCATACAGCACACGAAATGGCACAAAATATACAGGGAAGTCTCCTAGGATTCCAGAGCCTTGTCAAACATGTTGAAATCCTGTTCATCCTGATGAACATGTTTTTGAGTGTAATTGTCCAATAATGACCAGCCAGGAAACCATGTTCATCCATGTTTATCCTTTATACATGTAGCATCATGTAGCATATTCTAGCATTGCAAAACAGGTGTGGTAGTTTGACAGGACCTCCACAAACAGAAATGTCGCATCTGGAACCGAATCAAGAGGAAACAGGAGGAAACACAGGAAAACTGGACCAGGATCCAAGCCGTTCCAAGCCGTTTGGCCAGGATGGACGAACTCCACTCGTGGGAAGGGAGAAGCGACCGCTTCGAGGATTTGTCACAGAGCTTTTGCAGGAGGACAGAGTCGACGTTGCGGTTGGATGTTGCAGTGGATGTGGATACCATGCGCCAATTCGTTTTGCAGACTGTTGACTCATGTTGGCTAAGCCTAAAAGTCTGACGTTACCAGCTCTGTTTGTTCTGAAATGGAGAACTAACTTGTTTATATATCTTGTTTTGACTTGTCCTTGTGCTCTTGATGCCCGCAGGGCCTTCGGTGGCATGGTGGCAAACGCTTTCGAGAGTTTTGCAAAGGAAACCCTGAGGTCTGACTAAAAATGGAATCTGAAAGTGGATGACCTCTGTGCTTCATGGATGACCAGTCTCAAGAGTGTCGAGTCGATGCAAACGAGCAGGCATTGCGGCCAATGTCTCACTTCAAGATGTTGATTCCCAGGCGCTCGGTCTGGGCTATGCGATCACGAACACGACTTGAAACCAACAAAGTAGTCACGACAATGGACCCAATGAATCCCAATTAAATCCCAGTGACATTCCAATGATATTCATGAATCATTCAGAATGATACGTTATTTGCCATTCAAAAGATGGGTTTTGGAAGGTGGGCGGTTCGGCTATGATTATCTACCCAACACTATCCTTCATTCTATCCACCAGAACGTAGCATAAGGCGATGGTGGAAGGTGGAAGTTTCCAAAAAGGACACCTGTAGGAGATTGAGGCTGGCTTCCATGCATGGTTGACAGAGTGATCCACTGAAAGAGTGATAGGCGGCTGGAATTTGTTCTTCTGTTTCTATGTCTATCCATTTGACTGTCAATCTGTCTATACATCCACCGACCTATTTGCTGTATCCATCTATCCACCTTGTCATCTATCTATCTGTCTATCTATCGTACCTTCTAAGTATCTATCTATCTCACTACTAAGTACCTGTATGTCCATCCACCACATCTATCAGCTATCATAATCTATCTTAGATAATCGCATGCTATCTATCTATCTTCTACCTCCGAGCCTACTTTTAGACCATCCCGGAGCATCAAACCTGTCACCCGCATTCGTGTCTCTCTTAGCATCTTTTTCTATCTGACATCTTCTGCACAAATTACTTGCTGCAACTTTCCAGAAGTTGTAAGTTTGCTTCTGGATTCTAAACTTCCTTCGGCCAGGGCTAGTACCCTGAACCATCCACTGCTATTGGCATAATGTAAGGAATGCATTCCACTAGTCACCATCTAGCTTTGCAAAAAAGGAATTTTGGGCATTTAGATTACCATTCTAGGCGAAATTAACTGGAATGTGTGGGTTTGGTTCTGAGGTGTTTAGGTTTGGGTTTGCTGTTCTTCATTGTATTCCTTTAGTACTCAATAGCATCCTAATGCATTCTGTTTTTTGTTTTCTTCCTTTTGCCTTTGCGTGAGGCTTATCAGCGAGTCCAGTGGCATAGCATTCATCTGCACACCACGTTCGGGCCATAGCGAAGCATGTGTCCTCGTGCAGTGTGGGGAAGAGATCTGCCCTTGCTTCAGCACAAAATGATGTCCCTCACAGAGAATGGAGTAGCGATCCTTTTTGACCAACAGTACTTGAGTCACCATAAGACTTCTAAAGGCTTTCGCAAACTTATCAAGTACCCCCAAGCCTTTCTAGGCTTCCTATTTCTTTATGGACACCATTTTGGGTGCATCATCACTGGACAAAGGCACAGTCTTGCACAATGTGTTCATGGTTGGGACAAGTACCGCAGCAATTCCATTCGAGTAGATGCATCACATCACATAATTCATCACATGACATCTGACTTTCCAAAGATGGCAGTTTGAAATCAGATTCAACAGTTGGAATCCAGTTAGACACATGCCATGGAATGCCTTTGCAGAGCTCTTTTTTCACGCGAGGCAGAAGGGTTGCTGGACACAGGGAAGCTCCTTGACTTGAGTGGGGACAAAGTCCTCCCCGAAATCGTTGGACTGGCGGCGCCAAAGATGCGAACTGCCACGGAAACTGCGAGGCTTTCGTGACTGGGATGAGAAAAGATATGAAAAGATCGAGAAACGAAGGAGTCCTGTGATATTTGGGCTATTCCGGGCTGATATTTTTGTGCTGCGTGTTTTGTTTCTCTGAAAGTTTGCCCTTCTGTCAGGTGGATGTCTTTGTGGATTCTGTTATGACGGACAAGGAGTGTGCATGCTGGTTTTGGATCATGCCAACCTGTTGCTCAACAAAATCTCAGGAAGCACACCTTCCCATGCTATGATGTAATCACTTGGACGACAGGAATTGTGATGACTTCGAGATCATTGCAGTATACGTATACAATCGCTTGCACTACTGCTTCAGCTCACACTAACCTTTGCAATCCTTTGCAGATCTTGATTGATGCTCATTTACTGTATCAAACACTATATATCATAAACAGATTTCAATCCAGCACTGCCTTGCACCTTTTCAGTTTTCCTCGCTTGGAGGACGGTCAGCAGAAACTCTTTCTAGCAGCGCTCTTGTGCTCAAGTGTGCTAATGCGATCAATTCGTGTGATGGACAGCATGAGTACGAATTGATCAGAAACCGTGGGAACGCCACTGTGAATGGCAACAAGGCATTTGTAGAGGAGAAGATCGGAACAAAAGGACCAGCTCGGATCCACCCTGAGACAAACTCCGTGCATTGGTGCAGAATGTTCCCTTTCCCTGTGACATCCTGTGACTAAGGAAAGTGGATTTGTCAGGCTTTGAGAATGTGAAAATGGAGTGGCTGACAGGCAATGACCTCAACATACCTCAACTCTTGCAGGTCAACAGATTCACCTCACCTCAACTCTTTCAGGTCAGCAGATTCAACAGACTGCTATCACTCTCCGACTGTACTGAGATTGCAGAAAATCACAGCGAGGCAAGGTCACTCGAGTTCTCCCCTTCGGAGCCTTCGTCGAAGTGGTTCCGCCCAATGGTGGAAAAGCAGTACAAGGTGCGAGGACGTGGACAGCTCTGTCATAGCAGTATCTGCAGATTTGCCGAAGGTCTGCTACACATTAGAGATGTTCGAGACGGCTTCATTCCAAACCTCGAGGACCTTCAAGGGAGCAGTCCCCGATGATGCGAGCCTTCAGGAATTGTTAGATGGGATATTCCCTTTAATTCATTTTATTTTGCATTAAGTATATTCAATTATCATATTATACTAATTTAGCATGATACAGAATGAATAAATATATATTATAAGAATTTGCTTCATCCAAGAACTGGATTTCTCAGAGAACGACCTTGTAGAAACTTGTAAAGCGCCAGGATGAACTCCGCGTGGGCTCAGACATCAAGGCGCCTGTAGAGACGTCAGATGTCGACCCAGTGTCAGCTGAGGTTAGCTTAGCATACCTTGGAAGTCCATTGCTGCAATTGCTGCGATTCTTTACATTTTTTTCTAAGTATTGCTTAGGACTCTCTGATGGAAGGATTTTTGTTCCAAAACAGGGGTCAGAGGGGTGTGGAAGATCAAACTTTGTCTAGCTTTGATTCGTAGTAGGTTTGAGACATGATTCCGACATTGTCTGGACATCGTCAGGGATCCCCAAAATTCATGCTTTTGCTACTTCCTGGCATCATCACGTCCCGTTGTTAAATCTAGCAATCTAGCATTCCTTGCTGTTTCATGATGGAAAGTCATCAAAGAATCCACCTTCGGAATGATTAGCATATTCCATTGTTTTTTCTGCAGTTTTTGCGAGTGAAAGTGCTGAGCAAACGCAATTATTGTGTCAGCATTGCATTAAGAATTTGGAAGAGATATGACTCAGGCATGACCTTTTGGAAACTGCGTTTCCATTGGTGGAACAGTCCCCATGAGAGAGCTACTTAGGAGTGACTTTGTCAATACCTGTAGGTTCCAGAGTGTCAAAAGTCTTGTGTAGCAAGCTGAAGCATATGCATATAGTTTCTTCATACAAGCAGTACTTACGCCCAATGAATCAAATGAATCAACGGGACGGTTGAATTTAGTAGTCAAACATGTTGGCATTGATATGTTCATGGTGGAGCCCTTCATCAATCAAATCAGAACCTGCAGTATTATAGTGCTCCTCAGTCGTGCCCCCCACGAGAGAGTCTTGTACGTGTGTCCGCTGTTCTGCAGAGTCTTTCAAGAAGCGGTGCACAAGCGTGTCCGACGAGAGTGTTTTGTAGATTGAACACTCTTCTCAAAGTGCCTCAGACGAGAGTGGCTCAGACATTTGCTTTCATTTTGCGGTGCCTTGGTAGAATCGCTGACAGAGTACCTATGAGTACCTGACAAGCTTAAGCTTTCTACATCTACCATTTCTCAAGCCCCTGACACCTCGGACCTCCAGTCAGCTCCACTCAGATCCACTCCCTTCTCTTGCACCTTTTGCTCTCAAGATCTCCCGCAGCAAAACCCTCCAACGGAAGCCGCGGGTGATCTGCTTTCCTTGTTCAATCCACGACTCTTATGGATATCTTTGGATATCTCTTGGCACAAGTGCACAAAAGTTCATCTCCTCCAAGTTTTCAGACCTTTCCTGGGACATGCTTGAAAAAGTGCAGAAAAAACAGCTGCCAGAGTTATACTCTAGTGCTAGACGGCAAGTTGCAAAATCATTTTTACTTCCTCGACCTTTCTGAGTGTTTTGTTATATATTTTGGCCATGCTTGTGTATCATTGATATTGTTGGAAGATGTTGGAAGCAGCTTGTTTGATCATACAGAATCATACAAACACATACTGTACAGTAGACAGACAGGCATACAGACAGGGCAGGCAGGCACGCTCGCAGGCAGACAGACGGACAGACAGACACAGGCACAGGGATATGATATGCAGGTGCGAGTGAAGTACCTCAATGCTGAAGATTCTGTGCCAGATGCCAAGAGTGGTCAATTTACACGCTTTTCACGGCTTTCCTACACAGCACAGTGCCCCTTAGGAAGATCGTGGATTTGGTTCAACCGCGAAGCTGCTTCTGTTCAGGTTAAGCTTGTCCATGATGGCTGGCTGATGCACGGTGCCAACGATCGGTGCTCCAGAAGGTGGTAGAGCCACTCAGTACATCTAAGTACAAGATCCTACCCTAGGAAGCGCAACAAGCGATGGCTTTGCCAAAGCTTTGCCTAGTGAGTCCTCGTGACATCCAAAAGGTTGAGAGACAGCTTGCAGATGCTGCTCCATGCTGCTCAATGCCGCTCATTTGCTCCTGGAGAAAAGCCGCGGAGCAATTTGCACTCGCAGGTTACAAAGAAAAGATGAGTCTTCAAACTGATTGTGGTGTTGACGAAATTGCTGCACAGTTCTCTGGCACGCTGCACGAATATGGCTCAGCTTCACACAGCTATGCAGCGGCACAGACATTGGTGTTGCAGTATTCATTTTGACTCCCACTAAAGCCCACTATACATCTGAGCTCAGACAGAGTATGCAATCATGCCCAGGCAAAGACATTGTTTAGACATGTCTAGACTATAAACGTTGTCCAAAAGCTTTTTGACATCCGGCGGATGGAGAAAGTCACAAGATCCACCGAGATTGACGGCAGATGTGTCCTTTTGCTCCTGAAATATGACAAACTGCAGACATTTACACAGACGGTAGCATCAGTGGCCATGATACTCGAGTCAAAGAAGGGTGCCAGCCGCCCCCCTCGCGGCCGCCTCAGCACCGTGATTTTGTTGGCCTTTAGTGTTTGAGAAATCTATGCAATAGATAGATCGATAGATAGAAATAGATAGAGACAGATAATGATAGATAGTGAAATGACAGTGATAGCTAATAAAAACGATGACGGATATGAATTACACAGATATGTTTACGTCTCTTGATGCAACCTTGGAATCTAACTTCTCAAACGGAGGCAATCCACGCGATGCTCAGGACACGCCCACAGACATGGCACGATGTTTCCTCTGTGTTTCAGTTGCAGTCGCAGTCTGCGCGAGGAAGCGTGGGAAAAGCAAAGGAGGGTGTGATCTGAGCTCAGAGGAAGAGATATGAAGAGATATGAAGAGATGTAGTGGTGCATAGTGGTGCTATCAGATGATGTGAATCACATGCTGTTGCTTGTGTACACAGGCTGTCAACTCCTTGATGTTCAAAAGCATAAGGACTGGATCCCCTTCACATGCCAGAGGGTAGTGGTTGTTATTCTTGCAGCAGTGTCGGACTCAGTGAGAACATGATATAGCTTTGGCAAACAATTTCTTGTTTTAGAGATCATTCCGCTAATAAGTTACCCCAAACAATTGCGTCATAGACCCCTTAGTTTGGGGCGACAACTTTAAACATATTCAAGACGATGTTATTGGATGTACCAGATGATTGCAGTGACTCTCTCAAAGGCCAATTTGCTGGTGTGCTTTGCAACATACAGCTGAGCTCTCAGAAATGTGACCGAGCCTGTTTACCATCAAGACAATCGATGCTTCTGAATGAAGTCACTATAGCATGCAGGCCCTTTGAGGTCCATCCCCCCACAAACGAAGTTTCTGTGTTCGACACATGACATGCTGTCTTTTGCGCGAAGTCTCTCGCGGGAAATAGGGTCTCGCCTGGGGCGCTTGCCAACGAGAATCTGGAGCCAGCAGACATGGTCGCCTAGTTGACAGTAATCCCAAATGTAGATAAATGTAGGTCATCTATGAAAGGCGGGTAATTCTGTTCAACAAATTCGCTGATCGTGCTCCCAAAAAATCATCCAGATTCCCGACCGCCCTCCGAGGCTACCTTCAACAGCTGTGGGAGCCGTCTCCTTTGAATCCTGAAGCAAACGTCCGAAGCTTTGGAAAATCTCTCACTGTGGCATCGATGCTTTGTGAACATTCTTTTGGAATTTCCTTACTTCCCGGCTAAGGAATTCCGCAACATCGATTTTTCAAAGCTTTATGACAAACCTCCAGGACACGGTCCAGGTCTCCAACTGATTGGGTCCCAGGCTTTTTGTCTGTTGAGGACAAGTGGCACAAAATTCTGCACCAGAGGCACCGCTGTTTGCTTTGCCTAAATTCAGCATTGCTAGCGCTACCTGGAGTGTCCCAAGTATGCATTTAGCATTTATCATTTGGGTTGCTGCCCTATTAGTTGCCAAAGTACCACAGGAAAAGAGTCCTCACATCTCAGATGTTCTGAACCGGCCTCCAAGTGTTTCCGCATTTGCCAAACAATCTGGCGCACACTACTTTGTTTGATGTATGCATTTATCCAATGATATCCGATGTATCGGAGCTCAGTTGAAGTAAACAGAGATACAGAATCGTCCATGCGGCCATGCTTGGTGATTGCCTTGGCACTTCCAGCTGTGAAACATGAAAGCAGCTGAAGATTCCTTCGAAGTCAACCTGGGGTATTCATGCAAATGGGCAAAGAGATGACACATGATACTGTCATGCCCCATCAGTCGACAACAATCCGACAGCAGCTTTCAGCAGCTTTGCTTCCACTCTGGTATAGATTGTTTATTGATGTTTATTGTTTGAATATGTCACACTCGTGCAGGTCTTGCAGGTTCAAGATCTGAACGTTGAAGCTGCAAGAGACAACGAAGCTGCAAGAGACAACGAAGCTGCACGAGACAATGAAGCTGCACAAGACAATGAAGCTGCAAGAGAGAATGAAGGTGCAAGAGGCAGTGAAGCTGTTCCTTCCAGACAGAGTTCCTGTCGGGGGGCCAACTTTTTTCGCAGCTGGGATATGTAGAACCAGAGGGAACTTGAAGAAAATGCAAGAGCTGCTGCAAGATCTGTAAGCAGTTCGAATAGCAGGCTCCATTGCATTGCAGCATGTGCAGTGCAATGTTTCTGCTTACACGTTGGGACATTGAGCATGTTGCAGTCTTGACGTTTTCACCGTCTCCACTTCTCAAAATATAAAAAGTCTGAGGTCCAATTTGTGGGAGCAAAGTTGCAGGTCCATTGTCCTGTCCTTAGACCTCTGCGTACCTCACCCGCTACTTCTTCCTGACCAAGAGCAGCAGAGTCTCAAGTGTCAATGTGTTTAAAGATGTTTAAAGATGTTTGAAATATTTTCAAGTCCTGTATGAATGATCTTGAAGTTCAAGGGACAGCAGTTCTTAGGCCAACTTCTCTAATAGATGAGGCAGAGAGTGCTCAGCTGAGACGACAGAGCAGGGACAAGTTTCGTGTTGTGACACACCACAACAATGAAACCCATGACCCTTTGCATCTGATCTTGAAAGTGAGGCTGCGAATGGAAGAAGACACCCAATTCCTTTCTTTCTGACATAGTCGGCAGCGTTGGTGCAGTCACGTTTCTTGACAAAGATGAGAGATGATGAGAGATGATTCCAATTAAGATTTGCGTTTTCTTTTTACATTCTCCACTCAGCTATATTGTATACCTTTCATCTCGGGGTTGGATGTGCTAGAGATTTTAGAGCTTCCTGGAAGATCTGGAGTCATTACCATGAAGGCGGTGTCTTGACCTGTCTTGATGTTGTGTGCAGAGTGGGCGGAGTTGCGAGGCTGGAAGAGGCAAAACACATCTGTGCAGGGTTTGGTGCAGCTTCCATGTTTCAAGATGGGTGGCCGCACCAACCTGGTCATCTGGCTATTACTATTGAGTGAGCAGACAATGACCCATGGAAACATTTCAACATCATAACAGGGAGGATTTATGCACCTGTACTCTGAGCTCACTCACAATGCCTTCCTGGAAACTTTTCCACACTGGCACTTCAAAGACTCCTTTAAACTGTATCATGCATTTTTGATTTGCTCCCTTCTGTGCTTACATCACAATGGCATTTCCTATTACCAGAGTAATCATTTTATATTTCAAAGTATTTCAGACTGGTACATTATAATATCTACTATACATATGTTTAATGCATGTCTTTTTTCTTTATTATTGCAAGTAATTCGTGTTGAAATCTGTTTGAATCCTAGGAATCCAAAGGAACCCATTCTGTGATGGAAAACCCCTTCCTGTTGCCAGGTCCAGCCTGTGGTGGGATCACCTGCGCGCACCCTCCGCAAGGCATCGTCAACGAGGCCACGGCAAGCCCTTTTCGGACAAGATTGGCAGAACCCCAGGGATGTTTCCATCATTAACATATGTGTAACTATATTATGTATATCTTTTGAATATACATACATACATGAGTAAATCATTGTAAATCTATGTGCATATGAAACATAGAGGTAAAACAATTGAATACAATATATCTATTGATGTAAGTTTGGTACTTACTTGTTCATAGAGGCTGGAATGGCAATGGTTGTTATTTGTTCAACATTGATCACACGGTTCAACAAACCTTGCATGCCCCGCGCATCCCACCATGATCTTGGCGTCCCACAGGCATCTAGTTGTACATGCAGAAGCTCGAAGTATCCGCGGGTGTCGCCAGCCAAAGAAGTGACGCAGCCAGCTCAGATGTTGTGAGATGTGAGATGCGTACCTTATTAATGTTCATCACTTGGCTATATTGAGGCCTCGTTGCGGCTGGGTCTGCCCTCACCAAGCATTCAATCTTTTCCGCTCATGTCACAGGCACACCTTTCAAGGACATTCACGGCAAAGGAAAATATTGGAACATATTGGAACAGCTAAGGAGCCAGGGATGATTGACCTCTTAGTATCTAGGCTGAAGAGCCCAGCAACTCTGAAACCCATGGGTTGCAGGTAGATGTTCAATACGCCACTGCGACCGGCCCATTCTATGCTGTTCTTGGTTGTGGGGCAGCCGGACACCTCAAAGTCCATATGAGCAGCGTTCTAGATTTACACTATATGTAAGGAGACATTTCAGAACAATGTACCGGTTTACATGTCAGAGAGAAGGTCGGAATACTTGTCAGAATTGATGTCAGAAGAAGTGTCAAAGTGCATGTCCGAATTGACGCGAGAGAACATGCCAGAACACGTCTCAAAATATGTGTGAGGAAGACGTCAGAATACCTTTCAGAATATATCCCAGACTCCATGTCCTTGTGGGGATGACTTGAAACAAAGTCATTCCATGTCATTCCCAATTTCAGCGTCATGCATTATCACCCATTCCGATGCGACTCTAACAGTAAAAAAGCTAAAAGTAACAGCTCGTTTCTGGAACATTGCGCCCACGCATCTTCAAAGCAGGATGATTTGGTTGATTCATTTGTTGCAGAGCTCACACGCTGTTGCCCTGCAAATTGTAGTGCGCTTGATGCCATACCACCCTGCCAAGGTATCTCAAAGATTGCAAGTTCAAGGTCAACGATTGTGAGGACGCGCTATTACGTCTTCCTGTCTTGAGATTACGGGCAGCACGAAAATGCTCAGGGCCACGCTTTGTGAAGGAGAGAGCTAAGATGGCTTCTCGCAACCCATTTGCCAAAGATTTGAGTGGTACTCCAATTGTTGCAGACTCAGGAGCGACAAAGTCAGTACGGTCCAATGTCATTAATCAATGCTTGCACCGCTAATTTCTGTATACTGAGCGGTGATATCAACTATGTTCACTTTGAACGGGCTGCGTTACGCTGAGTCTGATTTGCTCTTGGTCAAACATCATCATGACAGTACTTGAATATTAGCAGGCTGCAAGGGTCGCATGTCCAGGTGTGTTTTTCTGTTCGCTGATGTTTTCTCTTTCAAGGTGATCCTTGCGCACAATCGGGAGGCTGAGTTAAAGTCGAAGTGCTCAGATCAAATCCGATTGACACGTGAGCCAGTTGAGTCTGTGTGCCCCAAGCTATGACTTTTGAACGAAAGTTGCTTCTGTTGTGCCCCCGATGCCGTGAAGCTATAGCTGGATGTTGCCCCAAATCGGCTGTGTTGACCTAAGCAATGCGAAAGTCAGAAGCATCTATCAACTCTTGCTTTTTGCAAAAGAACAATGAGGCAAAGAAGGCAATATTACAAGATATTGCAAGTATATAGTCAGATTATGTCATGTTGGCATGTCGAATTGCTTGGATGTTCTGCATGTCTTGCATACCAGTAACATAATTTGTTTGCAGGTACACATTGAACTCATGTCTCCTCCCAAACCAAGACTTTTTGCTGTTTGTCCTTTCCTTTTCTTCCCTGATTTAAGTTCCTTTGCTGCACTCAATCTAGTATAATGTCCGGTTGTAAGGGCGCGATACTGGCACAGAGACGAACTCATTCATATTGTGTCATATTGTTGTACCAACAATACGTGTGTACTTGGGGATCGTGGGTTTTCTAGTTTGGTTTGGACAACTTTCTGCACAGCATCCGTTATCAGCCACTCACATCCAAACAACATGGGAACTGTGCGCACCAAAACATCACAGTGCAGTTTGAGAGTTAACAGGATTCTAGAAATTAGGACCCCAATGGCCTCATGCTATCCCATAGTTTCACAGCATTGCGAGCTTTTGCATGAGGCCACATGAAATAGCTTAAATTCTCCACAGAAACTGATTCTCTAAAGATTTGAGTGGCACACTTTGTTAAACCTTTCTTGGCTGCTTACTGGTGACATTTCGCTTCGATCAACGCTTCAGGTCTTGCTTGGGATCTCTGCTAGCAATACCTGAGGCGCCAGTGTTGCTTCGCCGGGCAAATAAGAACCAAAAGAGTGCTTGACAAGCTAGACTAAACATGCCTAAACCCCAAGACCTTTTATGAAACAAACTGGACTTGAGCTGGTGCAAATGCTTTGCTTCGCTAGTTAGACTGCCGAATGTTGGAAGCAACCATATGGGATAAAACGGGGACTCGATTATGCCGCTGGAAAAGGCTAGTAGCCAACTTGTTGCTCTTATGTTGGGAATATTTTGGAATGATATTGAGGTGTTTAATGGCTTTGATCTTGTTGCAGCTGGTGTCCAAGGGTGGAGTGAAAATATGATATGGAAGATTGAAAGATTGAAAGTATATGTAGTTAGACACTTTAAGTCAAACAACAGAAGTACAGGTATCAGACCTACGCCCCTTGACATCTACAAGTCTAATCAAGTCTACAAGTATCATATAGTATCACCATGTATCACCCTGTTTGGTGAACATGCCCAGCTTCGGACCCTTTGAAGACAGCATGGCCCACTGCATGGCCCACTGCATGGCCCACTGCATGGCCCACTGCATGGCCCACTGCATCGATGGCACTGCCACAGGTTTCGCTCTTTCGACTGCATGTCTCTTTGGATGATCCGGCATCCTTCGTCATGATGGAAGGCTGCGTCCAGCGAGCTGGGGACCACAGGTTCAATTCAGCTGTTTCCCGCTCGTTGAACTTGTTTCGAAGTTCAAGGGTTCAGCCATAGACATGGTGATGTCTTGTAAATGTCCCATGGTGATCCGTTGTGTGTTGGGCTGAAGATTTGCAGACTTCAATAGAACGCGACAAAACGAACGGGAAGGATCCACTTCAAGAGCCTTTGATTCATCCTGCTTCTGTGCTTGTCCTGACCTATTCTTTCTAGAGGTCGCTGCTGCACACAAAATACACATCGATGTTTGGAAGGCCCTCAGCTCACAGATTTTTGGTGGGCCTTCGCTCTACAGATGTCGCCGAGTTTCGCTGTTTGTTGCCATTGCAACAACTTATCAGAGCAGTTGCGCCTTCCGCAATCGACAGCCACCCTTTTGGCAGGCCAGTCCGCAAGAAGCAGATCCTGGGAAGCACAACCAGGAGATGGCAAATGTTGTGACTTGAAGTGACTTGAAGATACTTGAAGCCATTTAGAGATGATCTATGATGATCTTGAGTTCAATGCGCAGGAAACACTGAAATGGTTCCAGATGAACGCAGGGAAAATTGCTCACCACTATTGGCTGGGTTTTCAAAGGCGCTGCGATTGCGGCAGCAGCGAGTGCAGCTGCTCACGGGTGTCCTTTCTTCGTGGTCAGGGCTTTCATGGAAGAGATGTACGAGAGGGTCATATTTGTGATGGACTCAGTCAGGGTCGAAGAAGGGTAGAAGAAGGGTCGAAGAAGGGTCGAAGGGAAGCTATGACAAGGTAGGGAATGTACAGAGCTGAGGTCGAAGAAGATCTTCTGTTCTCTCCAGACTTTTTGGCCTTTTTTCGAAGTGAGCTTCTGGGAATGCTGTGAGACCACAAGTTGGAATTCCGAGATGGTTTGGGCACGTGTGCTGAGTGGCTTCCCATTGCAGATCAATCAAAATATTCAAACGGAGAGGTCAACTGTGTTAGGCAGGCTATGATATCATCAATATTGGCACATGACAACCAATAAGCCATGATTCTTGTGCGAACATATACTGTACTTCATATGTCATACATATTTGAATACAGTACAGTATGTACAACATAGACTTTACAAAGACTTCACAGACCTTTTCTCCAACAGCTTTTGATTTCAGGTACAGCTGGTTTGCTGGACCAGGAGCAAGCCGAGCGCCACGTCATGATAATCGTTCACCAATGCATGATGCACTGTACATGATGTCATATGCTGGTAGCATTGAACAGGTCTTCTGGTGAATGTGTGTTGAAAGAATTCATTTCAATAAAGCAACCAAACATTCACCAATTTACAGCAGACTGTGTTTCATAAGAGGCTTAACACTGATCATTTGTCAGGATCCAAGTCTTTGGTGCATCAGTGGATGGAATGATTTCGGCTTCAAGGCACGGATAGGGTTATTGGATCAGGTCAGTGGATAAGGATGGATAAGATATGATAATTAAGGTCAGTAAAGGTTAGTAAAGGTCAGAAGTCACGATGAGATGCATCGAGATGCCACATAGAAGCTGCTGAGATTTGCGATTGCAAGAGCTTGGCCGATGCTACACTCGGCTAGGGTACTGCGATGGATCCCTGCCGATTGCAGCGCACCACATACTTTCCAGGCTCTCACGGTATGGTGGTGCCTTGTGGTGCTAACAACATCAACCATCTTTGCCAAACTCGAACACTGCACAGATCTCCACAGATCTCCACAGGATTTCAGGTGATATCCATGACAAATCATGACATAAGATACGACCGGTGCTTGTTGGGATAAATTTCTCCACATTGCATGTTCAGGTCTCGGCTTCATGCTGACTCGAAAAGCTTGGCTTGAAATCCAGAAGGCACTGAGCGCAGTGTTGACCAATCTTTCGAACAGTCAGTCAGACAATCGACGGAGATGATCCCAGACATATCAGCACTTCAATTGTGCCTAGATTGACTTAGAGCATTCCAGTTCTTGCCAGAAAACGTCACATCTTATGGGCCTTGGTAACTCAGAACTTCTTTCCAGTGAGGGGATGATAACTGATCAAAACTGTCTCAGACAGAGACACCACCGGACAGCCACAGATACCAAGCAACCCTTTGGTTTCAGCGATGCTTCAGCACCTCTTGTTGCCATTGTTCTCAGTCCGCAGTTCATGCTTTCCAAATCTTTCCAATGGGTAGTTTTCATCGTTCCATGATTTGCAAAGCAGTTGACCATGACAAGCCACAGGAATGGCCTGTTGCACCAACGATGGGCCTGGTTACCCAGTGACTTTCTATTTCAAAAACATGCTGAAGCACGAACATGTGTAAAATGTATTTCAATGCATTTCATTTTCGTAATATGCTTTTCCAACTATGTTCAACCAAGATTAAGACCTAAACCAATGTCTCGATGCTTCTAGAGTGTTTTACTTGGGCCACTCGAAATCATCACCGGCTTCAACGCAAAATGAGGCTGGGATTATTGGATGAGAGCAGTGACCTTAGTGAAGAGCTGCCACCAGCCGCCAATTTTCACTTTTTTCTACTCAAGGCATAGCCATTTCTTGGTGCTTGTGGGTACTTAAAAAACGGACAAGCCTATGACACTCCTCAGTCATTGTGCTGCTTCACAACGCTTCACATTTCACACCAGGTTGCGTTCCACACAGCCGACAAGGAATGTATCATCCCAGAGGCCTGTTTGCTCTCAAGTAGGGGAGATGTGTTCGGGTGCATGCTTAGTCTTGAACCCTTTCAGAAGCGAGCTCGTTCATGCGGCAGGTCTCCAGAACTCATCACGCTGCTGCTAAGGGATCTTCAGTGTCAACAGTTTCACGGCAAGAAGGTGACTCACAGATGTAGACGGACAAGGACAAACATAGTGCGTCATTCACAAACCATTCCAGACATTTCCAGACCCTAATAGTAACCCCCACGCCTCAAATACAACTCTCCCTAGTTCTTTTGATTAGGTTTTTTTTTTGGTATTCAGGTTTCCCGATAACCCCTAATGACAAAAGATAAAGCCATTATATAATACAAAAATCCTGTTTGCTTGTCCACTTTCTCCTTTTGAAATCGTTTGATTAGTCATGTTATAAATGCTTGGTGCAGCAAGCAAGCCCCAAATTGAAAAGTCAATTGAAAGATCTTTTGCTTGTCCACTTTCTCCTTGTCAAGTTTTTTTAAAGAACCAATTCAAAGAAGTTTAAACATTGTAAAAGCTTGCTGCGCGGAGGAAACCCCCAATCAAAAATAAAGACCCCTAATAAAATGTCTCACTAGGCAGAGGTGTTTCTACTATTCGTGGGTAAATTTGATGTTTAAGATGTTCGGTTTCAATATTTTGTCTTAAATACCATAAATTACCAAACGTAATTGACCACAACCAAAAACCGAAACTTGCGAGTCCTGAGTTGTTTAGGTCTAGGTTATATCGGGGGTTGAGCAATACGAAGAAGAGATTTAATGCCGTAACCGGGTCGTTTTTCAACGGTCCTTGCAAGAAATTTACATATAGCTTTTAGGAACAGATCAAACCATCCTCAAATGCCACCTTGCCATCGTCAGCCTTTCTGTCAGCATCATTGTTATCATCATCATCATCATCATCATCATCATCATCATCATCATCATCATCATCATCATCATTCTCATCATATGAGCATCCGACAAAAGCGTGTCAATTCATGTTTATTGTTCGGGTGGAAATGTTGGTTTTCTTATGTGCAGGCACCATCGTCATTCTCATCCTTGTCCTCAGATGTTCCCCGTCATTTTAGATTATGCTCGCGATGCTTTTGAGACAAAAAATATGGTTGCTTTCAAACTTTTCCTTGTCATGCCACATGTTGCTGCTTTGTGCCTAGCTACATACTTCCCAGTGAAGCTGGCCTTAGTTCCTTCCCCTCCGGCCCATGTGATCCCATGCTCTTGCACCCAAGCATTTCCTTTCGGCCAATTGACCTTGAAGTACAGGATAGATAGGCTGAACCTGCGCCAAGCCCGCTATTTGGGGAGCCAGTACCCATGCCAAAAACGTCACCCTCACAAAGCACTACATGTCCAAGAAGATTGCATTAAGTCCCACGGTTCATCTACAGCATTGTACAGCGAAACCTCCCACAGAATGCTAAAACCAGTAACCGCGGTAAAAATATAAAGAAACAGACCAGTGGGGTACATGAGGAAGGCCCTCAAAAGAAGGCATTTCATTTATGAAGATGGGACAAAAATGCTGTTTTGAGATGAAGAAAGGTAGAAATAATACATCGGAAATCAAAGGACCTGTGACGACGAAACAGCACCGAGTTCACTAAGGCTAAGCAGCTCCGGCTATTTGAGACGCTTGGCCCAATAGAGCATCTGAAGCTGGTGATGTAAACTAGAATGCAGAGTGTCTTGTATGTATGTTACCCTGTATGTAAATTATTGTAAATTTATGTACATGTAACTTCTGGCACCAAAAGATAGAGTGGGGCAGCTCGAACCCCCTGACTTCAACCTGCTGCTATTGTTCTTTAAAGTTTGGCTTCCTTGTTGGACCCCCCCGACTTTATTTTCTCCAGATTGGTAGTTTCTAAGGGCGTAGTTCCAAGCATGCGAAGCATGCATTTCTAAGGATGTACGAAAAGGAACCATTTGGCACCGTGAGATTTTTCACCGTGGTTGGCTACCCCCATTTTGTGACGCCCTCACATTCGATCCCTTCGGCAGCTCCTTGGGTACCCCGGATTTGTAGGTTGGCTATTTCCATTGAGGGGTTGACGTCATGGTTGACCACCAAGAGAAACTACATATAGAATCATATAGATCTATGTACAGATTTTCAGATGGGTGAATAGACAGAAACAAAGGAACCGGAGGGAAGGGGCAAAAACACAGAGACACACTAAGGACATCACAGTCGGAACAATACGAGAGACATTTTGATCCATCCAATGGTCCAACATGTGCTACTTTCTTGCTATCATCAAAAGCCTTTCGCAGATGCTCCATGCCATGCATCTCCATGCTAATCATCGTTTCATCTTGTATTCGTCAGGGCAATGGCTTTCGCAGACACACCGTCAACATGTGACGCCGCAATCTGAGTCCGATGTGTGAGAAGCTGCTGTGACAGATGGCGTTCATGGATGTAATACGATGTCGATCATGGCAGTCCTTCAGCAGTCGAACAGAACCTATCCTGCACTCTGCCTGTGGCTTGAGCCAGATAGCATGCAGTGTAGTCATGTATAGTGCACTTCTGGCCCTGCCATATGACCTCTTGGCCAACATCGATGCCATTGGCTTCTTTCTTGTAACTTGGATTAACTTGCTTTGTGCTTTTTGGATGCTCATTATGTGACTCGTTAATAGCCATTCTATACTCGTATCGTTATCATGAAGTCCTCCCAAGATTGCACTGATGACTTGCAGCATTCCATGCGGAACTCTGCCAACCGAGGTACTAACAATCCTATTGGTGGTGGGGTTTCTCGTCATTTAAGGGCTTTTCAATCAGATTGGATCATCACAGCAGTTTGCCCAGTGCCCAGTCCTTGGACAATGGACAGATGCTCAGTCTGATGTGTGATGATATGTCGTTTGTAAGTGATGTTCAATGCTTTGATGTGACGAACTAGTGTACACGGCAAGGCATCATTTTGCAAGAGCCAAGGTTGCTTGAATGCTTTCAACACAGCGCGCAGAAAAAGCGCAATGATGATTTGAATGTTTCCAACTTGCCAACACTTTCACTTGATGCCTTGACGCCTGCTTGCAACATGGTACAGTTGTAACGCCAATGCGACCAGGCCCTACAGCACCCTGGGAGTGAGTGATTCATCATGTTTAATCTTAAGCTTTGCTCTTGGATTTCCCGGGTGAGCTCAAAACATGCATCGAAATCGAACTGCATCTCAAGGAAAGCGTTCGATGGTATACAGCTTCCAACGACATACTGCTGCGTTCGAGGTCGTGCTTTGTCCGCAAGTTCGAGTTTTTCCCCTTCGCAAGCTAATCTATTGAACGCTTCGTATGTATCAAGACATATCAGGACTGATGGATGGAGCTTTTTGTTTTTGTGTATCCGAAAGCCCAGGTGTATACGACGTCTCCAGCTCCGCAAACTTTCAACCTGGAGCTGCTTATCATTTTCTTGCTGGAGCAGATGCTACTGTAGGCCTTGCCAAGATGCTGCTCAGCTTTTGATTTAGAACAGCTACGAAGATCTAAATTCTATGCACTGTAGCTGCTCTTGATGTTACTTGGACTTTCACTTGTGACTCTGTCGCTATGCAGAGTTGGGATTCGTCGGGGGCGACCTCTTAGGGGTGCTGTTTGGGTGTGCTGTGTCATGCTGTTTCTGTAAGGTCATACGACCGGAGTCTGGTGAACTCGCTTAGATACAAAGAGCTGGACGCAGCTGATTGGAAAGCCCCTTGGCAGGGGAATCATCCAGGTTGGATCAATGCCGGAATGGTGGTTTAAAACTAGTTCACTGACTAATGATACATCTAATGGTTCAATGATTTATGCTATATATATATAATGTTATATTACATATATCATACATGATATATTTACATATACAGTATATATATATAGTATACCTGGAAACTCAATGGAAAACCAAAATTGTCCTAGCCAGAAATTGGATGGGTGTCCGTCCGTTTGGGGAAAAACGGTACATTTCAACCAGAAAATGTACATTCATCAAAATTTTTGTCCATTGATCCCACCGAACTACCACACACTTAGTGCCCAAGAGAGTGCAGCCAGTGCTGCCATTGTTTTGCTCAAATGGTCGCCCGCTGCTTCCTCTTCATCAGCTATTGGGGTACAAAGTATGGGCAAGACATCAAAAAACTTGAGCGGCTGAACTTTCCTTGTGCCCAGAAATGGTACAAAAATCCAGTCCGGGAATTTCAGTCCATTTCCTCAGTATTTCCGTCCATGTGTTTCATCTTTTTTGCAACAGTTTGACAAGATTTGTTCAATGGAGGTGCACCCTCTGCCAAAGTTTCCATTAGCCTCCGTGGAATCAATTTGTCAATGCATTCCAGCTACGTCTTAATTATTGCTGAAATAGTTTCAATTTATTCGCCTTTGTCGCTGATTTCCGGAATGATCATACGGGAGGCCAAAGTCTAATGAAATTTGTCCTCTTACTTAGGTTTCCGTCCATTTCCGAGAATTCCGTCCAAAGGACAGAAATGATCTAAACGGACAACTATTTTTGTCTATTCGAAGATGCAGCTATATATTAGAATATATTAGATAGATATACTGTAGATTGGATGTGTAATTTTGATGATGGTTAGCTGTGGTTAGCTGGTCGTTTCTGCTTCGTCTCGAAGCAAGGCTTTGGAGCCATGGGTCGTTCACATGGACAGCAAGTATGCCTGTGTGGCACTGCTGAAGGAGCTGAGCAACGCCTTCGATGGTGATGAAAAGTGATGGTCAGTGATGGTCATATGGAAATGGGTCAATATTAACCAACCATAATGGCTTATAATGACCAACAAACTATAGGGAAAAACAATGATTAGTGTTGGGGGAACCAGGGGTACAGGGTTTTGACCCACTGCCATATTTGGGTGTGACAAATTCTCGGAGCAACTGTTTGAAGATTGGACAAAGATTTGAGAGGAACAGCGGTTGAGAGGTTTGACAAGGCTAAGATGAGACTGACGAGAGAGAGGAACAGTTCAGCCCCATCGACCTGAGGAGTACCAGGATTTCGTACAGAAGAGCTCCACCAACCGGACAACCTGACGACAACCTGACCAGGTATGTGGAGGCACTGTGTTGCTCATCCACACCACTGAATATGACATGCCAAGGTCGTATGAATATAGTACCTGTCTCCTATACATTCTCATACTATGACCAGGATAGGATAGGATTTTGCCACAACATGAACGGCCTATCTCGGTGGAGATGTTGTGACCCTTCTGGAGGAATTTACACTGGAGTGGGAGCAAAGAAAAGTCTACTGTCATATTGAAATACTGGGGAAGAAGGTAACCATGCTCAAGCATTGATAAGTCCTTGATTGCCTTTTGTGAGTGGGAGTGTAGCATGATTTGGTTGAAAAACATCAGTGGCGACGTGTAAGGCTGGGGTTTGGATTGGAATCGGGTGAGTCACATGGTGTCAGCTTTTGGTCACAGGACGAACCTGAGCGCTGAAATGGAAATGTTTCATGATGCCTCAGTATTTTATGTTTCTGCGTGTTTCTACCGTACGTTTGCCATGTTTTACGTTGTTTTACCAGCTCAAGGGGGTGCACTTGCAATGAAGTCATTAGTAGAAAGTCACCGGTTTTAAGACGATCAGTGCATTTTGCTTCGCTGTAGTAATATTCTTGGACATCCAAATGAGGAAGCTTCAAGCTGCAGTCACTGCAACAAGTGTGCCCCTGCTGCAACCCTCTAGTTCACTTGATTAGTCTGTGGAGCTTCTCCAAAAATGCTTGGAATTGCTTGGTCCGATCGCGAACTCGATCGTTTGCTAAGCATTTCGGAGTGGAGACTGGATGAAGCCATGAGAGCTTCTGCAAGGATCAGAATGAAGAGTGCCTCTGCTGCCATGGTTGCTGCTTTGAGACCCTCTTGTGCTCTTGGTTCATCCGTGTCTGAATGCACTCTTGAAGGAAGGGCAGGCATGGACAGGCACATTGATCGCACGAGGAGAACCTGATGTTTGTATATGTTTGTCAAAACCAGTGGCATGAGGTCATTGGTTTGCTTGTTACCTGATTAATCATGAATCCTTCAGCTCTAATAGTTTCACAGGCGTGGTACAGCTTGACATTTGTTCACACCTAGGGGTGGAAACCGAAACAGGAATGAACCAGATATCGTGGAGAGTCTCGAGTTGTCAAAGTATCGTGATAGGAATTATATAGAGGAAGACTATGCCGGGACTCGGCTATTCATGACATGCGCCCGCAAAAATATCAGTGGCATGCAAACATGAGAATGGCAGCAAGTTCGGCTTGACACCGGGCTTACAGGGTTCGATGCGGAGACGATGCCAACTATTTGCAGTCCTTTGCCTTGTTTCCATCCAGCAGTTTGACTGGCTGTGGATTGGAGCTGCCCTGCGAAGAACACCACAGAAGTCGCGCATCCAAAGAGATGCTGAATCACGAATTTTTACTGAAACTCGAATGAATGTTTTCTATCCATGGAGCAAGAGATTTGAAGAGACTTGGGAACCTCCTGAAGAAGCCTTGGCTGGATCTCTGCTGCGTGGTGAGAGTGGCGAATACATGGCAATGCTTGAATGGGATTCAATGGCTGACTGCGAGCTATGGTTAAATTCAGATCAGCACTTGAAGGACAACACTTTAAAATACCAAGTGTGTTCTGGAAGCCTCTTTAAGAGGCCTGAGAAAGTCTCGTCGAAAGAGTTGGAAAATGTGGAACCTGGAAGATCTGGACGATCGGTGCCAGAAGTGCCTGGTCGAAGATTGGAAAACCCGTTGAAAGGTTTGATGCCACCAATGCAATCTCTTCGACCTGGCTTCGACCGACCTCCAGACGTTGATCCAGCGGTCCTGTTTGCGATTTCAGCTGGGGAAGATGTAGACATTGATTTGGAAGATGAGATCCTCATATCTGGTGGAGATCCCAGTTTTTTGGATGATCAGAAATGGCAAAGCGGAGATCCGATGAGCGAAGAAGATGGGCCTGACCTGGAAGATGATATCACAGCCTCAGGTGGCGATCCAACTTTTCTAGATGACCAGACATGGCGAGCTGACGATGAAGACGAGTCTGACGTAGATTTGGAAGATGACATTACCACGTCTGGTGGAGATCCGGGCTTTCTGGACGATTCTGAATGGACGGAGTGGGAACGAAATGCCAAGACCTAATGGCCTAGTGGACTTCGCTTACGTCGTCGTGGAGTTCAAATGTTTTGCGCAACTCACATCACTCGAGGGAAGTTGCATGTCAATATTCATCAATACACATTCTGTGTTGTTGAAACTGCATAAAGCTGCTGTTTCTTGCAGTAGCACTTGACGACGTCAACCTTTTGATTATTGGCTGAAGGTGGTGATTTTTACAGCACAAGAAAAAGAGTTGCAAACGCTGCACAGGTCCATATTTATGGTGGCTGAATGTTCATTAGTCCTGAAAGTAATTTACAATATTGTATCTATGAGTCATTCTGATCTTGGTGGGTCGCAAACATTCCATGAGTGCTTGGGGCAGCCCATCAGCAATCATGAAGTAAAACCAAACATAATAAAGACTCCTTTGGTGGGGATTTGCAGCACACGTTGAGCAAGCAGCTTCAAATTGTTCAGATAAGACATTAAGCGAATGATCCGCAACAAGAGTACGATTTGGCACTGTCAAGTAGCTTCCTGTATAGCCATGAGCCACATTATTGTCTTTCTATAGCCGTGTTATAGCTTCCTTATAGCTTCCATAGTTTCTTTATGTTTCTTTCTGTAAGTGGTTCTGTATTCGCAGCATTTGCAATGCTTGTCCAAGGCCACTGAGCCCTGCAGTCACTTTGGCGCGATGCTTACGTCTCCGACACAATCCAACCACTTGCAGTGTCACAGCGACTCCAAGGCAATGTTTCGTACTTGTTGTCAGAGGAGCCCTGAAAAATCCTGAAAACAAGCATACAGAACTGTATCAATCTGTATCGTACACATAACATAATGATAATGTATGACAAAGATTGATAAAGTCCGATAGATTGTATTTGATAAAGATTGATAATACATATGAATTTACTACGTATAGTCACTTAGTCCGATTATAGTCCTGTTCGATGACTGATCCTCAGCACCTGGCAGGAGTATGAGTCCTGGATGCGTGACACGATTGACAAAGCGCCCAGAATAAATGCCACGGAGACATTGCTGTGCTGAAAAATCTCAGAACAGCCACCACTGACTGACACTGATAAGCCATTGATATGATTGCAATTGAGAAATGGATTTCGAAAACACAATTACATGTAAAAAAGATGTCAAATTCTTTTGGGAAAAAAACCAGGAGCTTCGGGCGCGTCCTGGGCAAAAACTGAAGACCCTGCTGGCCTCTTAGACAGCGATGCAGCGATGGTCAGCGGCATGTCCTTGTGTAGCCAAGGCCTAGGGAGCTGCATGTTGTACCGTTTGAGCCGGCAACTTGTGACGGGGAAGAACTGCAGAAGTCACGTGGCATATCATGGATGATCCTGGTGACACTTGATTCATTTGAACACATAGCTATTCATTGGGAGAACAGCATAGCTTTCAACAATGAGACTCGAGTGAGGCGGGAAACTTTCAATCAACTGACAGAGGCCGCTGGTTTGATGCCCAGGAGCATGGATTGTACTGGTGAAACGTGTGGTAACATGATGTTTGTAAGGTTTGTGGAGATTTGTCCTTCGATGCTCATGCTGAAAGTCTCGTCAAAGTTGTTTCTCTCTACAGGAGCACGAAGGGCTCTATTCCCGCAGATGTGCGATCGGAACACTATGGTGTACTTGTGCAGCTCCGAGAGCAATAAATCCAGCTTTGACAGCACTCAGAGATGCTTTTCCATCGTTGAGGCCGGCAAAATGATGTCTCAGCAAGATGCCCAGATGCCTTCCCAGTCACCGTGGCAACCTCCAGAAATGTCCAATTCACCAAGGGGAACGCCCTTGCTCTTGGTAGACAGGAGGACGGCACAGACACACACACAGCAACGTGAGAATTCCAACATCCTCAAGAACCTTCTGCGGTGCTGCGTGGAAGCCATTCCATTCTTCTCGTTTGCAGTATATACTTCATAACATTCATCTATATGTTATTTTATGTTTATTCATTCGTTAGGAGCTCTCGTGGCTACTTGAAACCGTCGGAGCAACTCAGGCGATGGCGATGTGTCATTCTCTTCTCGCTTTTGTGTCTTTCTCTTGGAGCAATGAAGCACATGTCTTCTGAGCACAGGTGAACCATGGTGAACCCTTCCAATTCGAAGCTACAAAATGACTCCTGCTTCAGAATTCCGCAAGCAGATTCTCGCCGCATCTCGAGAGGTTTGGCTCTGATTTCGAAGTGGTTGGTGGCAGCAGGGGCTTGCACGGATCTCAGATGCCAGTCACATACACATCGTTGGACTGTTGAAGCGCTTGACGAGTGTTTGAAGATCAAAGCTGAATGGTTTCAGTCATAAAATGAGTCATGAAATGTGACATGAAATGAGTGGAATGGGAACCTGTGGGAACCTATGGGAACCTGTTCAAGGTCTTGTGATGAGGTTTGCTCAAGGAGGACCGCAACTTGTGACAGTTGTTTAAGCTGCGAGTCGAGCTCAGCAAAGCGCAGGGGGTCCACCTGTAACAGATGGCCGCGTGGATCTTAGCTTGGCTTAGTGGCTTGCCAAGCTTGGAGAGAGGAAGCAGAGAGAGATGCAGAGAGAGATGCAGAGAGAGATGCAGAGAGATATGCAGAGAGATATGCAGAGAGATATGCAGAGATGCAGCACGAAAGATGTGGCTTTTGCAAGGCTCTACTTTCTCAACGATTGCAACCTTTTGCGGAAACACTTCCCATGTGAGGCAAGGCCATGAATGCCCAGAGTTCAGGACTAGTCTCATGATGTGCTTCGGATTTGCTTGACAGGCAGGTTGTGCACATCAGGTCCTTGACTCATTTGGTGTGCTACGAAATGATCAATCGGTTGATTCCATGGATTTGAATGGACACAATATGACAAACACAAAATCACATCCGAGTGGCAAATTCGTTTTGTCGAGTTCTGAAGAATGCTGATTTCCGATGCCGGTGTATTTTTCCAGTTTCACATCTCTGGAGTACTGATTTATTGTATATACTTGAAGTGATTGATTGGTTGATTGATTGATTGATTGATCGATTAATTGATCGACTGATTAATTGATTGATTGATTGATTGTTTGATTGATTGTTTCATTGCTGCATTAGCAAATCCCTCAGCCATACTCAATTTTTGTGCTGAGGTTGGCAAAGAACTTCCTGTGTATGTGCCAGATGAGCTTCAGCCAACCTTCGGGTGCAACACTTTTTCTTGGAAACAACTGCAAGGTTTTGGCGATTCCAAAAT
Source organism: Symbiodinium kawagutii (assembly GCA_009767595.1). Classification (NCBI taxonomy): domain Eukaryota; class Dinophyceae; order Suessiales; family Symbiodiniaceae; genus Symbiodinium; species Symbiodinium kawagutii. The sequence goes on along the minus strand of VSDK01022202.1, from coordinate 112 downwards.
TGTGAAAGTATCTACAAGTGTAGAAATATATGTAAAGTATTGAAAGACAATACTTTCACATTGAAATATATTTGATACTTGCATTTAGCTTGCGGTTGCAAGTCATATGTTT
>VSDK01022183.1:844599-862293 GCA_009767595.1 Symbiodinium kawagutii | reverse complement strand
AGGAATGCTTGGTACCCATCAAATCCCATCAAGCTGGCAAGAATGGTGAGTGAGAACAATGTTTACACCACCCTACCATGGCTAGCAATGTTAGCAACAAGATAGTCACTTTTGCTTGTTGACGCCCTCACCCTAGGCACTCCCCACGAAGCTCAGCCGAACCTAGGCCTGAAGGCACTTTGCCGTGGCAGCAGTTGGTTTCCATTCAGTTTGCCCTGCAACTTGGCACGGCCTTGGTGGGTTGTGGCGGGGCAATGGTACCACAACTGGCTGGTGGAGCAACAATGATGGTTTACGAGGTCCAACCATAACGGGTTGGTGGTTGTTAACCATGGTTAATAGTGGTTAATGACAGGGGATAGCAACCAACAACAATGGTTAAACAACTGCTGGTTGATGGTTTCAAAGATTTTTTATTTTCCCGGATTATTGACAAATGGTTGGTTGACTATTCCTTTTGATAGGGTTGAAACAGCCAACCAGATACCAGTTAATGACAGGTATGATCATCAGCATGACAAATTGTGGTTAACTGGTACAGGTATGATCATTGCCCTGACTTGTGGTCTTCCTTTCTTGTACTCAATACCACCAGTAAGGAACCGGCATGATTTGCTACGAGCAGTGTGTGAATCCCATTTAATCAACATCCATCCCTTAGTTGTGGTTCGTGATCATCCACTGGGACATGATCGGTTGATAATTGGCTGTAATCTGTCGCTTCGTATGAGCTATTGGCCGATTTGCATGGAACCAAGTGAGAAAGGGCACCATTAATTTTGGCACAAACACCTAATTACAAATCCCTGCCCATGAGCATGCATACTATTCCAAGTTTGTTTTATTTGCTCGTGAATCTGCATATACTTCAAGTGTTTGACGCTAATTTGGGATTTGGATGGGGCTTTTATTCATGTCAGTCAGCCAGTTGCTGAAGGAAAACCTGGGTCGTCGCAGTTGCTACTACGATATACTCCGATGCTAAGACACCGGTCCTAGCAGTGCATTTTAACGAGCTACCAGTACAATCCAGTACATACATTTGCACTGAATGTCGCTGTAACAAATATGCGATACATCGCCGTGTGCATTCGTCAATCAAATTTATGACATCCAAAAATGTGGTAATTATTCCGGAAAACGCCTCATTGTGTACGACGGGCACCCGACAACTTGCATGCCACAACCAACGAACTAACCAACCATAGAACGTGCCAACCCACCAACCCACCCCCTTTCCTTTAGTATCCTGCTTGTCCCAACCAAGGGACTATAGGGAACCCACCTCCTGAACGGAACCATGGCTTTACTTTTCAGGCACTATGCTTTCAGCAGTGAATCATCGGCCAGAAGGTTCCTGCAGCATGCCACAGGCCTCGTAGCTGCGAACATGTAATCACATGTGCCTGCTTCAACATGCTTGAACTTGCCTCAGCCAATATTTATGTGGCGGTGATTTAGATTGCTATCATGGCAAAGCAACTTCAACGATAACAGTAACGATACTGACCATCACTGTACCACGAGCGCGTTCAGTGGATCCATGACCTTGATATCACTCGCTGCATTCCTCCTTTGATGATTGCTATTGTGATGAAGCAAAAGCGGGGTTTCGATGCATTTTCCTTCAACCTGCCATGGTCGCAATGTTGCTGCAGGCCGTTTGTGTGCGGGAGGTTTGCTTCTCATCACCACAGCGGGAATGCTTAGATTGCTCCGGGCCAGCTTTTGGTGGGCTCATGTTGGTGGGGTAATTATCGCCTATGAGCAATGATAACCACAAACAATTGGGAACAAAACTTTGGAGATCGCGGCTATCACTCTGTTCTTTCATTGGGTTCTGTTGAAGTTGGATGATGCTGGTTGGTGTTGGTGTTGATAGGTGCCGGTTGCTGTTGGCTGATGTTGTTTGATCTTGGCTGACTGTACTGTATGCATCGGAATCCAGGCTTGTCATCAAGCAATTCGTTGGCCTTAGCCATGGGTGAGGATTCCATGTGTTGCATATGGGTATGATATTGGAGAGTCATTGTCAAAAAGACGAAATGGTCCATTTGTGTTGCATGTGTGGTGTCGCTTGTTTTATGCAAAGAACAATGTCAACCAAACGGGTTGAAGTTTGCAAGGATCCAAAGAATAGCAGGACAGATTTTCCAAACCATTTTTTGGGAAAATAGAAAAGATGTTGTTGGGCAGCAGCTGTGCCGCTGGCATGTTGCGTGAGCGACGCATCAAGCAGCACAACTGTGCCCAGGTGGATGCTGATGAAATCCGAAAGCTGGCAAGCGAAGCACATGAGAAGAAGGAGCGACTTCAGTGCTGTGTGGGGCGCAGGCTGACACAAGTTGCTTGGAACTTTGGTAACCAACACCTATATTTTGATGGTAAATCACAAGCTCATTCCGGTACATTATGGTCAAACCAGGGGTGGTTTAATAGTATGATATAGTATGGATTTCCCATTGGCTGCAAGGGTGGCTACACGTCTGAGACACGTTCGCTTTTGTTCGAATTTCTCCTTGAGATATTGAATTGATCTGGGTCAGAAATGAAGGAGAATGCTTCGACTGAATCCGAAACTGTGGTACTGACAGGCCATGACAGTGCAGATTGACTTCTGAAGACAGGAACTTTTCTGGGAAAACAAGTTGCTGAAGATCACGTTCGACGAATCAGACCTTCCCAGGACTGGGCTGCCACGATCTTCGGTGGGCATGGGACGTTCCACCCTGTGCCCATGACATGTGATGCCCAGCCAGCCAGGGGTGACCTGACAAGGGTCCTTCCACCGGGAGGGCATCGATTGACTTGGATGAACCATCCAGTAGGCGATGGAAATATGGAAACTGATGGGGGTGTCACCCGGCGGCGATGATTAACTTTAAGATCTATTAGGTTGTATGTGAAGGAGAACGCGAGGACAAAAATGCGTCCAACGAATCAATCAATTGGGGATAGACTATCCATGACTATCCTACATCAGGGTTGATACAGTGGAGCCCTACCAATGCCCTACCCACTTCGTAGCAATGGAATCTGCAGCGCCCTATGCCTTTACCAGGATAGCTTCCGGCGAAGAGAGGCGGAGCCAGCGGAAAGTGTGTCCATGGGGTATGTCAGCGAAGATGGGGCTCAATCTTGCGGAGCGGATCAGAGCTGTTCGAAATCGTGAACATCTATTTCATTCAAGAAAATGTTTGTTTCAAATTTTATTTCATTCAAAAAATGTGAACATCCCCAAAAAATGTGAATGAATAAATGGGCAGTTCACATCCCAACAGCTCCGACTGGTGACTGGTCATGGCTTTGGGATGTGAACACCTGGGGGGTACCCACAGCCATATGGGAACTGAAAGGCCACCGCAGCGGCCTTTAGAATCTAACATATATCAGGTGGCCTTTCCTGTCAGTTAATATATCATATAGCAACTGATAACATTTTAATATTGTGCTTTCCTACCAGGTCACATGTCGCATGCCCATGAGTCAATGACTCTGTTGATTTTCATTGCTTTCCATCGGAGGACATGCCCGGTAAATCGAATCTAGCGCCCTTGCATCTAATGTTGTCAGAGAATATAAAGACCTACACTTAATATACTTACCATCCTTTGTTTCGGCTCCTGATTTTCTATGACGCAAGGGTCATTAGGTCATTCAAAAGTGTTTCCCATGTCCACGAATGACTTTTTGACCATGTCAAAGATTCATGGTTGATCATTCAAAGGTCATTCATTTCTTCTGTTTGGCCAACCATGTAACCATGACTTGCACCGCCAGGTGCGGCTTGCGCTACCGTTTTGACCTGGCAGGTGTCGCTGGTGCTGACGTGGTTGCTTGGTCGCTTGGTTGCGTGCTGGCTCGCTCAATGATGGTTAAGAAGTGCAAAGAGAGAGGAAACAGCTTGAAAGTCATCTGAATTTTGCCTAGACATGCTTCGTGGGCAAACAGTTTGGGCATGGGCACGGTAGAAGCACCAAAACAAGTAATCAAAGGAGGGTATCGAATCAAGATTTGGAGTCAAAGGGTCAAAGAGCTTGCTTGGCACTGGTTGCTCTCAGAATGGGAGATCCCAACCAACCGAAAAAACGCGAACGACCCCAGCATTTATGACACCGTTGGGGGGTGGTCTATTGCAATGGATCTCCGACAAGTGCTTTGAATGTGAATCCTCGTTACCCCGTGAATGTGGCTTTGTCATGCCGGGTAGGGAACCAACCAACACGAAGAAATCACGTTGCCAGGAGAAGGCATCGACTGTCAAGAGTACATCGTGCCAGAGGCTGGCTCAGCCAGTTCGCTTCAGTGGGGAGCAGTGGGAAACCAGTCGTTGCTAAAAACCTTTGACTGAAAAGAAGCGCTGAGGTAGCTTGAAGGAACCAAACAAGAACAGAGGATTGTCAGTAAAGAGGGGAGCGGCGTATCCCAGACAGACCCTGGCTACACCACCAGGCTACTTTGATCTACTTTGTACGTTTTGGATCATGTTGGTGGGTCAGGCGTTGAAGATACCAGTTGTTCAAAGCATTCCACATCCCAACTTTCAACCTGCTCGAGGAGCATTTGGTGGCAATCCTGGATGACCTGGACTGTGAGCTGCTGACCGACCAGAAGGGCAATGTAGCACCCCAGCTGTTCATTTATCGTTGGAAACCATGTTTTTTTCGTTCAGAGTTTGACTTTTCTTCGTTCTTTGCAAGTGGCGGATAAGATCGGGTAAGTACATCCTTGAAGCAAGGGTGAATTATGCATGTGGTGTGTTTCTCGAGTCATAAGAGGACCCCAAAATCATCCAATATTAACCACGTATATTGGTATTTTGGGCTTAGACCATGTGAACCATGGTTAATATACTCATTGATAAATCATGCATAGACCATTTGATATTTATCACTATATGGGTGTTTCTCAAAAGAGGGGACCCCCTAAATCATCCTTTATCTATCATTTATATTAATGAATCACCAATTTTGGGGTACCCCTATTTTGAGAAACCACCATATATAGTTACAAGAAATAGTAAACCAACCATGGCTTTGGGGGTTCCCTGCTTGAGAAAGCCCAGGTAGCAGTGCCCTTCAAGGAGATCATTGGAGCCCCAGCTGCCAGTGTCGCACAGGCCATCCACACCAGGCGCCCGGTACAGGTAGCCGCATTTGCCATGAATGGTGGTGGTGTCCCTGATTGAAATCATCTACTTTAAGGCTTTAAGATGTGAAGATAACTCTAAGTTGAGAAGTACTACGGTTCATGGCTATACCAAAAAGAGGTTGATATAGGTTGATCAAAAATTGCCACGCCTTCACGCAAAGATGAACCCTTTCAGTAGCGGAATCGTCGATTTTAGGCGTATCGGCGTGCGTATTTCCAAATTGTCCATTTGGGGGGGTTACTGCAAAGTGAATGGTTTTGACGCGTGACAGACATTTGTTTGAAAAATCCAGGTGGGGTTGCGAACAAAAGGCATAGCCAGATGGTCAAATGGCATGAGTACTACAAGCATTCTCTCGATGAATCTTTGAAAACCTTTGTCGCTGAGGGTCCGGGAAGTAAAGATATGTATAACCGTATATAGTTGAAGCAGAACTTGGGATCGACGGCGGATGTTTGTACCCTGTCCACAGTGTCATTCGTTGAATATGGTATTCAACTTAATTAAAATTGCCAGGATGAGGCAACTCAGTCGAAGATTGTCGCGTTTGAGGTTGTTGACTTTCTGCACTACGACATGCCATTGTAGATACCCGGTACGGCACGTTCATAGGCAGCAAGAAAAAGGACTTTGCACCTGGTTGCTGCTTTTCAGAATCCAGTAAGGTGACATCAAGTTGGCCAAGGGTTGTAAGAAGTGGTGGGCCCAGTGGCAACTGCAACCCAGGATCTACAGCTTCACTGATTTGCATGCATTTTTCGACTGCGTAAGTGTGTGTTATATGTTCCATGCATGAAAAAAGAATAATTAATAAGAATAATGAATGCATATGGATCTCAATTTACACAAGTATAGAGATATACCGATAAACATCGCTAAACATATCACATATCCCACAGATGCCGGACGTCACCACAGGATAGCTAACGAAACGCGCCGGGACAGGCTTGGAACCAGCCACACGTCGGAGGCCCTGTCGATTTGGCGTCCCAACCTCCCAACTCCAGCAGTCACAATTCACCACCACTGAATCCGCCATTCATGGGTGATTTATCCACCATGTAAAAAGGGTGAGTTCATGGATGTTTTCATGGGTGAGTTACAGTGACCACCATTTACTTGGTGAGTTCATTGATTGGTGGATGGAGTGTTAATTGGTTAACTATATAGGTGGAATGAACAATCCAGTACATTACAGGAACCACGGCCGACATTTCGGGCAAACCCATTGGAAGCCCCAGCGAGAAAATGAAGTGCAGTTTGTAATCTTTACTGGTGATGGCTAACATGTTTAAAGCAGTTTGCATGACGACGCATGCTAGTTTGAACATGATGGTCCGTAGTGGTTAATGATGGTTCAAACATGTGTGCTGATAGTGCTCAATGCAATGAAGTTTCGGAATGAGAGAAGGCTGGTAGTGATCAAAAACTACTGGTTGACGGTCTCTGCAATATTTATTGTCTACCATGCTGGGGCAATTGTTTAGAATTTCGGGATGTTCATCCAGGGGCACCTGCCGATTTTGTTTTTTTATTTCTTGTGGCAATGGGAGATCCATCCGTCAGCGTCACCAAAAATAGATGATTGAGGGGTACGAAATTGATCCATCATTACTGATGATCCCCATTCCCTACCTCAAAATTTGGCGCTGCCGGAGCAACCAACCTAGTTCCCAACAAAACCAGTACACATCATCCATCATGAACCCATGGATCGCTGTAATATTGGTTGCTACTTATTCGCAGCTGATCAGCTTGCTTTCAACCCACCATCAGCGATCTCCGGTTGCAACCGCTGCCGGGACTCGTCAGGGCGATTTCTCCGTCTACGACCGCTTGGGTTTGAAGATCAACGCGTTGCTGCTCCCAGCTTCGCGATGACGGGACGTGTGCTGAGCTGGGGCATGTACACATTTGCTTGTGTACATGCAGCGTCACGATGTTCATCATATTATTATAGTTTGATAATTATTGACCCTAGCATTATCAAGATGACTTCATATGTTTTTCGAAGTTGCATGCGCTTGAACTAACAAAGGCAGGTGCATGGGAGAGTCGCCCCATGGATAGAATGTTGGATGAGTGGTTGACCAAGAAAGTCCGGGTGAGTGGAGGATGCGTGGCGGTGGTTGTATGACAGATAACTGTGAGTTTGCCTTCAGGTGCCTTCATTTTCAGTGTTTGCATCCCATTTCCCGACCTATCCAAACGAGTGCATGCTGTTCCAAACAAATCTAGCCAAGCCCATTTAACCTGGCATACTCCATGCACATATTTGCTGATGTCATCAGAAGGCATTGATCGAGATGTGCGTATATTTTCAGATCATGCACGGCACCAGCGCTGTGACCATATACTGGTGAAGTTAACTTGCAGTGGTGGTTGGTACATGATGGGGAGATACCTGCGCTGGTGGTAGTTGGTTGGCCATCAGAAACTTCTTATTCCATCTCTCAAATCTCGCGAGATGTTTGCTTGGAAGTATTCCCGTAATTTTGGCAGTTACAGCTGCAAGTTTTGATGTTTGGAGGATCCTTGAAGATAAGCTACTTCTAGAGCGTGGGCAGCACCTCATCACCATCAGTCCAGCCATCTCGCCCCCAGCCATGGGTGGTGAGGCACCAACGGACCGTCCTGGCTCTTTACAAGCCGGAAATCCCAGTGGGTGGCAGACTTCAACGCTATAGCGTTGTCCAGGAGCAGAGTGTACCCTGGGGTTAGCTAGACATGGAAAACGCAAGGTTTCCCCACAAAAATGATCTAATTTACGTTTGCCTATGTTAGTCCATTGGAGGATCATAAGCAAGATGCATGTTTGTTCAGTCATGCTTGGCTACTTTAGCAAACCCTGTCTCGATTTCCCTGTGCCCTCACCATTCTGAATTCCAGTGCTTGGGTGTAGAAGGATTCCTGTGCCTTGGTTTGGTCGTAAGGTTTTTTGCTGCGAGCGTTTGAGTGTTTTATGCCTAGCCCAAAAGAATTAGGTGTGGGGTTGCTTGGAAGTCTTGAAAGTAGACAATTTGTTTGGTGATAGTCTGAGGGCCCTCAGCCCGTGGGCCCAATGTTTTTGTTCCAAGAGGGTTGGCGCAATCATTTCCACTCAAACTGCTCTGGCGCGAAGCAGTTGCAGGGTTGCAGGACAAGAGAAAAACAAATCAGTGAGGACAAAATGTGATGCAACAAACATCAGCAAACCTGTCCCAGCTATGAAATATTCACCAACAACTGGCACCCACACCCACAAAGTGGTTGACTGAGCTGACCTGTTTCACATACCAGCAGGGCTTCATCACTAATTCACCAGGCTAGACGATGTCTCTTGCATTGGAAAGATCATGTGTGCGTGTGCCAGGGAAAGCAGTCTTGAAGTGTTTGTTGCTTTGGCATTGACTGAGTGCCTTGTAGAGATGTGGCCATGGCGAATGTTTCCCCTCTTCCTGGGGGCTCAGTCAGCCGTGGAGTATTTCGTCACAGATCGTCTCTTGATGCACGGCCCGATGGTCCCGAACATTCATGATTGGTCGCCCACCTCAGATGCCCCTCTTCGGATGGACAACTTGTTGTTCGATTCTAGTCTTGTTTGATGCTGGTTATTCTAGCTTCTTATTTCAGCGAAGTAGTGCTGGAAGATGTTGATGATGCTGTAATGAAATGTCGCAATGTATGGCACTCAAGAAACAAATGTATGGACTTGGCAAATGTTTTTCAGCGCGCACTAGTGGTGCTAATTACGGCTCCTGGTTCAACAAGGGGAGCTAATGATATATTCATGTAGTACCAATCTTTGATTAGCCTTTTGACTTTCCGCTGATAGGCTGATAGGTTCCTTCACGATGTGTCAAACAATGCAGCTTTGAAGCTCAATTTGCAACAATGCTGGGCACAAGTGCTGCTGGAAATGAGAAAGATAACCATCGCATTGATTCTGCAGATGCCATGAGATCCCTGCTCATAAATGTCGTTGATCTCGTGACTTGTATGGATCTTCTCCATTTTATCGCTTGTTCAATTGCTATGAAGCCCCTGTTCTGCGAGGGTGAACCTCCTGGGGGGCCATTCGGTGAGTTGATTCCTTCAGTAGGATCCGCAGCTGCCGCTTCCCTGAGGCAAGGTCTTGTATGAGGGCGACCCAGTGATTCCAGGCACGTATGACAACATCACTGCCTTGCAATGTCAGGATCCTTGGCAGAACGAGATTACATAGATATCAATGAAAGAGTGAAAGAATCACACGTTTGATCAACCGATCAGAATCAGTCAAACAATCAGCTCACTGCGGAACCAATCAAGAAATCAGTCAATGAATCAATTAGGTCAGTTGATCATAAGTGGTCAATGGACGATCACAAGCTATCTATCAAGAGCACTTTTGATGCGTCCATTCAGAGGGCTGGTTCCCCTATTAAAATGAGATTGTGAGCATTTCCGAGCCCCTTCCCCATTAAAAGAATAGATTGAGATCATGGCTGATGTGTCATCATCATCATCATCATCATCATCATCATCATCATCATCATCATCATCATCATCATCATCATCATCCGTAGGTCATCCGTAGGTCATCCGTAGGTCATGCGTAGGTCATGCGTGGATCTAGAGCTTTGAAACTGTCCAACCATGGATTTTTGAGTGTTCATTTTCCGGGGACTTTTGTTTTCGGATCACCATGATTTATCACAACTTGGGGGGCGGTTACCGACCGGAACTATTCAATTTATGAACAGTCTGAAGTGGTCTTTGCTGCGCTGATTGTTCCCCGTGATGAAAAATGACTTATATGACTAAGCCCTTGTCTTACCCTTCGGTAGGTCAACCCGTTCGGCTGGCTGAAACTCAGAGAGAGAAATGGATTCTATGGCTAGGTTAAAGTACAGGAGGCTAAGCACATTGTTGAAATAGGGATTGTCCTCACCTTTCCATGCGCTCCTTTGATCTCATTTGCTCAACTCAGGCATATTGTAACCTCAATGCCAACTGCAGTTCCTTCTCCTTCTGTAGCACTTCTGCTGGAAGTTCTTGCTACTTAAAACAGGCCTCTGGGATGGGCCGGCACTCTGACTGGCGGTGATATTATGAATGAATTCAGCCCCGGTAGTTTTCATTTTTTGGACAAGAGGGTGTAAGGCACCTGTTCTTCATAGCTGTGAATTCAAAGGTTCAATTCAAACTGCAAGCTCGTCCGGAAGTGCATTTGCAAAACATGAGAGGTTTGCAGCTGCAATTTCTGAAAATATAGTCCTTGCTAGGTTGGTTGGGGTTGCTTGCTTGATTGCTTAGTTTGTTGCTTGCCTGCCTGGTTGATTGGTTGGGAAATGCAACTGGAACATCCATGGTTGAAAGTTCAATTTGCATATATGCACGTTGTCGTTTTTCTCGCTCAAGCTAGTCGATCTATCCATTATATTAGCTGGCCTGCCTATTTTTTGATCTATCTATCTATCTATCTATCTATCTATCTATCTATCTATTTATGTATCTATCTAGCTATCTATTTGTCTATCTATCTATCTATCTATATATTTTTCTATCTATCTATCTATCCATCTCGCTATTGATCTATTTATGAATCTATCTATCTATCTATCTATTTATCTATCTATCTACCTAACTATCTATCTACCCATCTATCTATCTATATTTTACATATATATATATTTATATTTATCCATCCATCTCGCTATTGATCTATTTATGTATCTATCTATCTATTTATGTATCTATCTATCCATCTATCTATCTTTCTATCTATCTATGTATCTATTTATCTATCTATCTACCTAACTATCTATCTACCTATCTATCTATCTATCTATCTATCTATCTATCTATCTATTTATATATATCAATCTATCCATCCCGCTATTGATCTATTTATGTATCTATCTATCTATTTATCCATCTATCGATCTATCTATCGATCTATCTATCCATCTCGCTATTGATCTATTTATGAATCTATCTATCTATCTATCTATCTATCTATCTATCTATCTATCTATCTATCTATTTTTCGATCTAACTCAACATCATTCAACATTCTTTTTTCCTTTTAAAACCTGCCCAGTTCCTTTCCTCTAGAAATATTGGTAGTTGTCCATATCCACCAGTAGTTATTGGTCAAGTGCCACATCATGTGGCTGCCCCCACTGGTCTTGAGGCTTGCCTCATGGATCATGAGCCACTAGTCAAGGCCTCAGTTGATACGAATCGGGGAGAGCTGGCTGATGATGAAGGTTGCTGGTCGATATCCCTGACAAACAGTTTATGAACGTTGCCATAACACCAATGTCCCATAACATGATAACAGTGGGTGGTGTTGCTTGATCAGTTAGCTTGTGTTACTGAATGTTGTTGCTGGCTGCGAAACTAGCATGAGCCGACACGAGAACCACTGTGAACATCTAATAATCAGTTTAACGAGATGATTGAGCACATGTGTTGACCATGGCTAGTACTATTTGGCCAGCAACTGAGATTGCAATGTCAATACTATGGAGAACTTAGTTACTGTTCATTGACGTGGGTAATCATTAAGCAAGACTGAAATGCTAGATGCCATTTGCCATGACTAACCACCACAACTAGCCATGGGTAACACTCAACATAGATGCCGAGCGATCATCAAACACTATCAGTCATTAAAACTCAACTATCAATTATGAGTTCTTCTGAGCCATTGGCCACATTGACCATTATAGTCAGCCACTCTGAACTATCATTAGTAGCCATCAGCCAGTACCAACCCAGCAGCGCCAAACCATATAGCAGCTGCAAACGGTCCTGAGATTGCCGCTGATACTTCCATATGGGCCATTACAATTGGCCATTATTAAACATGATTATCAGTCTGGCTGGTGGTTGGGAGAGAGCTGAGGAGCCAGGGTTACCCCTATGGCCAAGGGGTAGCTAAGGAGGTATCCGGATGGCCACTGCTGGTGGTTCAAGACATGTTTGTTCTCTTATTCCTGTGGGATGAACAACAAAACCAAATAGGGCAATAAGTTGCATGTCAACTAATCACTTCTGGGATGAATGGGTTCCATCCTACTAGTAAATCATCTTTCCCAACAAATCTAGGGGTTTAAACCACCAACCAGTCAGCCAGCCAGCCTTGGAGCGGCCCTGGCAGCAGCCCTGAGGTCGCTGCAGATGCTTGGTCCGGCGACTGCGTAACATACTGGAAGCGCTGCAGCGCGCTGGACGCCTATGACGTCACTGTGCGGCTGGTGGCGGAGCAGGCGCGGTTGAAAGGTGGGGAGCAAGCGCTCAACCAAGAGTTAAACGGTGGATTGCCATGGGTTTTATATGGGTTAATGATGGTAGATGGCGGATTAGATGAATGGTTTGATCCATGCTGGTGGATTACCGTTTGTCTTGTTTGGAAAGGAAGCCCCACAGAATGAATGGCTAATGATTAAAGATGATTATTCATGGATGATTTGGGGTACACCTATTTTGAGAAACTACCAAATGTAGCTAATAGTTGTTGATTCAATGTGGCTCATGGGGTTAGAACAATGGGCAGCCAATACTTCTTGATCTGCAGCAGTTGATGATTGTTTCGGGTTCGAAACCAAGAACTGTAGGCGTATAGCTTATTGCTGACAGTGGATGGTTTGAATTTAGGACAATGAACTTGTAGCTGGGGATGACCATCCAGATGTGGTGTTTTTTGATTGACTGCTGCTCGAGGCAGTTTACTGCCAGCTGAAGGCATAGCTTGGGGTTGCCCACCGAGGAAAATGGAAGCCCCTAGTAATGACCTTTTCCAGGTCGCACGTTACAATCTCCCTCCAAGTAATGGATGTTGTTGATGGTATGAGGTTCCCGACGTTTTGTTGCTTCCACTGCCACCAGTGTCTTAGTCAACCATGCAACCACTGCTAGGGAGCGGAGATCGAGAATGTGATGACGGGCGACCTGTCCGTTTGCGCGGCTGCCTGCGATAATAACCCTGGCTGCAACTCCTTCTCGTTCTATGCTCCGTCCAGAGGCTGCCATTTGAAGGTGCCAGCGCGTCCTGATCAGCTTGCTGAGCCGTGGTCATCATGGTGGTTACTTCGCAACTGCTTCGGATGAACCCGGGGGATGAAGGCTATGTTCGGTGAAGTGTTGAAGCGAATAGTGGCGCAATGCGGTGCGGTGATTCATTAATGCAGGGGGCTAGGCCACTGGGTGTTTGGTGTGAGATCCCCACAGGCACACACCATTCCAGTCAGGCTGCGAGTTTGTGTCAAGCATACAAGACTGCCTGAGCAATGTGATTCACCAGACTACGCATACACAAATGACATGTATTTTTATGTTTTTCTTTAATTAATTACATTTGTACATGTTTGCATGGGCATTGGTCCAAAGAGCTCGGTGTGTGTTGCATGGAATTGAATAGTACTTGCAGAGCCACCATGAACAAGGTTTGCATGTTCATACTTGTGCATATGGTGGTTTCTCTAGGGGTACCCCCAAAACATCCCAGACTAATTATTTTCATAAACCAACCATTTTTGAGGATTTTGAGGTTCCCAATTTTGACACCTACTGGTACATATACCCATAGAATCACTCACGTATTGTGTGTGTGTGTAAGAGGCATGGCTGGTACAACAAGTAACCGTAGTAACTAGCCTTGAACATATCCAGGAAAATAGCCACAGGTCTAGCCATTTTACCTTCATAGGATTTCGAAGTTCTTAGTCACCGGAAATTTTCCAGGAAGGTGGCTTCTTTACCATCTTTTATGGTGGTTTCCTGGCATTTTTCCGGCACACCAATGGGGTTGACAGTAGGGAGCAACTACACTTGAAGGGACATGACCATACCAAAACCATCGGCATGCTGTGGTCGGTGGCTTTGAAGATCACGCATTTTGTTTCGCCCTTAGATTTTGGAGGAGTGGTTTGCATGACAAGTATATTTTGCGAGATGATTAGTTTGGTTAACCCATAAGTTGCGTATTCTCCTACACTTGCCAAACCAAACTGGACTGCTTCCTGGCATTATTGTCAGTTCTGGGTTAAATTGACATAAACGAACTCCTACCATTATGGATGGCATACATTGACTACGTGCTGTGATATGTGGTGTTTATAATCATCTCAGCCAAATGCCGTTGAATTGCAAGGCCTTTGTTGAAGGGTTGGTTGGCACCCTATCTTGCGGATCCTTGAAGTCTTCACTTGCCAGGACAAGTGTGTAGAACCTTCCGATGCATTGATCCCAGACGGTCCTGGGGCTGACTCTCGGATCAAGGGTGCTGCGAAGCAGCGGGTTCCACGGTATGGTGAATAGCCGTCTCTGAGGGTAAAACACATTCAAGCCGAACGAAAACCCATCAAAAAGGGGCAGGCATGTATTGGTGACGTTTTCCTTTCGTGAAAGGTACATCAATGGAGGACCAGCCCCAAACAGTCTTGAAAAATGGATGGAGGGGTGGATTGGCCCCCAATCATGCCGGTACTGCCCAACTGCAAGACGGTATGCAATGCAAGCTCGAACTGCACAGTGTCGAGAAAGCATGTTCGAGTTGTGTGTGTGTGTGTGTCACACTCTTGTTGACTTGAAAGTTGATGCCGTGAGTGTAAGCCTGTTTACATCACGGGAGCAGATTCATTGGGCCCAACTGGTACATGCAAGGAGCATCCCTTGAATCATGGGGTACCCGCATGTGCCCATGCAGAGGTCTACCGGACTTTCTATCGGTGCTGTACCTGCAGCAGCACTACGACCACCAGCACCGCGTCACCATGGGCCAGCTTAGCACGTGCCGTCACCTTCGAAGGTGACAAATACGGGTGCTTTAGGTGGTGCTTGGTGCCCCACAAGCCGAAGTAGCTGGGAGGTTCGCCAGTTGCAACCTGCGGCTTTAGCCAAGAAATCACCGGTGAAACCTATGGAAACCACCATCAGTATGTCGCAACTGGGGTGCCCGGTCAGGTTGTTTGCAGGAACCTTTGGGGTTTGTTCCCCCGCACTTCTGTCCACAACGGCAGGTGGTGGCGTGACACCTGGCACCTATGAGGGATATACAGCTGCTCGGTGCAGGGCCCTAGGGCGCGCCAGTGGTGGTCAGCCAGCCCCACCGATGGCCTATGGCATGCGACATGAGGTGCTCCTGTGGTGAACCCCGAAGCTAAGTCACCGGATGAGTGCCTCCATCCCAACAGGGGCCCTGACGAGCCAGGTTGAGGCGTGTCATGGCCATGGGAACCATGGCCTTCCATTCACGGTGATTCTTTGTGGCTGGTTGGCGTGTCAGCTTGGGCCCAACTGCTTGGTGCTTTCAATCCCTGCTATTGGATCAATCTGCAACCAATGATCTGAGGTCGAGTGCTTGTTGGGTTTGGTTCTGAATCATACGCTTCCTGACCATTTTAAATATGCGAGGTGATGATCAACCAGATATTTGGGATAGTACTTTAAACGGCCAGCCTATGCTTCAAAGAGATGGTTGGCTGAACACCGGCAACTGTTGGAGCAGCAAATTTGTTTAAAAACTGCCAGCAACATCAAGCAACCCAATTCTATCAAATTCTTTTGTTGGTAGCCTGCTATAAATGCAAGAGCGGCTGAGATTGGTGTGTTTTCTCCCCGAAGTGGTGCAGGGATACATTCCGCTCTAGTGAGTTCTTCCATTTGGGGACCAAACATAGACAGCAACAAGCGACGATGGTGCCGAGGTCGAAGACTGTCAGAGCTTTTGCGATGCCAATCCCTATTGCAACTCCTTCACCATGTGTGGGTCCTCCTGCTATATGAAAGAGAAGCTTGGCGATGAGATTGTGTCAATGTATCAACTTAAGACTGTACAGTCGATACAACAGCATGTTAACGTCCGGAGGCCGGCTGTTGTTTTCTCTTGGTATTTTGCTTGTGCTCGTCGATCGGACGTTGGCTCGCTGTTGTGATGTGAAGTAGTTGCCTAGTCAATCCCAACTTACCGGATACTAGTTGATGGCGTGCGAGCTCTTGGGACATTCTCAGCGGGGACAATATGTTGACAATTGCCCATTCAACCTGATGACCTGTATTTGTTAACACTCGGATGCATGCATTAGCTCCTGGATTCATATATTGGTCCGATCCACCACCTGCTTCACCACTGGCAGATGTCATGTCCTGCTGTTTTTGATGAACATTTTCTTGACGACTGTTTTCACCGTCACTGATTGGGCGGTTGGACAAACTAGGTTTGCTCAACCCTTCCTATGGGCCTGTAGGCTGTGCATCATCGGCGTGGAGGAGATGGTGCCCGAAGCTGGGTGGAATGGATGCCAAACGTACTACAACCCCTGTGGGGGCCACAGCCAGGTCTTGGGATGTCTTGGGGATGCTCCAAGGTCCAGTCACCGTAGGTAGTGAGCATCGTTCAGATGGCGATTTGGGACTTCCCGACTTTCGTCCCCAAGATGGAAACACGTCTGAAGGCAAGATGGGTCCCTCCGATTGCGGCTGAGCATGGAAGGGGAGAATCCTCGGAAAGTGACATCACATGAATACACATGAGTGCAGTTCAGACCCACTTGTGAGCCGCCAAGGTCCAGTCACCAGCACATCCACAGCAACCAGAACCGTGTCCAGCATCACGGTCACCGTGACCAGCACCACCATGAGCAGCACCACCATCAACGGCACCACCACGACGTTTTCCCTCACAACGACGTACATGAACCTGGGTGGCTCTCCAGGTTCAGGGTCCAATGGGTCGGATGATGGCAGCACCAGCAATCCCTTCGAGCCGATGGATGGAAGCGTAGCAATCGCCTCTTGGCGCGCAGGGGGCCATCGTTTTATGGCGAGTTAGTGCACCAAAGACCCTCGCCAACTGTTCATGGACACATCCTGTACGCCTTGGCTAAACCCATGATGGGAAGACTTGAACATGTGGGGATCCATTCAAGAAACCCCTCAAGTTTGCCATGAATCACTCTTGATTTAGCTGGCCAACTGGTGTGGTTGGTAACGATGAAGGGGCCATTGTTTGGCAGCAGCCACAGGCCCAGATGCATTTTTCGGCCAGACAACCCCACATTGAAACCGAGAAGTATGGTCCTTCGGACGCCTTTGCAAAACATACGGCCATGCATGTCCCAGTTACATGGCCTGATGGTTTCAAAGATGTGTCACCGTCCAACCATCTTCGGGATATTTGTTGTATATGTTGAAGGATGGAGTCAGAGAACTGATTAAGATTTCCCAGCCTATGGGATACTGCCATTTTGGCTTTCAAGAAGGCTGCCGCTTCGGTTGCCCCTGAAGGATATCCTCACGCGATCAAAGGGGCCTTTGGAATCCACGGATTTGGACTGTGTGTGAAGATGCTTGCAGCAAATGCTGCAACTTACAGCCAAGCTGTTCTTTTTGGTGGTGCTTCTATGATAAACTTGCTTAGGTTGTTTGTCAAACAAATTGTGGTGTAACCGCTGAAGTCGCTGATTTGCAACTCAAATGCAACCCATTCATTTCACATAATTAACGATCATGACAACATGTTTTTTCCTTGGGTTCTAAACGGTTCGGCGTACCTAAGTATAACCATGTTTCCT